>CM076584.1:1384070576-1384638250 GCA_034641835.2 Pinus albicaulis
TTAGAAAAATTGTGCAACCTTCCTGGGAAACAAATCCATTACAGAATATGAGTAACCCAACAAGTAATTTATAATATCAAACCAAAAAATTACAAGCAATGTTAGTGATTTTGTCTTTCCAAGGCATATGATAGAGAAAATTCGCTTTATTTAGGGCTACTCATTCATATATGGTTCAATGTGCAATTGGTTAACCAAATAATGAAATATCTCTCCTCAATATATTTACAATTATAATTAATGGCTCAGCCTATTCCTCTATCATGCCTACAAGTCACCATGGGTAGGTATGACTAATGGCTCCTCTGCTATTTTTTACTGTAAAGTAGGTGGTCTCAACAGAGTTATAATAGGGTCAAAAAGAACTATAATCTTGAATTACCCTGAACTTGACATAGTTATTCTTTGTTGATTAATTTTTTCATTTGGATGATAAGACCAAGGCAGATGCAGTTATGCTGAGGGACCCCAACCTTGAGGAACTAAAATTCATACCTAAAAACTTCTAGGGCAAGTACTCTAGATAGAGATCACTTCCATTGCATACTTTCTTCCCATTTACAGATGTAAGGATGTCTCCCAAGACAGGCCAACCATAAGCATCTCATTTTGTTGTTTTCAATCCAGCTTTTCTAGTTGGTCCATCTATAGGACCATCAAGCACCAGAACTCTAGTGGCACTCAATTGCTCAACAGACTCATCTAGTGAAAGTTTAGTACCAAAAATGGGTGAAGTAATTTTCTAAAAATTTAGTAACTGATCAACAATGACACTTACAAATCTACTGGAATTCAAAAGCCCACACTAGGTGATGCTCCTGATGGACAGTACATAGAATTTTTTATGCCAATCAAATTTCCTGAACTATCAGGAAGACGACCTCCAATGGTCCTTTACCATCTATCTAAATCACATTGTGTATTGGATGGCCAATTGAAGTTGAACTTATCTACCTAGAAAGACCACTAATGATAACAATGATCAAGGTGCAATCCAAACCAAATGGATTCCCAATTTCATACACTTTTTTTTCTGCAAAAATATTTGTAGAAATTCCAACCGCCATGGGTATAAATTTATCCTTTGGTGCATTAATCCATAGCACTACAACATTTTTATCTTGATCATGCCTAACTACCTCTTTTTCATGTGTTGAATGAACCCCAGTAGTCACTCTCAAATATAACAAGAAATTATTGTCCTGATTTTCTTTAGAAATAACTAAAACTATCTATAATAGTGCTCACTTACCACCTATAGATTTCATGAATCAGTTTGGAAAGGGTCTCATTAAAAAGATCCAAGATAAGTAGGTGTGTGAGATTTAATTATGATTGTAAGTTTATTTCAAAATAACACATGAAAATGCACCAAAATTCATGTCTTGACTCTTTATAAGTTATAACTACTCATCTAAGTAGCATGCCTCAAAACTAGTTATGCAATTTGAGATATTGCATCAAAACGCTAATTGCCAACATCTTCTCTAGTTTAAGTAGATATTTTTGGATGAAAGAGAATTTTGTTATCATTGATGCTAATGTAATAGGGTTGGTTCCTTCAGTTGACATAGAAGGAATTTTGACACTACGAAGTTTGATTACTACTTGGTTATTTACAAAGTGTTGTTGTAGGGACATGAAAGCCATCATCTAGTTGAACACTTTTGTACTCTCCTTGATTGTAAGTTAGATATCATAAAAAACATCTAATATGGTTAGCCTCCTTTGAGGTAAGGATAGGCTTCCTTGACTCTCTAAAATGATGTTTACAATTTGGGGATTGTTTTAGTTCCTGGAACAGTGTCTTGGTTTGGCACCTGATGTGAATCTCATGTTTCAGTGTATGGATAGGCCCACAATTAGAATATCATAATATGTTTTGGGCAAGAAATCACCACGTCATTTGTTTCAGTACCATAGCAATGAATATCACTTTGACATTCCTTTTCCAAATTTTTCCTCCAAAAAACACCTAAGGCCTCCTCATGCTACCCATCAAACTGATCCACACAATAGTCATCACTTTGACCCAATACTTGACAAACTCTCGCTCCAATTTTGCTGCCCAATCACTGTGGCAACTATCACTAGTTTGGGGAATCTAACCATGAGATCTGTCCCCTCCTCATTGACTTAGACATGCTGTCCTCTCACGATTTAAAACTAATCCACAATTTAGGATCCAACATCTACAAGAATGCACTGAAATACATACCTTAAGCTCAGTGTTTTGAGGTCTCCTTCATTGCTGCAATATAGGCCTGGTTAGGGAATCATATAGTCCATTCTTCTAGCCTTCAATTCTGCTCATAATTTCTCTAAATGAAAGTGGTTTCCATTTGGAAGTACCCTCCTCCTCAATGTTGTTGTCCTGAGCATGAACCAACCCTAACACTACCCTACACAGCTCTATTTAGGTTCGTTTAGGCCTGTGTCCTTCCCACAACAGCCATCTAGGGATGAAAATGTCCCTTCCAAGGGTCTACACCCTAACATACCCTAAAACATACAGAAATTCTCACCTCTACCTCAGCCCTCTACAACAAAAAATCAGCCTTCATAAAAGTCACCATGAGTGCCCTAAACTACCCACTTCTCCACGTTGTTAGCCCTCTTATATCTATGGCCCAAAACATAAGTTTTCTTCTCCTCCCTTTGTGATGGAAATGACAAGAGTATTGAAGATATAAAAAAGTGTAGGCCTCCTATAACATGAGACGTAACAAGCCAGACGGCCAAAATTCTCCAAATGCAGCCTGCTTGGTTGTGGTCTTCTACTGGATTGATTCTCATGCCATATGATGAGTAACAGGGTCCACCAACCATACATTTATTTATTGGTTGGGAATGCCCACCAGCCTGGGAGGATATGTTGTCATTTCCCTATCAAATATGTGAGATGTGCACCCACACATGGGGACACCTACCCTAACAATTATTGCTACATACATCAGAAATGACGTCTGACAATTTCTATAAGAGTATAAGACTCAAGTATTCATACATAACTGTGTGAGATGAAATGATTTTATGATTTTATGTGTTCTATTTATGTCACTGATAAATGATATAGTCCATTCTCATGTATGTATGAGATTTTTTGTATCCTTGTCTCTTTTATCTTATATGGGACCTAGTTGCGTTAAGGAAGTGTCCCAACCCTCAGGGATGCATCCACTGACGGATCAATCAGTGGATCTACGCTCACTGTCAGTCCCCCCTAAATGGATCCGGCCACCATCATATGCAAAATGAAAGTGGGTTGGCTTAGAATTTAGTGATTCCCTATCCGTGAGGTACAAGGAAACTATTGGGGACATCTCTTTTTCTTTTGGGATGTTACCCACATCCTAGAAAATTGGTGATGTAAATGTTCATGAAGACGAGTAGATGTTCGTCAACTTTCTCAAGAATTTCTAGTTGCCACTTCTCAAAATCAGTTCCTGTTAAGTGCACTTGATGAAAATTGGAAACAAATCTAGCATTCCCTTCGGTGCGCTAGCATGGTATACGGAGGAAGGAAAGCAAGAAGTGGTGTTACTATTAGAGCTGACAGTAAATAAAAAATATTGACAACAAATCTAACATTAGAGTTGTCCACCTTCACTTCATAACACCCATTGAAGAGATAATTTATATTTATCAACATTTTCAGCCACCTTCACTGCATAAGGCCCATTGAATTGTTAGTTAACAATCACTCATTGTAAAAAGGATCAAAATTCTTAATAAGGCCCAAAATAGCTAGTAGGCTCTCATTATAAGTGGGCCCATAGATAGATAAGATTTTCTATGGATAGTTATATATTAAGTAGAAGGCTATGTAATATTTTGTCAAGAATTATGTATGTATTTGGAGAATTCCTCTTGGAGATTTCCCCCTTGAAGTGGAAAGTAAACATAGCTCTCTATTTTTATTATCAAATAGATATTTCTTAGGGTTTATTTCTCTTTTCTCTTGTGTTTTTTGGTTTTGCACTACATTTATGTGATTTCTCTAAATTGTGGGGTTAATTGCACTACAAGGGTGGTGGTCCTTGAGTAAATTCCTTTGGATTCACAATTTGCAAATATTTTTACAAAGCCCCTAGCAAATGCAAAGTTTAAGATGATGAGGGAGAGACTAGGTTTGGTGGAGAACACTTTCCTTGCAAAGAAAGAATTTATAGTTTTTATCTATTGCTTATTTAGCTCTCTAACATTTATGGCATATCAATAGGACTGATTTATACCATGTAATTATATGCTCCAGTAGATCCATCTTCCTAGTTTCCTATGTGCAACAAAGAGATAGCAAAGTGATGGCTAGACACTAATTTTCTGTCGAAGGAAAGCGACAATGATATATAGAGAGAAAGTGAGGTCACATGAATGCTTTCAATTTGCATATACCAGACTCATCCTTGTCCCAAATTTAGAACTATTGTTCAAATTTAGCATTAGGGAAAATTTTGATGGAAAATTATTTTAAAGTTTAAAAAATTGGTGAATCTCACTAGTCCCTAATATGCATACTATAAAAATTTTATTGATGTATTTGTAAAACTATTCAAATTTATAATGATATTATATATATTGTCTATATAATTTTGGTGATTTTTAAGGTAAAATAATTTTATATTGTAAAATTTGGGCGAATCATTTTTATAAAAAAATGGAAATTGGCGAATCTTTTTTTTGGAAAAAACATGGAAAATTAGCCCACCTGCGAATATTAGCCCCTAAAATTTTCCATGTTTAGCATTCCAAATAGCTAGAGTTTTCTCTACTAATTGTATCAGGTAATATTCCCAAATAGGGACAATAGAAAAATAACAATATTTCCAAAACTTGGGCACAAAAAAATATGAAAATGTATTGTTATATAAAAAATTCTACACTAAACCCAAAAATATAGTCAAATCACCGATCTAATTTTTCTGTTAAAATAAGTAAATTTCTAAGTATTTATGAACTTAGAAAAAGTATAGCAAATCCCTTTATTTATGCACAAAAATTTCAAAAATGAAATACAATGACTTTCTTTTAATTTTTTTGAGTTAAAACATAATTAACTATGTAAATTTAAACAAAAAGTACCCGAGACACTATTTTTTAAGCCTTATTCATCCTCTTGAATGTTAAAAAATATTAGAGTTGTCATTTCTGTGAATACAATTTTTTCGGTTTCTTATGATTAATAATTAAGCTATAAATCTAACAAATCTGTATATGCTCATTACTTTAATAGTTTTGACAGTAGTCGATAGTATTGGTTGCATATTTTTTAGTTTTCATTTATCATTCATCTTATTTGATTGTATGTCTTTTGTAGTTTTTTGGCCATGTTTTTTTTGTAATAACGTTTTTGGACATTTTTTCCAACTGCTGCACTTTCTGGAGGTTTCTTTCACACACGAAACAGCTTTGAGGCACCAAAAGTTTCAGAATTTTGGGTAGAAATTTCAAAAAAGGAGAATAAAAGTTCTTCCAATTTTTCTGTGAAGAATAATGTTGCAAATATTGGTGATGCTTCCAAGGTAGTTGTCAACAAGAAGAAGAAAAAGAATATTTTTTCAGTAAGGAAAATGTTGCAGCTCCCACCAGTGATTTATATAATTCTTATAAGGTTCAAGAGGAGGAGGAAGATGTGAACCTTCGAGAACCATCCAAAGTAGTAACCAATGTTGTCAAGAGTAATACTTCCTCAAAAGAGCTTGAGAGGCAAGTCTTGAAAGAAGTGGATGACTCAAAAGATGTAGCTAAGTTTTCAACTCCTATGAGTCAAGTAGTTATTTTAGTTACTAAATGTCTAGGAGACAAAAAGTACTCGAGTGATTTTTTTTTGACAATCAAGGATCAGTGCAAATATCTACCAAATCATTTTGAAAATTATCCAGGCATTTTTGAATTACTTGGAAATTCCCAAGCACTTGCAAGTCAGGTAGGAGAGGCTGATGCATTAGCAAGCACTGCAAGAGGTCTTGAAAGGCAACCGAATGGAAAATATCTACTTGAACATTGTGGGAAAAATATGGCCAGTTTGTATGATGATAGATCAGCCAAGCCTCTGGATGATTTTTCTACTGGCTATGATATGCAAATGGATGCGGGTCTAAGTGGTTCCTCTTCTATATTTCAACTTGGCTAAAGTTATAATACTGGCTTTGCAAGAAATACTTGTGCAGTAGAAATGAGTATGAATGGCATCCTTCCTGGAGGGCCTTATATGCAAGCACCATTTCCACAAGTTGTAGTAATGAGAAATAATTCTGATGCTGATAGGTGGAAACATGCTTCTAGTTCACATAAGGGCTTGATTCCTCCTCCATGGCATTCTCTGCCCATCATTCATAAATTAGAGAACCGATATGAAGTGGGCAAGGTTTCTGATGAGGCCCAAAAATTTGAATTTTTTTTTGAACAGGTCAAAGAAGTGAACATTGACTTTGAATCATGTCTTCATGTTATAATATCTCAAATATTTGACAAAGACTTCATGGAGCTGAATTTTTGTGAAATGTATGCACAATTCTATTTTCAACTTGCTACAGGATTACCAGAACTTTATGAAGATAATGAGAAGGTTGTTTTCAAGCAAGTTATTGTGAACAAATGTCAGGAAGAATTTGAAAAAGATGAAAGAGAAGAGGCAAAGGCTAATAAAGAAGAAGAGGATGGTGAAAAAATCCTTTCAGTAGAAGAAATACAGGAAAAGAAGGCTGTAGCACAACGATGAATGGCAGGAAATATAAGGTTTATTGGTGAGATTTATAAGAAAGTATGTTGGCCAAAATAATTATGCATGCATTCATCAGGAAATTAATTGGTGAATTTCAGCATGTGTAGGACAAAAATGTTGAAGCTTTATGAAAACTGATGAGCACTATTGGTCATATGATTGACCATTCAAAGGCCAAGGAACATATTGATGCTTAGTTTGATAGGATGACAAAAATGTTCAATACCCAAGGGCTTCCCTCTAGGTTGAGTCTAATGTTGAAGGATCTGATTGATCTGAGGAGGAATGGATGGAAACAAAGGTGGAAGGTTGAGGGCCACAATAAAATAGAGGAAGTGCATTGGGATTTTTTGCAAGAAATACATGAACATGGAGGCCACTCTCGAGGTACCAATATGGGACATGCAGGTCGAAGACTCATGACACCACTTCATCATGGTTTGAGAGGACCTATGATGCCACCTTACATGGCATGTGCACAAATGGGTTCACTTCCACATATGGGTGGGATTAAAGGGCCACAACCCCATATGGGACCATGTGACTATGGATTCAACAATCATGATGATCATATTGTGGATTGGGCTCAATCTAAAAATCATTCTATGCCAAGCCCTTCAACACTCAGAGCTTCTGATGATGGCCACTTGACTCTTGGTCCTAAGGGAGGTGTTGGAAAGGGAATAGGGGGGAGGGCTCAGCCTCTACCATATGCTAAGAGTTGTCTACCATATATTCCACCATTCACATATCTAAGTAATAGACAAATAGGTGTATGTCTGATTTGAGGTTATAGTTCTGATTTGAGGTTGGTATGAGAGATGAAATTTTGACAAGGACTTATGCTGCAAAAAAACCTTTATTTGCAAAATCATGTGTCTAGGAAATAAATG
Organism: Pinus albicaulis; assembly: GCA_034641835.2. Lineage (NCBI taxonomy): Eukaryota > Viridiplantae > Streptophyta > Pinopsida > Pinales > Pinaceae > Pinus > Pinus albicaulis. The sequence goes on from CM076584.1 coordinate 1,384,078,194, forward strand.
TTTTTGATAATGACAGAAGAGATTTTAAGAATTCATACTCATCAAGTGACAGAGGTGGGAAGAATGCAAATGTTGAATTTCAACAAGTGACAAGGTTGTGTTAATCATGGAAAAAACAAAGCGGTTAAAATAAGGGTCAAACCATGTTGCCAATAGGAAAATAAGATTGCACGAAGAAGGGGTGGGCGTCATTTTGGTTGGCAAAAAAGGATCTACTAGCATCACCTCAAAGAAGCACGTAGTTCCAAGAGTAGTTTGATAGGAGGGGTGGGAAGGTATGGTCGAAAGTCATTGGCAGAAGAATTATGGCCTACACGCAAGCTCACACTTGAAAAATCAAAATCAAAAGAATCATAAGGTGGAAACTCACTAAGAAGGAAGCAACACATGCTAGACTAGTCAACACCACTTAGTCATTAAGAAATAACTAGGGAAAAGACACACAAATGACTGATAAAATGGCAGTTTTTGACATAATTAGTTTTTGGATGGAGGAGTGCTATTAGAGCCGACTAGACCTCTGTTAGTGCAGGTTCAATAGCAACTAGACATGTGGTCGAGTAGCCAAGTTGAAGTCACGATAACATGTCGTTAGGCATAATATGACCGAGAGTTGGAGCAATTGTAATTGAAAAGCTAGGAAGTGCATAGATCATAGTCATAGGTAAGTAGGTGGATTGTCGGGTTAGGTGCAGGAATCTATGTCAAAATTCTTCCACATACATCTAAAATAGTCTTTCCTTCAAAATGGTGCACGTTCTCAAATATAGTTTTTTATAAGGATACATCCTCATGTGTCACATTTGGGAAAAGATTTGTAGGGAATCTCCACAATTCACTTACTACCCATGTCTTTCCTTGAACCAAATCACTAACATTTGTGCATATCCTTTACTAAATAGCCAATATTTTCTCTCTTCAACATCTCATAGTTATAGTGAACAATTTCCTCAAGATGGTGTTTATCAATGAACTTTGCCTCATGAGAAGGTGTCTCATCTCTAGGAGCAATTTTCTCATCAACAGACCATTTTGAGGGAATTTATAAAGAGGATGATAGAATAAATTTAAGAGAGATAATTAAATATGAACTATTATTTCCGTAGTTTTGTACATGAGATGGGTAATGAGGCATTGATGGATCAAATATCAAAGGAAGAATTACAAACAATTTTTCATTGTTTCCAAAAGTATAAGAACCCTCAGCCACTTCACAAGACAATATAATTCTTCTAGGGGTCCTATGGCTTCCATCAAATAGACAAACTAAGAGTTACTGACAAATTAAAATACACATGCATTATTTAGGAGCTTTCAATTCAACATTTCAGGCTTTAGTCCCAAAAATTAGACAAGAATGAGATGATTTCAAACCCATATCACTATGTAATTTCATAGACAAAATCGTTGAAAAAATTAGTGCATGTACGTTCAAAATCCACTAAGCTGATTCTGTGCCATTAGAACAATTTTTCATCCTTCCTAGGAAACAAATCCATTATGGAATAGGAGTCGCCCAAGAAGGAATTTATAACATCAAACCAAAAAATTACAAGCAATGTTAGTGATTTTGTATTTCCAATGCATATGATAGAGAAAATTGGCTTTATTTAGGGCTACTCATTGATATAGGGTTCAATGTGCCATTGGTTAACTAGATAATGAATTGTCTTTCCTCAATATTTTTGCAATTGTAATTAATGGATCAACCTATTCTTCTATCATTCCTACAAGAGACCATGGGTAGGTATGACTAATGGCCCCTTTTCTATTTTTGGCTAAAGAGTAGATGGTCTCAATCGAGTTGTAACAGAAAGAAATCAGATTCAAATTTTACAGATATAAAAGATAAAAACAAATGTCAATGTCTTTGTTTGATTATTACTTGACTATCTTGTGGGCATGTTACAGGAAATGTGATTTGAAAGAGGATGGGGAAACAATGCATATCACGTCTTGGATATGGTTCATTCACTGTTAGGGATCGCTTAGCCACTTGAGCCATAGACTTTAGAAATGTTTCCAGTAGGAATTCCTATGGTTTTTAATGTTGTGATTATTTCACCTCATGGTTATTTTGGGCAAGAATTTTTTTTAGGAATGCCAGACACGACATCAGTGGAAAGGTAAACAAATATTTTATAATTACGTTTTATGTTCCATGATATCCTCTTTTTATTGTTTGATTGTATTTTGGATGTTTCTTTTGTTTTTGTTATGTCTTTTAACTATGAAATTGAAAATACTTAGTATCATGTTCATTTAAACAAAAACCAAAGCTTGAAGATGTAATTAGTATAACACTATATTGATTGGAAACCTTATAGCTATTTTGTGTTAAAATATTTTCGTGACTATCAGAAAAGGTTACTTTCATGTTGTTATTTAAGTACATGTTGTTTATGTACTTGAATAACTTCATGCATTAGAAAATGAAATTTTATTGTGAATAAAACGACAAATATTAAAAATCACACCTCATATTATTTGTTTTCACAAGTTATCTACAACTTGAGAATTTTAGCATATAACTTAGTTGACATGATTTTTCCTAAGCTTTCCTTGAAATTTTAATACTAAGTTAATAAGGTGTTCTTTTATATATATGGTGACATTTTATTTTCTTTGTTTATACAGGTTATTTGGCCACATTATAGTGGTCATTGTCACCCCAAGGAAGAGAATTTGTTCAAGTTTCTTACTTGTATGAGGAAAAATGCCTTTGACATTGCTGATGTTGAGGTATATGTCATATAAACTATTTATAGTATAATTTAGTTTATATTATAGTGTTCATTGTCTTTCATGTCTTACACTCTACATTGTATCTTATTTTGTTTTCAGAAAATGAACTTAGTATCGATGGTAAGAAGCAAGAAATGAAAAAAGAGGGGAGCAATAACATTGGAGCGACAAATGCAAAGAGAGAGAGAGGAGAACTAGTCTGGTGATAGCCTTAGAGCCAATATCCCACATAAGACACACATATAAAGACTAATGGTCAAGTCTTTCGAGTTTGTGAATTCACCTACAATGCCTTGACAACACAATGATAATGTTTTGAAGTGATGAAATATCATTTTGTGTGTAAATTGTAGTCCAACCAATATTAAGTTGCAAACCCATATTGTAATACTTTAACATTTCATATAATATAATTTATGTTGTTGAAATTATTTATAGTTTCATTTCATATTGTTTGGTATTCTAGTTAACATATGCAACTTTGTGTTTTCATATTAGATGAACATGCACGTTGTATGAATTTTTTTAAATCATACAAATTAATTTATGTTGATTAATAATAAACACAAAATCAATTTGAAACTACTTAATTAGTAGTGTATATTGATTAATGAGGAACAAAAATAAAATAAATATACAACTAAATTAGTCATTTGATAATGATTATTAATGAAAGTAAATGAAATGAATATACACTAAATCAGTCATTTATATAATGAATATGAAATGACCAAAAAACGATAAATGACTACAACAAATGATAAATTTGTGATTACAAATGATGACTAAATTTTGCATATATACGACTATTAGTAGCTAGTTTACAGTGTCTTATAACACGACCAAAATTTAGTCATATTTCTTCAGTAATTAATTGGTTTCAAACGATGACTAAAACTTGCATATATATAACTACATCTTGGTCTTATTTCTTTGGTCATTAATTGGTTTTCTCGGGTGATTGTATAGTAATATATTTTTTTGTATATTTTTTCATTAACTGTGAAAATTAATGACGAAATCAAAGATTAAATCAATGACTAAATCAATGACCAAATTAATGACCAAATCGGTGACTAAATTAATGATCAAATCAATGACTAAATTAATGACCAAATCACTGACTAAATTAATGACCAAATATACTACTAGACAACAAAATTGAGATAACCAATTAATGAATAAGCTAAAAACAACTAAAAGTTGGTCGCGTTATAAGAGATTGTAAATTAGTTACTATTGGTCACCGACTGAAAAATAGTCATTTAGATGCATATTTTAGTCATTTTTTTAGAAATTAATTAGTCATTTTCTACTAGTGATAATTAAAGAGCTATACACGAGTTAGTAAAGGAAAATTCATGTATCTAGGCGAGTAAAAAAAATGTATGTGTTAGCACACTAATTTTATAATATCAAGGGTCTTTACGATGATATTAGCCCACAATATTGAGCACAGTAACTGTCCCCAACAAACTATGAGATCCACATGACCTCCCACTCTATTTAGGAGTCATATCCTGCAAAAACATGGCAAAGGAATGTAATATATCAGAATATACAACTTTTTTATCATGACCAAATCCTTTTCCATCATAGTCCTTCACACACATGGAGTTCTGCATGAGCATTCCCTTCCTTTCAAGAAAAGGAAGAGCTAGCTGAGATGACTCTTGAAAAGATTCCATTGGCTGTCCCACTCTTTCATATCTATTACACTCTTGAAAGTGCTGATGTAAGTCCTCTGTCATGCCTTCCCAATCAAAAATCTTCATGATCAGGGAATAGATCTTCATTGAATACATATGGCTGAGGAAGAATTGTTCATATGCTCCTTGTAAGATCTTCTACTTGAGCTTGGACACTCTAGACAAAAAGAACTTACCATGATAACAGATGACCCCTCCTTGGACCAAGTAGCCCTCTTCTTGATGCATGCCATCTAGTATCATACCTATGTGGAGATCTTTGGAATACTCTACACATAGTTGAGATTTCCAATAAAGATCCACACTGCTCAACAATGACAACACTACTATCCATGGAAGTGCTTGTCATGTTGTTGATTTATCTTTTGACATTACACATGCCAAAATGGTTTGTTGGAAGGTTGATCCTCCCATTCCTCTCCTCCCACATCGTAGATTCAGAAAAGTGAGAGGGAGATAGTGAAGAAGGAAAAAGATCTGCCTCATTCTTAGGTTGTCACAAGCCTCCCAGCGTTGTAACTTGGTCTCTCATTGATCCAATCCTTCCTAGATCTAGACTTAGAGCAGCACTTTGTGGAACTTTCCCCACAAGACCTAAATCTGATGGAATTCTAGGTGGCTTTCCATGAGATAAGAATGTCCCTTGCAGTGTCCTTATGAACATGAGAGAAGGAATTGTGAGATCCCTACTTCCACTATGCAATCCATCTCTGTTGTTTGTGTGGAAACATTGGGTGAAGGATAAGTGTGCATGCCTTGAATCATTTCTTGTTTACCACTCTTCAAGTCCACCCAATCCATTTGAAAAGCTTTCCAATCAGTGGTAACCTTCCCCAAGGTGATCAACCATTGGACACCCAAGATGATGTTCATGTCTGGTATGTCAACTACAAAGAAGTGATCCACCAAGGTGTAGGATCCCATAGTGACAAAGAGTGATGGAACATATTGCATGCAGTGCATGGTCCTATCTCCCATAACTAAGATAGAAAATCCCTCAAAATTATTAGTGGGGATTCCCATCTTTTGCACCAGATGAACATCAATAAAGTTGTGGGTTGCTCCACTGTCAATCAGTATCGATACTCTCCGATTCATAACAGAACCTTCTACTCATAGAGTCAAGTACTTAGGCACTCCTCACAAGGAAGCAAGAGTCCCACTGGTTGGAGCAAAGGCTCCCTTCCCATCTCTGGTGGGTGTTTGTTCTTCCTCATCATCATCACCACTGTGACCCCTCCTAGGTTCCTCATCATCATCTTCCTCCTCAAAATCAGAGAAGACTTCTATGTAGTATGCTCTTCTAGCACCACACCTATGTTCGGGTACCCATGACTCTTGGAAAGTGAAGCATAACTTTTTCTTCCTCAATTACCTCCTAAGATCAACATCAAGAGTCTTCTTCAAAGATCTCTCCTTGGGAGAAGCAACTTTTCCTTCCTTCCGCTTAGAGGAGTGAGGGGCCTTGCTTTGGAAAGTTGCATTTTCTTTTCGCAAGGCATCTTATAGATCTCTATCTCTCTCAATGGCATCATGTAAAGTGATGGGCTTGATAGATTTAACCAACCCATGCAAAGGTTCCTCCAGGCCATCAATGAACATGTAGACCCTCCTGGCTACAGATAGATTAGGAACCATGACTGATAATCTCAAAAACTCAGAGATATAAGTATTTGCATCTCCTGACCGCTTCAACTTTGCAAGGCTTATGAAGGGTGCTTCAAGATCCTTCTTTTCAAACCACTCCACCAATATTCTAGTAAACTGAGAGTAGGAAGTCACATTAATATGCCCCAATGTAGACAGCCCATGGAACCACCAATTGTGTGCTTCTCCCTTAAAATGCAGCATTGCAATCTTGATGGCTTCAGTTTCAGGGACCTTGTTCAAGTGGAAGTAGATATCCAGCTTCTCTACCCATGCCTTGGTAGAACTAGAGGATGATCCATCAAACTTGGGAAAAAATAATCTTCCCATAGTGTGGTGTCTACCATCAAAGAAACCAACATCTCTATATTGCTGCACTGGTCTCCTTCTATCCTTGAGGTGGAAAAAGTCTTGGAAACTCAAGTGATCCTTGAATCTCTGACTCTGAGAATCATACTCCACGAAGTAATATTCAAGGGAATCTTTCTCATGTGGTCCTTCATTCTCCACAGCCAAGAAGGTAGCCATAGTGGAGCGTTGTGAAGCTTGTGGGGCTGGTGGTAAATTCACTGGTGGATCAGTCCCATGGTGAGACATATGTGATATTTCTCCCAAATGAAATATCCTGAGAGATTACCTCATTCTATCCACCCTCATCTATTTGATCTCCTTCGAAGGATCTTGCATGGTCTCCAAAAGAGTTTTTGGAAACTCCTCTGCCTCTTTATTTCACAGCTTCAGGGGCTTTCCCCTTGTCTTGACACTTGTCAGGATCATCAGTAGTGTAGTCATACTTCTTATGACTTATGTTCTAGTACCTCTTATCCCTCTCAGTAATAGAATCATATTCTTATAAATGCAGCATGACTGGTGCTCCAATGCAAGCACAAGTTGTGCCAAGAAAGGAGCTTCGATACCACTGTAATGTTCCCAAATTGGGATTGGACAACAACCTTAGAAAAATAATGCACTCCTTGGGATATTGATGTACAGAAATGAGTTTGCATCTATTATATCCTTTAGATCAGTATATCTAGAGTCTAAATCCAAAGGGAGAGAAAAAAAAAAATCAAACTAGGTGTTGTAAATAGGTCTCCCGCAACCTAGTCTAGCTGGAAAACACCGTACAAGAGGGGCTGCAGCTATGCACAACAAGTAGCTTTAGGAATAACGTAGTCTTTGACAACTTAAGTAGGAGGCCATCAAATATAATCAATAAATGAATGTACAATAGAAAATCAGAAGTAAAGTGAAGCTCTCTCAATATACAGTAAGTTACATAAGACAAGAGAGCAAGATAGCTTCAGAAACGAGAGCTGCAACATAGATATATTAGTAGAAAAGGCTCAACAACATTATTTTTAGGAGCTGTAGAATCTGCATATTACAACTCAGATCTAGGATAGATCTATGGAAAAAACATTAGAACTATATCAGATCTGAATATTACATTTCATTACAATAGATCAGATCTAAATAGAACATGGATTAGCAAGCTAATCCATCGATCACCTAAGTGGAATGCAAAGCCCAGCACTAGAGATCTCTAATCAAAATAGATTAAAACACCAGGAAGAACCTCATATCAAAATAATGCGGTACATCAATGGGAACAGTGTTGTAGGTCAAATGATATAGATAGCCACTGCCAAATTACAGATTTGAAGCATAAAGAGAAGAGACACTCCCAAGAGGTTAAGAGACACACTCCGTGAGAAGAGGCTCTCAAAACAAACTAGATCTATGCAGATCTAGACTCCCACTTGCTGTAGCTTGCAAAAGCAACAAAACCCTCAATGGATTAGAATTTCCAATGTAAGTAGAGCTTGGCCTCAAGCCTGGTAGTGGATCAATTTAGCAAATACTCCTCCAAGAATCCTAAAAGAAAGAGGTGAAATCCTTGCATAGGAATTCCAAGCACAATCCTCCACTAAACAACAAAGAATTAGTATTTGTCTAAGTAAACAAAATACTCAGAAATATGATCAATCAACAACCTTCTCTTGCTGCCTTCCCTCTCCTTTTATAACATGAGAGCCTTTGCAAACCCTATACCACCTTGATGAGTTAGTTCTTTTCACATGAGGGGCCTCCTTCTAAAACTGCGTTGTCCCTTTAGGAGATGCATTGAACCTAGACAAAATTGTAGATTCGGTCAACGTTGACCTAATTCCATAGCTCAAACCCCTTCCACACCTGCAATTGATTATTTACATGGCCCTGATTTAACTGTGTTCACATGGGCATTGATTTATTTAGTCTTCTTAGGAGTTTACATGTCCTCCTTTATTCATTTATTCATGCAACAGAAAATAAAACAAAAATGAATATTCCTCTTAGCTTAGGCTAAGTAGGAATATTACACAATGCTACATCTAAAACATGTATCATGAAGTACAATTTGAAGTTCCAAACCATGTGGTACATACACATTGTTGAGGTATAAAAGGTGTCTTTTTAACGCCTATTTATCCTACATTAATTATCAATCTGGGAATGACTTTTTGTTTCAAGAGTATAATCTGTTTGAGGCTGCAATTTGAGCTAAGAGCAATGTTGTGAGAGATGTAGTACAGTATTCTAAATACAAGATTAAATGGATGCTTGAAGAGAAATATAATTACAATAACATGAATTCAAATACTCTGAAACTTAACTATTCACTCTGGAAAACATAAATCAAGGATAAAGTAGCAATAACTCATTCCTTTAGAAATTGATGCAACTGAAATCAAACTAGAACAAGGCAGTCAATCTAGGAACGAGGAAGAAATAACCAGTGTTCTCTATAGTTGGCAGTTTTGATTTAAAGAAATTAAAGAGAAATAGACTTGAACTAAGGAAAATTTTGTAAATGTAATGAGCTGGAAAGGAACAACAACTGTAACAATGTAAATAAACAATCTTTCTGCAACCTGAAACTAATGAATCGAAAATGAACAACACACTCGAATAAACAACAAATTCTAACTAATTAATCAAATCTTAACTTAAATGAAATTGACTAACAAATTTTGTTAAGCACCAAACCCTGTCGACAACAATTGTTATTAAGTAGTAATTGAAATGAACAACAATCCAATGGAATAGAAAATAGAGTTAAACATTGTACAGCAAAGATTTATAAGCGATAACAAGATAAATAATACAGGAATTGTGACCCTTGTTGAAATGGAACAGCAATGCAACTCATTAGCACACATAAATACCAATAAGTAATTCAACAGTAATTAATTAACTATGCAATCATAATAAAACCAAACATAATTATCATAGAATAGTAATTAAAGGATAGAAATACAAACAGTAGATCTATTCCACCAGGGCCAGGCTGTTAGCACCAGTGAAACACTGCTGGGTTACTTCAGAGCTTGAGAAATAGAACGAAAACACATCTTTATATTAATTGAACATAAAAAGTGTTTAAAGCGACCACTCTCTGATCACGAGAGTCAATAAAGTGCAGAATTACAAGAGGAATGTTTTCAATCAATAATTCCACTCCAATCTCTAAAGGCATTGCCTTATATAACAATTTCGACAGACAAGACAAGGAATGAGATAAGATTTGAATAGAAATCCCTCAGGATCGAAGGATCCTAAGGGATTCGCTTCCTCTCTTTCTTTAGCTATCACTCGATCTTATTTGGTTGAAGTCATGTTGTCCCCTACCTTTTCTTAGCAATGCGTTCTAATTTTCTTCTCTTTGGCAGGATATGATCTATCACTAGAGGAACAGTAGTTACTCCTACTTTAGCCTTGCCTTTGGTATACCTGTTCACCTTGCTTGATTCTTGTTTTTGACAATAAAAGGTAGTTTTTAGTTACTTTTTACAATAAACATAAGTATTTTCAATTCTACCATAATTCTGCAATAAATCACCTTCCTAGAGTAGAAAGAGTTATGTTTAAAGTAAAAGAATGAGAAAAAAATTGGTGAATTCATACCTTTTTCAACGCTCAACATACCCCCATGCTTACCCTTTTTCATGTCCTCATCAAAACCATAGTTTACATGCAAAGAAATTGAAGAATAAGCTGGAGAAGGTTTTACATCAAAAGGCCTAAAACCATGCATTGTAGCTAAAGCTTCGAAGACATGCCCTGTCTTTCCTTCAGGTATTTCATAGATGGCTTTATAATCTACTGCAGGATACCATGCAATGGGGCTTCAAAACCTACACCCTATCCAGAATGGGCCTTTCCTCAAAATGAGGTTTCTATAGATAACCAAGCGGTCTACAGCTAATCCAAAAATTTTATAGTTAAATGGCTCTCTATTTTGAATATTTCGATTGGAAATTCCCCATCGAACCTTAGCTGCTATGTAGGCTTCGTTTCTAATAGATAGAAAATATTCTATCCCATTCAACACAATTGCTTTATGGACAGGCCCCAATGCTTGGATAACACCTTCTCCTGTCATCAAATTCTTCTGCCTAGCCCATAATTGTAATGGGTGTTTTGGTTCACTCCTAACCCACAAGTCTAACTCATTTTCTTTCCTTTGAAAAACATTATAGGCTTTGAGCCATTTTAAGTGATTAACAAAAAATGAAATAAATGCTTGGTATTGGATGTCACCCACAAAAGGGCTGGGATTTGTCTCAATATCATTTTCCAATATGAGATTATGAAAATAGAAATTACACAGGAGACGTTGTAACTTAACCCCATAGAGTTTGCAACATGTCACAAAATCATCTATAGTGTTTAACTCTATAGATTTTCCTGCCCTAATAGCTTTAATTTTTAACTGTAAATATCTCTCTAATAAAAATAAAGGATAACTCTTGGAAGGGCATCTACAAGCTAAAACATCTGTGTATAATGAGCAGAGAGTATCCATTCGATTCTGGGCTATTTTTAAATTATTAATTACCTTTTCAGCCTTCTCCTTTTCCTTCTGACACTTCTCATAGGCTTCAGTCTCGGCTGCATGGATGATCTTCATCTGCTACTGCAACTCCTGGTATTTTCTTCTAGGGATAGTATCTTCTTCAAGTTTTTCCCTTTCTTGTCGAGCCTGTGCCAACTCCTCTTGGAGTTTGGCTAATGTAGGATCACTAAAAGTGTTTTGACTATAGGCTTGTGCATCTTCACTTGAGGTTGCTCCATCTGGAACAACTGCCTGCTATTACATATCTTCATGATTAGGCTCAGCCTGGTTTTCCATAGTCTCACAAACTTGGGGCTTTTTTTTAGTGGCCACTTTCCTCTTTTTCGGGGCTCATCTGGTGACTATGCTTCTCTTATTTGGGGTTCGTTTGGGCATTTGTTTCATTTTAAGAACCCTAATAGTCTACCTAAGTTGTTCCACTAGCCTCTAGAGCTTATGTCGCTCCCTCCGAATTTTTTCAAGTTCAGTTACTTTCTTTCTCTTCCTTGATGGAACGGTTGTTCCTTTTTCTGAACCCAATTTCTCAGCAGGGGTTTGCTCCTGAGAAGTCGTGCCTTTGATTGGGCTTGCTTCTCTGTTTTATTCTTAGAACACTTCTTCAGTGTTCGTGTGCTCCTAACTACATTATTCAGGGGTAATAACCTCAATTGGATCTCTTCTTCCCTAAGAATTTTCAATTTGGAACACTGCTTCAGTGTTCACCTCTTCCTGTCCATATTTATCAGGGGAAGTAACCCCGGTTGATTCTGTTGTTCCATTAGGGTTTCCTCCTTCTATTTCATCCAGAATTCCCTTAGCCATTTCTTTATTGGCAACATCTTGCTCCTGCAATTGGTTGATATCAACATTAAGGTTCAGTGGGATGTGGGGCTGCACATATTCACTCATGTTGGCCAAAATTTGGGCCAATTGGTCCTCTTGCAAAGGGATTTGTGGTGAACTTGCAGTGGTGGGTTCAGAAGGCTCTGCTCCTTCTATTTCATTTTCACTACTACGATTATCTTTTTCCTCTTCACAGGTATGGTAACTACCTTCTTCCTCATTAGAGTAGTGAATCTCTTCCTCTACACTAGTATGAGGACTTCCTTCTTCTTCCACAATTCCCTCTTCTTCATCATTTCCTTCTCCTACGCTACTTCTTTTCTCACCACTGGTGTGTTGAATTTGTTCCTAACCACTAGTGTGGTGGCTCATTTCTTCTTCATCCTCATCAGTGTGGGGATTCCATCCTTCCAGTTGTGGGGGTTGTTCATCCTCCAAGTTGGGCAATTCCAAGGGCTGGCTACTGCTACCCGGAAGGCCTTCTATCATTCCCCTACTTCTTTTTTAACAGGAGGATTGTCTGCGTTTTGATGGCTCTGCTGCTATGCTAACCATTCTCTTTTGTTTCAGGGCAAGTAAGGCTAATCCCCCATTCAATCGAAAATATTAGTTCTTCCGAACTGGTCTATTATTGGGCAAGGCTGTAACTTACTATCAATCTGATTAAGAAATGGTGGCTTACCACCATGTTTATGTGCCAGCTTTTCTTATACTATGGGCAACATCATGCAGTAAGGAATTTAAAAATGCAGGCAAGTTTACAGTACATTTTTTCTTTAATAATACCAATAACTTAAGGTGGCGAGGTCTTACCACGTCTTTTCTTCCATCGCATGTTATATAGGCTTGTACTACTTTTGCCAATTTCACCCATGGTTCTCCCAATGATGCCAACTGAACTATTTTGCCTTTGATGACCAATGTCTATCCTTCTTCCTGGAAAATGTTCATGGCTTCTTGAAGCCTAACCTTCTTATGAGTCCATATGGTTCCCTTTGCTAGTAGACCAGACACCTCTGCAATTATTTCATCTCTTATTTCTATCTGTCTATGTCTAACCATGGAGTAACCTTCATGCAACTTCTGTAAAAACTCGATAGCTACTGTTTCATGAGGTTGTTGTAGCCTTGTGAGGTATGTAATCCATCCTATTTTTTCTATAATTTCTCGTGCAGCATCAGAAACAGCTAGCACTTGTGGCTCACTATGAATTGGTCGTCCTCTCATCTTCTCTACACACTATTAATTCTTTACAAACACACAGTAATGTAATGGAACAACACAACACAGTAGATTGGAATAATATCATTAAGTTTTTGTTATTCCCTAGAATATAGGGATTTAATTCATGTGCAGGTAAAGAAATATAGGGATTTGATCTGCATGCAATCATTAAGAGGCATCCGCGCCCCCCCCCCCCTGAAGGATGATAGGTTGTCCTCAACCATCAAATAAGAGAGGAAAGTTTTGCACAGTAGTTGTACAGCAGGAAAAAGCATGCATACTTATGATACAATCAATCAAATTATTGCATTACTGAAATTGATGCATGTGATTAAATTGTAAATAGATATAGAAATGTTTGTAATGATTCAAAGATAAGGAAAAGGTACAGCTGATGTGAAGACAAGTAATAATGTGCTTATTACCAACTCAAACTAATGTGATTGATTTATGATGAATTTCATGTATAATAGGTTCAAAAACAAGGGTTTAGGAATCATACTTTCATTTGATATTTAGATAGAGATATAAGAAAAAAGGTTTAACATTACTATTGATTTGTAAAAAGGTGACTCCAATACCATCAGAGGAGCTCTGTTGCCCACAGGTATCTATAACCTTGACAAAGTTGCTTTCTTACCCTTGGAACGATTATCCTTTATTTATGCCTATGGAAGTGTTGTGTGATGTCATAATGGAGGCCATTGTGCTAGCTTGGGGACCAGATAATTCACAATGCCATTCATCAGAAAGAAGTGAAAGGTGGGTAGGACGGCTCGTGATGAGACCTCCTATTCCAAGGACTTTTTAGTTTTTTTTTTCAATTGTCCACTGGACCATATCCCTAGTGTGGTGGCCATGATCAGAATGCCACTTCACTGTCTCCTTATGATCATGGTAGGTTGGGTCTTGATGAGAGCCCCTATCCTCCATCTACCATATCATAAAAATTTTAGTGATATATATAGATATATTTTTTTCTCTTTTTTTTTTTCATATAGCACTTTCCTACTTATATATAAAGGACGGCTCAGCACTCCTTAAGAGTAGGGATGGTGGAAGGAGTCTAAACATCTCAATAGAAAAGAATATGCCCTTATTCTTACTCAAAAAATAAAAATCAAGGAAAGTTATAAAAATTTGGGGAAGAACCAACATGATAAAAATAATCGATCATATTAATTTTAGTGATAGTAAGACAACAAAGTAATATTGGTGGTTATGTCCTTTTTCCTTTTTCTTATCACTACAAAACAATTTCTTAAAAAAAAATGACAATTTCTTTTGATTTGTTGATTCCAGTAACCTTTAATTTGTGTAATAGTATTTTTTCCTTTAGAAGAGTCATTATAAATCCTCAAAATGTTGTTCTAAAATAAGAAAAATGCACTCAAAAAGTGTTGTTCCTTTTGAAAGGAACAATAGAAACAATCTGCAGAAATGTTGTTCCTTTCAAAAGGAACAACAAAAAAAATTTGCAAAACTATTGTTCCTTTCAAAAGGAACAACAAAAACAACCTGCGAAACTATTATTCCTTTCGAAAGGAATAGTAAAAACAATCTGCAAAAACTCCTGTTCCTTTTGAAAGGAACGGCAAAAAGAATCTGTGAAACAACAAAAATAAACAGGACAACTATTGTTCCTTTTGAAAGGAACAACAAAAACACTCGCAACAATGTTGTTGTTCATTTGGAAAGGAATAGAAAAAATGTTGTTCCTTTGGAAAGGAATAGAAAAAATGTTGTTCCTTTGAAAAGGAACAACAAAAATTCACAATAAACGAAATAAAAACAGCTGAATAAAACAAAATCCCATACAAAAAAAAAAGCAAAGTAAAATAAAAATCTTTATGTACAAATTTCAGAAGAAAGAAATGATTTAATGAATGGGTGTTGAGGAGGAGTTATCTCCTTTAGCAAGAATTTTCATGGTAGAATCTTCCCATAATTGTTGGTAGAAGGATTCTCGAGTAAGCGGTTTATGGTAAAGTCACACTCAATGACCGTTTACTTTGAAGGAATGTCAAGATCCATCAATGGTGGTTAATATAATGGTGCCATTGTCATGCACTTTTTGTATCTCGTAAGGTCCAAGGCATCGTGTCTGGAGTTTCCCTTCAAAATCCTAAAACCTGGAGTCATATAGGAGTGCCCAATCTCCTTCATGGAATATTTTTTCTTTGATGAGGGTGTCGTGCCATTTTTCTCTCTGTTGTTGAATTAATGTAGTGTGATGAAAATTAGAGAGCCTAATTTCATCTAACTCATTGATTTGCTATAATATTTTCGCTTGGGCTTCATTTAAATCTAAACCCACCTCTTGGGCTATTCTTAAAGTTTGAATTTCAAACTCTATTGGAAATATGGGCTCTTTTCCAAATACCAATCGATATGGTGAATACCACGTAGTACCTCTCCATGTTGTTTGGTATGCCCACAAAGCTTCTAGAAATCTGTAAACCCAGTCACGTCTGTGTGAGGCAACTGTTTTTTTCAATATAGATTCGATCACTTTATTTGTGCTCTCTACCTGGCCGTTTTCCTGTGGGTGATATGGGGTTGTAATTTTCTTCTGAATGTGGTAATTTTGTAATGTTTCAGTGATTTTATTACCTACAAACTACAGTCCTCCATCTGTGATTATGTCCCTTGGGAGGCTGTATCACACAAATATTTGGAAAAGGAATTGTATTACAGAGTCCTCTATAGCTTTTGAAAGTGCCTCTGCTTCAACCCATTTAGTGACATACTCGATCACAACTAGGATGTATGTTCTTTGGTTTGATGGGGGGTTAATGGGACCAAAAAAATCGAGCGCCCAACATTCAAGTTGTTTAATTACTAATTGTGGGTTAAAAGGCATTTCATCGGACTGTCCAGGGCAACCTGCCCTTTGGCAGCTATAATAGGCCTGCACAATTTTTTTAGCATCTTTAAAAATGGTAGGCCAATAGTAGCCTGTCTGTAAAATCTTGTGGGTAGTTCTACGATCTACAAAATTTCCACCACATGGCTAGTCATGGCATGCTTTCAGAATATCAAATACTTCATCCTCACAGACACATATCCTGATTTGCATATCTGACCCTGTATGGAACAGGTAGCCCCCAATCCAAGAGAATCGGGTACTACATTGTATTATCTGCTTTCATTCATTAAGGGTTAGATGTTTAGGTAATTTACCTATTGCCAAATAATTTGCTATATCAGCATACCATGGGGTTCTAACAGTAACAATGAACAAATGTTCATCTAGGAAGTGGTCTTTGACTGCTGCTGCATCTGTTGTCTTTGGCATTCATGATAGTAAATCAGCTACAGGGTTCTCTTTTCCAGGTCGATCTTTAATTGTAATATCTAATTCCTGCAATAAAATCAAACATGTTGTCACTCTTCCATTTGTAGCAGGTTTATTTGCTAAAAATTTAATGGTAGAGTGATTAGTATATAAAACTACAAGATACCCAGTTATATAATTTATAAACTTATTTACAGCATGTATTACAGCTAAAAATTCCTTCTCAGTCATAGTATAGTTTAGTTCAGCAAGAGATAGATTTTTTCTGTTATAATAGATTGCATATGGTTTCTTATCCTCTTCCTACCCAAGAACTACTCCAATTTCTGTGTCTGAGGCATCAGATGAAATTTTGAATGGAAAATTCCAATTTGGGCCCCTCAGCACTGGGCTTGTTGATACAAGCTTTTTCAGATCCTTGAAAGCATGGTCACATTTATCTGTCCAAATAAAATCAACATTTTCTATTAGTGCATATAAAGGTGTATCTATTCGAGAATAATGTTCTATGAATATTCTATAATAACCGGAAAATCCAAGAAAGCTACGTACCTCTGTTTGTGTGGTGGGTGTAGGTATTAACAAAATTATCTAAATTTTGGCTCGATCCACTTGAATTCCAGCTGCTGAAATATAATGTCCTAAGATAAGTCCTTCGTTCATCATCATATGACACTTTTGATGGCTTAAACAAAGCTTACTGTCAATACATCTTTGCAACACCTTTTCTAAGTTTTCTAATGCTGGCTCAAAATCATCTTTGTAAGGTGTGAAGTCATCCATATATGCTTCGAGCCCTTCATTTATTAAATCTAAAAAGATGTTGAGAATGGCCCTCTGAAATGTAGCAGGGGCATTGCATAGGCCAAAGGATAAGACTCGGTAGGCAAATTTCCACCATGGACAGGTAAAAGTGGTTTTGTCTTGGTCCTTAGGGGCAATCTAGATTTGATTGTACCCACTGAAGCCATCTAGGAAAGAAAAGAATTTCTTTCCTGCCAATATATCTAATACCTGGTCAATGAAAGGAAGGGGAAAGTGGTATTTTTGGGTAGCTTTGTTGAGTTCTTAGTAATATACGCTTATTCTCCACTTTCCATTCTTCTTTGGTACCACTACTAATGGGGAGACCCACTTGCTATCAGATATTGGGTAAATGAAATTAACATCCAACAACCTTTGTAATTCAGCTTTCAAAATATCTTTAAGGCGAGGGTTTAGTATTCGTTGGGGTTGGTGAATGGGTCTCGCATCTTTTTCGGTATAGATGTGGTGTTTACATAACTGGGGGTCAATTCCCTTCATGTCTGGATAATCCCATGTAAAGGCTTCTTTATATTTTTGTAGTAATTGGACCGTCTTCTCTTCATGTTCAATAGTCAGATTTTTGTTAATGTTCAAAGTTTTGCTTGGTTCAATTTCCACAATATTACTATTGTTCACAGAATTAGTGGGTATTATTTGATCAGGAATGTCTTTTAGGGGATCTTCTTCTTCTTTATTATCAAATGTCGCCTTGATCATGTGACATTGTATATGGAATCTGATTTGTGGTTTGTTACCAAAAATATTAATGATATCATCCTCTGTTTGATCTTTAAAATCGAGGGCATCTTCTATGGTTAGTGGTGATCTCATATTTCCCATAAGATATGATACAGGTTGCTTCCTTGTTTCGATTATTGGTAGGCTTGGTTGGGTTGGGGGATATAGAGCTAAATTCTTGACATAGTTTCCCCTTGTTATTGTAATGTTGCCTTGTCGGTAGCCAATATAAGCATCGATAGTTTCCAACCAAGGTCTACCTAGAATTAATTGGTGTCCATCTAGCTGGTTCTTTGGATTGATAACCAGGAATTCAGCAGGGTATTCCCAGGAATATACAGATACCATTACATCTTGTAGTGTACCTTCTGATTTGACTACCAATCGGTCAGCAAATTCTAATAAGGTTGTTGTTGGTTCTAATGATGTAATGCCAAGTTTTTGATAGGTGGTGTTTGTCAGGATATTGATTGCAGCTCCCAAATCAACTAAAGCATTTGGGAACAATTTCCCATTGATTTCCACCGTCACTATAGGATTTCCTGGGTCTTCATATTTTACAGGTGTTTCCATTCCTGATAATAAGTCAGATAAAGTACCGACTATTTGGACAGTTGGGTTGATTGTTGTTCTCCTCTTTGGCTTCTTTATACACAATTATTTAATGGTTTTTGCATAAATAGGGATGTATTTTTTGTCATGTGTTGTCCTTGATGGCAACCTACTTGATGAAATAAGATTGTTGGCAATATGATGCAATGTGTTGTCTTTGATGGCAACCTACTAGATGAAGTTTTTCATGATGGAAACCTGCTTGATGAGTTGCCTATGATAAGAAACCTATGTGTTAAATATGCAAAAATGATGTATCTTAGATTAGCTCAGAAGTAACAGAAGAAGGAATTCCTGTAAGTGCCAGAATAATGATAAAAGTGATATGTCATAAAGAATACGCGGGTTTGTTAAGGAGAAGTTACGTATGCACGCGGAAAATTACGTGCCAAGTTGCGTATGCCAATTTGTGCTCTAAATTTATAAAGCCAGGGGACATAACCATGGTATTGGCACACAGTATTGAGCGCTAGACTATCTATTTGATCCAGTCCAAGAATACCATCGGAAGTGGTGTGGTTTTGGCTCCTGGTATTGGCAAACGCTAAATCTATATAAGGAGAAGAAGATCACGGTGCAAGGGTGTGCATGTGTCTGGGTATTGAATGAATACTTCAATCTGAAGTATATCTCCATGCAATGAGTTGATTGATATGAATTAATAATGCACCTATGAAGAAAATGATGAAGAGGGATCTCTAGATCTGAAATGTATATATATTTTCTAGATCTATTTGTGGAATGTTTAGATCTGAGATGAAGCAAATATTTTCTGAAGTGAAGGGTAAGATCTGAGTTGTTTATCTGATCTGAAGAACTACACTATCCTGAAGAATTACAGATCTATACGTAGGTTCGTTTCATAAAAGGCACGTATATACGCGGGTTCGATTCATGCAAAGCGCGTATGGGAAGTTAGGGTTTTTCTGAAGAATGCACAGAAGTATACATGGGTTGGTGTGCATGAAAACGCATACATGCGCAAGTTCACTGAAGTAAAAGTGCGTATGGAATCTAGGGTTTGCTGAAGTAAGTGGAACGAAATGTCTGATCTATTTTGTTGTTTCACTGCTATCTATTAATGATGTATTTATATAGATTTGGGTTGGTTGAATGTTGATTATGCTGTTGATTATGTTGATTAAAGATCAAGTTGTTGGTTGATTGATTGATGATTCAATGAATGAATTGATGAGGTTATAAGTTTCAGTTTGATGTATGATGAGCTTAAATGTGTGGAGTGGGTCCAGTTTGAAAATTTGATGAAAAGAGGCCTACAAGTTGTTTTGTATGGAAGCTGTTGGATCTAGTATGAAAATTGATGAAACGTGGTCCATGATGGTGCTGAGGGTTGAAGCCTTGAGTGAGGGGGTTGTAGCTCCCTTCCAGTGCTAGCTGGTAAACGACAGTAGGGGGTAGTGTCTCCCTTGCTTGAGAGGTTGGTAAACGAGAGCAGGGGGTAGTGGCTCCCTTCCAGGAGAGGCTGGTAAACGAGAGCAAGGGGTTGTAGCTCCCTTCCAGGAGAGGCTGGTAAATGAGAGCAGGGGGTTGTATCTCCCTTCCAGGAGAGGCTGGTAAACAAGAGAAGGTTGTAGACTTCTGCAGGTGGGTGCCTGCGTGCTGGTATGAGTCCGCGCCAGTACATGGTTGTAAGATGTTTTCTTTATATTAAATATTGAAGACAGAGATGACGGCAGCGGTGGTTTTCTCCTGAATTGGGTTTCTACCTTAAATACTGGTGTTCATGTGTGTTGCTTATGTGTGATGGTTTATTCTATTATTACTGCACATGTTTAATACCTACTAAACATCTAATGAATGAATGATGCAATGATCTAAGTAAATAATTATCTACATTATAAGATCTCTCGTAATATGCAAGTTTTATTAAGGATATTCGCGTGTATACGCGAGTTAGCTTAAGTAAAGTAGCATATGGGTTTTAGATAAAGAAAAAGTAAAAAAATTTCTGTCAGCCCTAAATACTGATTCACCCCCCCCCCCTCCCTCTCAGTATTTTTCCCAACAATTGGTATCAAAGCAGGTCCTTCTGTAGAAGCTTGATCGCTTGAAGGAGATCCGTCGCAATGGGAATTCATGAAGGAATATTTTCTCTAAAGCCACCTCTATTCAATGGAAGTAATATATTATTCTGGAAGATACGAACAAAAGCATATTTGCAAAGTCTTGGTGTAGAAGTATGGGCAATCGTGGAAGAAGGTTATCAGTATCCGGCAATTATTCTTACTAATGCAGCAGAAAGGAAGAAATAAGAAATCAATGCCAAAGTAGTCAATGTTTTATTAGGAAGCATGTCTGAACCAAAATTTGCTAAAGTGATGCAGCTAAATTCAGCAAAAGAAATATGGGACAAAATCATTCTAAGCTATGAAGGAGATACAAAGGTAAAAAGTGCAAAACTCCAAACTTTCAGAATTGAATATGAAAATTTAAGGATGCATAGTGATGAGAGTATTGCTAGTTTCTTTTTACGTCTAGATGATATTGTAAATCAAATGAGAAATTTGGGTGAAACCATAACCGATACTACTCTGGTGGAAAAATTCTTAATATCTCTGACTTCAAAATTTGAGTCAAAAGTATCAACTATTGAAGAAAGGAAAGATCTGCAAACTCTTACTATTGTTCAACTGCGTGGTATTCTAACTGCTTTTGAAATGAGAAAAGAAAGTCTCTCTCAAATCAGAGAAGTTGCCTTTAAGACATGTGCAAAAGGAAAAAAAAAGGAAGATGTCAAGGAATCAAGTTATATATCTGAAGAAGAAGAAGCAAATTTTGTGAGAAGACTCCAACCAGGTACTGGAAGATTCAAAGGTAAGCTTCCCTTCAAGTGTTTTACTTGTGGAAGAGTTGGTCATTATGCTGCTAAATGTCCTTATGAAGAAAATCATGATAAAGGGAAAAAATCTGAAAGGGAAAGAGTTATTATACAAATGAAGATAATGATGAAATATCAAATGAGGATGAGGAAGATTCTGACCAAGATCTGAAAGTGCTCATGGCAAGGAAGCAAAAGAAGAAGGCTACTCAAGGGAAGGATATATCTTAGAAAACATGTGCAACAGAAAATGAAGATAGTGAATCAGGTACTGATTGTTGTTCTTGTAATTCACTTTCTTATGCATGCAATGGTGGAGATAGAGAAAAAGAAAGCGAAAGTAATGATTGGGATCAATTTAAAAATAAGGAATATATCTACAAAGATATGATCTCTAGAATGAATGAACAAATAGAAACAATGAAGGGATAGATAAAAAATATATCAAAGATTGCAGAACGAAGTAACCAATCAAAGTGAAGGACTTGAAGCAGAAATCATATCTCTGAAAGCAGATCTCGAAGCATCAAATAAGAAGAATAAAGAACGTTTACAAAATTTTGAAGAACAAGAAAATGGGTTGAAAGAAGATATTCTAAAATTGACTGATCAAGTAGAAGAAGGAAAAAGGGTCGAAGAAAGTATGAAGAAGCAATGCCAAAATTTGGAGGTTGAGGTAATCATTCTAAAAGGTAAAGTAGAAGAAAAGGATAAACTCTTGAGGTTTCAAGATATTACTAAGATTCTGGACAATATTCTTAGTAGTCAAAGGTCTCCTTTTGTTAAATTTGGTCTTGGTTTTCATGAAACTGTTAAAGGAGAATCTAGTTCTCAAGGAAGTGCTAAAGATTCAAAGGATATCAATGCAAAACCTGAAGTGTTGAAAGAAACAGAAGGTCAACCGACAATCATGAAATCTCAAAAGAAATCATTCCCTCTTTTGATCAATAATGTTGAATTCTTTAAATGTCATAATTATGGGCATGTTGCATCCAATTGCAGAAGCAGATTGTTTCAGTCACAAACAAACAGATTCTACATAGAAAGGTACTCAGATTTCTTTAAGGGATATTGTTTTTCATGCAGCAAGTATGGTCATAAAGCAGCTGATTGCAATAGAAGAAAGAATAGAAAAACACATTATGATCCTTATGCTTACTTTTTTGGTCACATAAGATGTTATTCTTGTAACAAGTATGGACATGTAGAAAAAGAGTGCAGGATGAACAGATCTGAGAGATTGGATAATTTCCAGCACACAATAAGAAATTTCAAGCAAAGCGGGAAAAGGAAGGAGGACCGGTCAAAAACGTAGGGAATATTGACCCTACTACAGTCTTACGCTTCTAAAGATTACTTCTCATAATGACTATAGGAATGATGTGAGATACAGTAATGTATCATCACAGGGGGAGCAATATATGGTGATTCTCATGGTTGGTTTGGTAATTCTAGTTATGTTTATTTATGACAGTGCATCTGATGAAAAGAAGACAAGTATAGGTGGCATAAGTTTAGGGGGAGATGAAAGTGTGAAATTTTTAGTATTTCACTTTCCATACGCGAGTTTAGTGAACAAAAGCCACGTATACATGTGAGCTCCAATGAAGACAGAAGCGTATGCTTTTCAGTTAAGGAAAATAGTAAGACAGCTAAAGGACCAGGAACACAGTTGTAGGGGGAGCATCAATCTAACAACTAATGATTGCATTGTTGGCATTGTATATGATTATTCCTTAGTTCTTGCTCAAATGATGATGACATGATACATGGTTTCTTATGATGAGATTATGAATGAGCCCTGATTGCTTTTTGCTGAAGAGTATCTTTTGTTTTCACACATGGATGAGATGGAAGTCTTATGATTCAGAAATAAGGATAGATCATGCAGAGTTTGTTATGGTTGAGACCTTTTATACATAATTCCTACACATGTTACATCATGATTGTGAAATAAACATAGATCATGTAGATCTTGGTGATATCGGATCACATGGATGATTTCTTAATACATATTGTCTATTGAAGAAGATTGTTCTGGTATGATAATTCCTCCTGAAGAATATATTGATGTTGCAGAGAGCCTGAAGGCTTGGTTACTAATGTTCTTATGCTACAACTATTGGATGACACTTGAAAACATAGCTACATTGTCCTATCTTTCTTCTCTCATATATTCCAGGGAAGCATTCGAATATCTCAAACAAAAGTTTGGAGTAGTCTCTTCCATGTAGAAGATTAGATCTGCTTAAATTCAGAAGATTAAATTGCATACACGGGTTTCCTGAAATAAAGTCGCGTATATACAAGAGTTCATACACAAAAAACCGTGTATGGGTGGTTGCTGACAAATTTTTCTGGGTCAGCATTCCTCAGCACAACTGTGTTGCTGTTTGATATCTCTGGTGATGTTTCAGCTCTCATTGGACGAAGATGCCTTGATGATTTGTTGTTGAAAGTGTTCAGGATACACAATCTAAGGGGGAGCATTGGTCATGTGGAAAGGATGCATTGTTGGCATTCTCTTGATTTGTTGTGATCTGATCTCATGTTTGAGATTCTTTGGTCTTGATTATAAAAAGTCATATTTGTAATTTGATGAAAAGTTCATGTTGGGACCTATGATGTAAAATTGTAATATTTAGTCATGTAAGGACTTGATCAAATTTGTAAACCCAC
Organism: Pinus albicaulis; assembly: GCA_034641835.2. NCBI lineage: Eukaryota > Viridiplantae > Streptophyta > Pinopsida > Pinales > Pinaceae > Pinus > Pinus albicaulis. Next base: position 1,384,102,214 of record CM076584.1, read on the forward strand.
TTGATTGGGTACTTGAGTCACATGTGTAAATCCACTTGGTTGGATCATTAATGTAAGTATGAGTGCTTGGTGATAGGAAAGGTCATAGAGTCATGTACTTCGTTGAAAAATATGTTTGAAGATTCAACATGAACTCAGGGGGAGCATGGTAACTTCAGTGCACATCAGATCTATAGAGCTCATCTTTCCATATGAGGAGAAAAACCTTGTTTTGGTTTTGATTCACCCTTTGCCCTTGATGTCAAAGGGGGAGAGTATCATGGTGTTTGAATAAGGGGAGAGCATCATGGTGTTTGCATAATGGCTATATTCAATGTATCTATCTGTTGTGGTGATCAAACACCATCATGGTTTCCATCAAGTCCAAAGGGGGAGATTGTTGGCATGTGTTGTCCTTGATGGCAACCTACTTGACGAAATAAGATTGTTGGCAATATGATGCAATGTGTTGTCTTTGATGGCAACCTACTAGATGAAGTTGTTCATGATGGAAACCTGCTTGATGAGTCGCCTATGATAAGCAACCTATGTGTTAAATATGCAAAATTGATGTATCCCAGATCAGCTTAGAAGTAACAGAAGAAGGAATTCATGTAAGTGCCAGAATAATGATAAAAATGATATGTCATAAAGCATACACGGGTTTGTTAAGGAGAAGTTGCATATGCACACGGAAAATTATGTGCCAAGCCGCGTATGCCAATTTTCTCTCTAAATTTATAAAACCAGGGGACATAACCATGGTATTGGCACACAGTATTGAGCGCTAGACTATCTATTTGATCCCGTCCAAGAATACCATCGAAAGTGGTGTGGTTTTGGCTCATGGTATTGGCAAAGGCTAAATCTATATAAGGAGAATAAGATCATGGTGCAAGGGTGTGCATGTGTCTGTGTATTGAATGAATACTTCACTCTGAAGTATATCTACATGGAATGAGTTGATTGTTCTGAATTAATAATGCACCTATGAAGAAAATGATGAAGAGGGATCTCTAGATCTGAAATGTATATATATTTTCTAGATCTGTTTGTGGAATGTTTAGATCTCAGATGAAGCAAATATTTTCTGAAGTGAAGGGTAAGATCTGAGCTGTTTATCTGATTTGAAGAACTGCACTATCCTGAAGAATTACAGATCTATACGTAGGTTTGTTTCAGAAAAGGAACGTATATATGCGAGTTCGATTCATGCAAAGCGCATATGGGAAGTTAGGGTTTTTCTGAAGAATGCACAGAAGTATACACGGGTTGGCGTGCATGAAAGTGCCTACATATGCAGGTTCAGTGAAGTAAAAGCCCGTATGGAATCTAGGGTTTGCTGAAGTAAGTGGAATGAAATGTCTGATCTGTTTTGCTGTTTCACTGCTATCTGTCAATGATGTATTTATATAGATCTGGGTTGGTTGAATGGTTATTATGCTGCTGATTACGTTGATTAAAGATCAAGTTTTTGGTTGATTGATTGATGATTCAACGAATGAATTGATGAGGTTATAAGTTTTAGTTTGATGTATGATGAGCTTAAATGTGTGGAGTGGGTCCAGTTTGAAAATATGATGAAAAGAGGCCTACAAGTTGTGTTGTATGGACACTGTTGGATCCAGTATGAAAATTGATGAAACGTGGTCCATGATGGTGCTGAGGGTTGAAGCCTTCAGTGAGGGGGTTGTACCTCCCTTCCAGTGGTAGCTGGTAAACAAGAACAGGGGTAGTGGCTCCCTTCGAGGAGAGGCTGGTAAATGAGAGCAAGGGGTAGTGGCTCCCTTCTAGGAGAGGCTGGTAAACGAGAGTAGGAGGTTGTAGCTCCCTTCCAGGAGAGGCTGGTAAACGAGAGTAGGGGGTTGTAGCTCCCTTCCAGGAGAGGCTGGTAAATGAGAGAAGGTTGTAGCCTTCTACAGGTGGGTGCTTGCGTGCTGGTATGAGTCTGCGCTAGTACATGGTTGTAAGACGTTTTCTTTATAATAAATATTGAAGACAGAGACGACGGTAGCGGTGGTTTTCTCCCGAATTGGGTTTCCTCCTTAAATACTGGTGTTCATGTCTGTTTCTTATGTGTGATGGTTTATTCTGTTATTACTACACATTTTTACTACATACTAAACATCTAATGAATGAATGATGCAATGATCTAAGTAAAAAATTATCTACATTATGAGATCTCTGGTAATACGCAAGTTTTATTAAGGATATCCACGCGTATATGTGAGTTGGCTTCAGTAAAGTAGCGTATGGGTTTTAGAGAAAGAAAAAGAAAAAGGTTTTCAGTCAGCCCTAAATACTGATTCACCCCCCCCCCTCTCAATATTTTTCGCAACAGTCTTGGATAGCTTGGAGTAGAGGGATTTTTACACACAATTTTTTTAATTCTCTCAGAAGATCAAAATTAAGATATTCTAATGGGAAAGGTATGATTAATCATTCTGGGAATGGTGGAGAAGAGGTGGCTGCCTGTTGTGGAGTTTGATATTGAGTTTGTTGTTGAACCACCTTCTCTTTTTGCAATGTTTGTTCTACAGGTAACGGATCTTCAGTGTGAACATTTTTTTCTCCCTCTATTTCTACTATATGCCCAGACCTCAATTGAAGTTCATTACACTCCCTTAGTTCATTTTCTGATTCTAGTGGTTGCATTATTTGGACAGACTGAACTGGCCTATTATTTGGGTTTGGGTTGGGTTGGGCTGGGAGTTGTGGTCTTAAATTCGTCTGGGGATTTTGTGGTAATGTATAGGGAGCTGGAAGTGTAGGTTTAGAGAGGGGAATTGTTCCAGCTAGCTGATTTGCAGGTATTTTCTAGTTTTATTGCTAGGCTTGAATCTGCGAAGTGGAGGGGGGCCATTGTGTTGGATAAGAATTGTTTTTCCAAAACGGTGGGTAGAAAGGAAAATTTGGCCAATTAGTTTGGTTTATTTGATTTGGCCATGATGATGTAGGAAATGGCTATTGTGACCAATTGGGGAAAGATGGTTGATTTTTCCACATTTCATTATATTGTTGAGCATTATATTAAGGAGGATGAAAAGAAGAGAATGGATCAGTTGGCATACCGATTTGTCATGGCTGCAATTTTCGGCACTGATTAAGTAAGCGTACCACTTATGATTCTTCTTCTACATCTTTATAGACTGCTTTTAACCTACGAACCTAGGGACATCCTTCTGTGGGGTGATCTTTCATGCAAATGGCACAAACTTTGATTATATCCAGTGAGCACTCTTTGTCTTTGTGTTTCTTCCAACATTTAGGACTGAATATTGCCAAATTTTTTTCTACTTCTGCTTGCTTTTGTTTGGCTTGCATAGTGTCAAACTGCATTGTTAGAGTCCCTAGAATATCTGTTTTAAAATCTTCCAATAGATTTCCAATCTCTGCACGAGTTACACCTTCGCTGGAGGTCTTATTATCCCTTTTGATCATGTCACGTTCTACTGATTTTAGCCTTGTATTGCCTCTCGAACTCCTGATACACAAATCAATAATGTTATCATAGATTTCCTGATATATATCACCTTTTCCCATAATATTTAATGTTTCAACCCATTGATGGTTCATCCCCATAATTAATGTAGTCTTCAACACATTATCAGGTAAGGGTAAAGATGCATAAGGAGATCTCTGGAGGTTGTATTGAAACAGTTCCATATATTCTTCCAGAGTTTCATTGGGTTTCGTTGTCATTTGAAATATTTCATCTTTTAGTTCCTGGAACCTGCAATAATCCTGATATTTCTTTAGAAACGCAGCTCTCATCTGATCCCAATCATTTATAACACCCCCACATAGCCCCATAAACCATCGTAAGGCTGCCCCTTTTAATGTGGAAGGAAATAGTTTTAATTTTTGGGGATCGGTGGTACAGTCATACCCCCTACATAATACATCGAATTAAATTAGAAATGCATCTGGATCTTCTGATGTCAAGCCATAAAATGTAGGAATATGTTGAAGAGGAATGGCTTTCATAGGTGCATTAACTACGATATCCACAATGGCGTATTGCTGTGTGGAAGTTTGTTGAGGTGTTTGTTGGTTCTAGTTCTGGTTCTGGGCCATTTGATCAAATATGTGTCAATATCCTTCTCGGGTCTCAAGGGAATTCCTAGGCTGACTAGAAGGAACAAGAATGACCTTGACAACACTCCCTTGATCTGGAATAATAAGTGTTCCTTGCTGGCCTACTGTTTGAGGAGGTTCAGGTCCTTTGTTTTGAATGAGGCTGACAACGTTTCCCTTATCTGGGCTGCTCACTATTTGGACTATTTCAAGAGGATATTTTGGTTCTTCTGTTTCCCCTGTTTTCCCTTCTCCTTTGCAGATATTACTAGTGTTCCCTTCTTGTGGAGAAATTAGGCATGAATTCTAAATTTCTTAGGAATCTTTCTCAATTCCTTCTGTTTGACTATGTATCTCAGCAAAGGCTATAGATGGTGACTCTGTGGCATGAAGGGAACTAGTAGGCTATCTAGAAATAACATTCCTAGGTCCTACTGATGACTGAGATTCAGTTTTCTTAAGGATTTCTTCAATGAAAGTTGTTCGCCCAAGGGTCACCGATCCCTTAGGTTTTTCGGATTTGGCAGGAACTTTGTTTTGTTTAGCTGGTCTATTCATTCAAAAAACAAGCCTTCATTCCTACCTAAAGAAAGAATTTTACCCAATTCTGCTGTGAAGCGAGCTGTGAGCAAGTATGTTCCTTGCTTCATGCGCAGGTTCTTACCTTCCGTCTTTAATACCCAATTCTTCCCAAGCAGAAAAAAATCAAATGTGCATTACTCCTTCTAAATGGCATACACTCTCCCCGGTAACGGTGAAAAAATGTTGAGGTATAAAAGGTGTATTTTTAATTCCTATTTATCCTACATTAATTATCAATCTGGGAACGACTTTTTGTTTCAAGAGTGTACACTGTTTGAGGCTCCAATTTGAGTTAAGAAAAATGTTGTGAGAGATGTCGTATGGTATTATAAATACAAGAGTAAATGGATGCTTGAAGAGAAATCTAATTACAATAACATGAATTAAAATACTCTGAAACTTAACTATTCACTCTGCAAAACATCAATCAAGGATACAATAGCTATAACTTATTCTTTTAGAAATTGATGCAGCTGAAATCAAACTAGAACAAGGCAATCAATCTGGGAACGAGGAAGCAATAACCAATGTTCTCTACAGTTGACAGTCTTGATTTAAAGAAATTAAAGAAAAATAGATTTTAACTAGGGAAAACTCTGTAAACGTAATGAGTTGGAAATGAACAACAACTGTAACAATGTAAATAAACAATCTTTCTGCAATCTGAAAGTAATGAATCGGAAATGAACAACACACTAGAATTAAACAGCAAATGCTAACTTATGAATCAAATCTTAACTTAAATGAAATCGACTAACGAACTCTATTAAACACCAAACCCTATCGACAAAAAATGTTATTAAGTACCAATTGAAATGAACAACAATCCAATGGAACAAAAAATAGAGTTAAACATTGAACCAAAAAGCTTTATAAGTGATAACAAGATAAATAATACAGGAATTAAGATCATTGTTGAAATGGAACAGCAATGCAATTCATTAGCGCACACAGCAATACCAATAAGCAATTCAACAAAAATTAATTAATCTGCAATCATAATAAAACCAAACACAATTATCATACAACAGTAATTAAAGGATAGAAATACAAACATTAGATCGATTCCACTAGAGCCGAGCCCTTAGCACTAGTGAAACATCGTTGGGTTACTTCAGAGTTTGAGAAATAGAACGAAAATGTGTCTTTATATTAATTGAACATAAAAAGTGTTTACAATGACTACTTTCTGATCACTAGAGTCAATAAAGTGCAGAATTACAAGAGGAATGTTTTCAATCAATAATTCCACTCCTTCAATCTCTAAAGGCATTGCCTTATATAACAATTTTGACAGACAAGACAATGAACAAGATAAGATTTGAATAGTGATCCCTCAGGATCGAAATATCCTGAGGGATTCGCTTCCTTTCTTTCTTTAGCTATCACTCGATCTTCTTCGGTTGAAGTCATGCTGTCCCTTGCCTTTTCTTAGCAATGCATTTTGATTTTCTTCTCTTTGGCAGGATATGATCTATCACTGGAGGAACAGCAGTTACTCTTGCTTTAGCCTGGCCTCTGGTATAGCTTTTCACCTCACTTGATTCCTATTTTTAACAATAAAAGGTAGTTTTTAGTTACTTTTTACAATAAACATAAGTCTTTGCAATTCTACCATAATTCTACAATAAATCACCTTCCTAGAGTAGAAAGAGTTATGTTTAAAGTAAAAGAATGAGAAAACACATGGTGAATTCATACCTTTTTCAATGCTCAACACACACTTCCCATCCTCTATCCATAAAATCCCATAAACAATACAACTATATCATCAATGTATGGAAGCAAGACTACATAGATGCAAACTGAAATCTGAAATTGAGGAGGTGGGTCAAAATCCCACATGTGATGCCAATGTAGTGCACCTCTTGTCTTCATTAGATCCTGGTGTGGTAAGTGGCATTCCCACCACAATTTTGTTGCATAAGTCACCTTAACATGGCTAAAGGTGTTACATAATTTTGGTGCCTTTGGGAAACACCCATCATGAAAAGGAATCTCTCTTTGCACATCAAGGGAGTGGCCAAGTTTATAATTTTCATTGCCCCCCAACAAACTATGAGTTCCATATGACCTCTCACTCCCTTTAGGAGTCATATCCTACAAAAATATGGCAAAGGAATGTAATAGTTAGAAAATACAACTTGTTCATCATGGTCAAATCCTTTACCATCATAGTCCTTCACACACATGGAGTTGTGCATGATCATTCCCTTCCTCTCAAGCAAAGGAAGAGTTGGTTGAGCTGAATCTTGCAAATAGTCCATTGCCTACCCCAATCCTCCGTAGTTATTGCACTCTAGAAAGTGCTGATGTAAGTCCTCCATCATGCCTTCCCAATCAAAACTCTTCATGGTCAGGGAATATATTTCCATTGAATACATATGGCTGAGGAAGATTTCTTCATATGCTCCTTGTAATATCTTCTACCTGAGCTTGGAAGCGCTAGCCAAAAAGACCTTACCATGATAATAGATAACCCCTCCTTGGACCAAGTAGCCCTCTTCTTGATGCATGCCATATAGTATGATACCTGTGTGGAGATTTTTGGAATACTCTAAAAGCAGCTAAGATTTCTAATAAATATCCACAATGCTCAACAATGACAGCACTTCTGATACATCCATGGGATTTCTTATCATGTTGTTGATTTCCCTTTTGACATTACACATGCCAAAATGGTTTTTTGGAATGTTGATCCTCCCTTTCCTCTCCTCCCACAGCATAGATTCAGAAAAGTGAGACGGAGATAGTGAAGCAAGAAGAAGATCTGCCACATTCTTGGGATGTCCCAAGCCTCCCAGTGTTGTAACTTGGTCTCTCATTGCTCTAATGCTTCCTAGATCTAGACTTGGAGCAACACTTTGTAGAAATTTTCCCACAAGATCTGAATCTGATGGCATTATAGGTGGTTGGCTATGAGATAAGAATGTCCCTTGCAACATCCTCATGAACATGGGAGAAGGACTTGTGAGATCCCTGCTTCCACTGTGCAAATCCATATCTGTTGTTTGGGTGGAAACATTGGGTGAAGGATAAGTGTGCATGCCTTGAATCATTTGTGGTTCCCCACTCTTCAAGTCCACCCACTCCATTTGCAAAGATTTCTAATCGTTGGTAACCTTCCCCAAGGTAATCAACCATTGGACACCCAAGATGATGTTGGTGTCTAGTATGTCAACTACAAAGAGGTGGTCCACCAAGGTGTAGGATCCCATAGTGATATCGAGTGATCGAACATATTTCATGCACTGCATGGTCCTATCTCCTAGAACCAAGATAGAAAATCCCTCAAAAAAATCAGTGGGAATTCCTCTCTTTTGCACTAAATGAGCATCAATAAAGTTGTGGGTTTCCCCACTATCAATCAATATCGATACTCTCTAATTGATAACTGAACCTTGTACTCTTAGGGTCAAGTACTTAGGCACTCCTCTCAAGGAAGAAAGAGTACCACTGGTTGGAGCAAAGGTTTTCTTCCCATCTCCGGTGGGTGTTTGATCTTCCTCATCGTCATTAGCATTGTGACCCCTCCTAGGTTCCTCATCATCATATTCCTCCTCAAAATCAGAGAATACTTCTATACAGTGTGCTCTTCCAGCAACACACCTATGTCCGGGTACCCATGAATCTTGGAAAGTGAAGCACAACGTCTTCTTCCTCAATTCCCTCTCGAGATCAACATCAAGAGGCTTCTTCAAAGACCTGTTTTTGGGAGGAGAAGCTTTTCCTTCCTTCCCTTTAGAGGAGTGAGAGGCCTTGCTTTGGAAAGTTTCCTGTGCTTTTGGCAAGGCATCTTCTAGATCTCTAGCTCTTTCGATGGAATCATGCAAAGTGATGGGCTTGGTAGATTCAACCAACCCATGCAAAGGTTCCTTCAGGCCATCAATGAACATGTAGACCCTCTTGGCTACAGATAGATTAGGGACCATGACTGATAATCTCAAAAAATTAGAGATATAATTCTTTGCATCTCCTGACCGCTTCAGCTTTGCAAGGCTTATGAAGGGTGCTTCAGGATCCTTCATGTGAAACCACTCCACTAGTCTTCTAGTAAAATTATAGTAGGAAGTCACATTTATATGCACCAATGTAGAAAGCCCATGGAAACACCAATTGTGTGCTTCTCCCTCAAAGTGGATCACTGCAATCTTGATGGCTTCAGTTTCAGTGACCTTGTTGAACTGGAAGTATATATCCAGCTTCTCTACCCATGTCTTGGTAGAACTAGAGGATGATCCATAAAACTTGGGCAAAAATAATCTGCCCATAATGTGGTGTCTACCATGAAAGAAACCATTGTCTCTATATTGCTACCCTGGTCTCCTTCTATCCTTGAGGTGACAAAAGTCTTGGAAAATCAAGTGATCCTTGGACCTCTGACTCTGAGAATCATACTCCATAAATTAATCTTCAGGGGAAGCTTGATCATGTGCTCCTTCATTCTCCACAGCCAAGAAGGTAAGCATAGTGGAGTGTTGTGAAGCTTGTGGGGCTGGTGGTAGTTTCACTGGTTGACCAGTCCCATGGTGAGACATATATGAGCTCTCTCCCAACTAAAATCTCCCAGGAGATTCTCTCATTCTATCCACCCTCATCTATTTGATCTCCTTGGCAAGATCTTGCATGGTCTCCAAAAGATATTTATTAAGCTTCTCTACCTCTTTATCATTCACAGCTTTAGGGGCTTTCCCCTTGCCTTGATCCTTATCAGGATCATTAGTAGTGTAGTCATACTTCTTATGACTTCTGTTCTGGTACCTCTTCTCCCTCTTAATAAGAGGATCATATTCTTATGAATGCAACATGACTGGGGCTCCAAGGCAACCAGAGACTGTGCCAAGAAAGGAGCTCTGATACCACTATAATGTTCCCAAATTGGGATTGCATAGAAAGATTGGAAAAATAACGCACTCCTTTAGATATTGATGTACAGAAATTCGTTTTCATCCCTTGGATCCCTTAGATCATCAGATCTAGATTTTAAATCCAAGAGGGGAGCAGAAAAAAAATCAAACTAGGTGTGGTAAACAGGTCTCCCACAACCTAGTCTAGCTGGAAAACATGCTATAAGAGGGGTTGCGGCTATGCACAACAAGAAGCTTCAAGAATAACACAGTCTTTGAAAATTTAAGCAAGAGGGAATCAAATATAATCAATAAATAAATGTAGAGTAGCAAATCAAAATTAAAGTGAAGCTCCTTCAATATAAAGTAAGTTACATGAGACAAGAGAGTAAGATAGCTTCAGAAAAGAGAGCTGCAACATAGATATATCAGCAGAAATGGCTCAAAAACGTTATTTTCAGGAGCTATAGTAGCTGCATATTACAACTCAAACCTAGGACTGATCTGTGGACAAAACATCAGATCTACATTAGATCTAGAAACTAGATAGTTTTATTTACAAGATCCCCTCGGGGTTTTGACCAAACCATCCATAAATAAGAGTAGATCTAAGAAAGAAGTTGCATATCTATAAAATACTACAGTAATTTCTGAATATAACATTACATAACAAAATATCATCTCTAAACAGAACATGGATCAACAAGCTAATCCATGGATCACCAAAGTGAAAGGAAAAGCCCAGCACCAGAGATCTCGGATCAAAACTGGAATCAAAACACCATAGAGAAGCTCATATAAAATAACACATTCCATCCATACAAACAACACTGTAGCTCAAGATGACATGAATGGACACTACCAAGTTACATATCTGAAGTAAAAATAGGAGAGGCACTCTTCGAGGAGGTTAAAAGATACACTCCATGAGAAGAGTCTCTCAAAACAAGCTATATCTCTATAGATCTAGACTACCACTTGCTGCAGCCTACAGAAGCAGCAAAACCCTCAATGGATCAGCGCTGCCAATGTAAGTAGAGCTTGGATTCAAGCCTAATAGTGGATCAATTCAGAAAATACTCCTCTAAGAATCCTCAAAGGTAGAGGTGAAATCCCTGCATAGGAACTCCAAGCAAAATCCTCCACTAAACAACAGAGAATTAGTATTTGTCTAAGCAGACAAAATACCTAGAAATATGATCAATCAACATCCTTCTCTTGCTGCCTTCCCTCTTCTTTCATAAGATGAGATCCTTTGCAAACCCTAACCCACCTTGATGAATTAACTCCTTTCACATGAAGGACCTCCTTCTAAAACTCCGCTATCCCTTTACGAGATGCATTGAACCTAGACAACGTTGTAGATTTGGTCAAGGTTGACATAGTGTCCCAACTCAAACCCCTTTCACACCTCCATGTGATTATTTACATGGCCCTGATTTAATTGTGTTCACATGGGCATTGATTTATTTAGTCTTCTTTGGAATTTTACATGTCCTCCTTTATTCATTTATTCATGCAACAGAAAATAAAACAAAAAATAATATTCCTCTTAGCTTAGGCTAAGTAGGAATATTACAAAAAGCTATTGTCCCTAAAGATTGTAACCATTGTACTCCTAGTACAACATCAACACCTCCCATATGAATGGAAATCATTGGACTATTCAATACATATTCCCCCATGGTTAGCTTGATATTATGGCATTTTAGAGAGCAATTTATAGTTCCTCCATTTGCAACCATCACTTGACATTCTGGTGCTGGGTATAGGAAACAATTCAATTCCTTGGCCACCTTACAATGAACAAAATTATGGGTGCTACCTGAATCAATCAACACTATTACCTTTTTCTTCTTGATATGTCCTAATATCTTGAGAGTTCTATGATTGGTAATCCTTGCCAATGCATTACACAATATGGTTAGACTCATTTCTTCCTCTTCTAGGGTTGGTTCCTAGTGTATATCCTCTTCTTGTTCATTTTCTTATTCCTCTTCACAATCTATGTGAAATAATTTCTTCTTAGCACACTTATGACCTTTAGTGTATTTGCTATCACAACTGTGGAAAAACCATTTTTCTCTTTTTTCTTCCAATTGTTGTGGTGTCAACCTTGTAGGTTGTGGAAATCTAGGAGTAGCAACACTTCCATCTTTATATAAGTTAGTGGTAGGCTTACTTGTAGCCATAATTTTACATTCAATTTGTCTTTCTAGCCTGAATACCTTCTCCAATGAATTAGGTTCCAAAATGCAAACTTCATGTTGGATGTTATCCTTTAAAGTACCTATGAAGAGCTCAATCATGTGTTCCTCTAGGATATTAGTTACCCTTATATTCAATTTTTGGAAGTCCTCAATATGCTCTCCCAATAAACACTTTTGTTTGAGATTTATCAATTGGCTAAAGAAACTGTTGCTCTTTGTATCCTCATAATGTGCCATCATTTCCTCCGTAAAAATTGACCAAGTGAAAATTTTTTTACAGGAGAAAAGCTATCGATATCATACAAATTTATTTTGTTCTAAACGTAAATTTGCAATGCGTACCTTTTGTGTGTTTTGCACATTATTGAGATCAAAATATTGTTCCATCTGCAGTATCCATGTTACAGGATCCTTTCCATCAAACTTCCTCATATCCATTTTTGGAATATGGTGGGTCTTCCCTCCAACATTATAGTTTATGAAATCATGATTAACATTTATTTTGTCCTCATCATGAGTTCCCTCTACTATCTTTTCACCATTAGGAAACATTTCTTGTATCAACTTTTTCAAACCTTCCACGTCTACTTTTAGACCATTCTTCATGTTTTCCACCTTAGCTTCCATGTCATCCATCTTAGATTCCATGTCAGCTTCCATGCCATCCATGTTAGCTTCCATGCCATTCTTCAAACAATCCATCTTAGATTCCACGCCTTTCTTCAAACCATCCATCTTAGTTTCCACACCTTTCTTCAAAACTTCCATGTCATTTTTTGTTGCTATTTGTGAGAGTAAAATTTGTTGCACTTGCTCTTGTAATTTTGATATGTTATGTTGCGATTCTTCACCTTCATGAGTCATAGTAGAGCCTTATAATGGATTAATGGGCATTGAATTCCTTTTAGGGGCCATTTGAGAATCCAATACTGATATCTATTCTACAATATTCCCTTGGAATCAATTCAACTTGATTCTTCAAACAAGACTTATGCAATTCGGAAAAATAAATAAAAATACACACCAATTACTTGCTTTTGAGGAGCTTGATATTGAAATTGATTTATCTCTATACTTGCAAATCCTCAATATTTGAAATTCAGCCCTGCAGTAGTCCTTTCAGGCTTCTTTCAAATGCCATAGGTCTGACTGGGTTTGGATTCTTCAAGGCAAAGTTATGTCCAATCTCACACAATGACCTAATTATGGACTAGTTCAGTAGAGTGAAGTTGTATGACTTGCCACGTGTCCCTGTATCCTCCTTTGGCTCTAAAATTTATAGAGAGGAAACTACACTTCATGTATTTCCAGTCACTTTTTACATAATTCCAATTCAATGCTCAGAGAGAGAGTTATGAATATTTTCCCATGATCACCTCATTGAGATGAAATTCGAGAGCCTAAAAAAGACCTAACTACCACAGATCATATCTAAAAAAATATTATGAAACAATCTATGAACTTTTACGATGATGTTCCTCAGGATTTCGGCTTCATGCTATAAAAATTTTAGGTTCTGAACCTTCATAGAAAAAAGCTATAGTGAAAATTCGAAGATGACCTTTTTAAGTGAAATTCAGGAGCTTGCAAAAGGCCCTAACTTCCACAGATCATATCTCCAAAAATATTGCGAACCAAGCTCTGATATTTTGCAACAATGTTCCTCGGGATTTTAGCTTTACACTCTAAATATTTCAGCTTCGAACCTTCATAGAAAAAAGTTATAGCGAAAATTCCACGATGACTTGTTTGGAGCAGCGAAACCCTAGAATCCAAAGCTCTGATACCAAATGTTGTGAAACCAATTCCAAAAATAGAAGAAAAGAGATATCAATGCCTTATAAATAAGCCACTTCGAGGGGGAAACCTACAATACATTACATGAATGAAAAATTCTTGGATTATACAAATTTCAAAACCTCCTTTCTATATATAGGAGTCCATGGGCCATAATGTAATCCTAGTGGGGCCGCAATATAATCCTAGCCGACCTAACAATAAGAATTTAAAGGTAGAATAATAACAATATGGGGGTTAGGGGTACAATAATAACAATAGGGGGGTTACACTAACAACAATAAGGGACTATACTAGTAATATATGGACCTAACATTTTGGGGGTGACTTGGCCAAGGTTTCCGAGGAGGTAGCATATCCGAATTAGTTTGAGATGGATGTGAATAAGCTTGAAATTGTGAAGTGGATCATTGCATCATATCAATTTGATTAGGTTTCTAGGGTATCCTTGGAGCTACATAACATAGCCTCTTTGTTGATTGCCTTGCTCCATTGTCTTCGTTGTAAACTTCTTTAAACCTGGGGAATGATGAACAAAATTTAGTAGCATATTATTATGCATGGATAACAAAAATATTAGCATATTCCTTTTGCTCATTTTGCATTCTCAACATTTCTACTTGTTCACTTAGATTGCTAAGAATTTATTTTTTAAATTTATCAAGAAAATTTCAAAGTTCATCTTTCCTTACCAATGTTGATGTTTATTTACTCAATCTTTCCCTTCCTCTTGATATGTGCTTGGATGTTTCAATTCTTCAAATGAAAATTGATATACATCTCCTTTTCTCATGATATTAAGGAGATCGGCCTACTCATCACTAATTGTTTTAAGTAAGAGGGTTTTCAGTGTGACAAATACTAGATGATGCACTTTTTCCCTCTTAAAATTATACATGAACCTCTCTATTAGATCCTCAAGGCTCTCATCTTCTGATTGGTTCATTCTAAAAATTTCTTCTCTAAGATCACAGTCTTTATATTTTTCTAGAAATATCTTTTGCATATCATTTGACGATCTTATTGAATTACTACCTACACTCATGAACCATTTAAGACATCTATCCTTCAATTTTGCAGGAAAAAATCTTAGTTTTTTAGTGTGTGATAAGTAGCCATATGACCTATAAAGTATCTCAAATTCAAAGAGAAATTTTTTTGGATCCTTTGTGTTAGTCATCAGTAATTTTTTCCTGTATAGATGATTAAATTTTTTCCCTAGATTTCTAGAAGCAAAGTTCTTGAACATTGTGAGTTCTAGAAATCTCACTCCCTTCATCATCCTTAAAGATAATTTTTCACTATTTCATCTTTCCGCCATGTCTAGCATTGCTTACCAGTCCTAGAAAAACCATTAGTGGCTTATGTTACTCTTCCTGTATATATGCTTTCACCTTTGACCCAAATCCTCTGTCGTGCTTTTCCTAAAACCCACCCACTGCTACTTAAACCCACCAATCAAAAAACTTTGTTATATCCCCCAAAACACTCTCAAACAGTTATAGTCTCAAATTATCTCAGTAGACTCTTTAGATAAATCAAGTACATTGTATTTTGGATCTTAAATACATCAATCTAGCATAAACTCTATCTTGCACTTGATGATCCCAAATTCTAGGTCTCAATCCAAAAACCAAGTCCAGGAACGCCTCCACTAGGTCAACTAGTGTTTTCACAAAGTCATAGGGTGGATTTGGTGCCCTACAAACTCTGTTTTTCCTATATGAAGAAAATACATTCAAAGAAGAAAAGGATAGGTGATCTTGTCCAAGTTGATTAAAAAGGGTCATTCAAGGAAGTCTTTTGGCCTGAAAGCATGAATATTGTAAAGGAATAGATGCCTTTTCCTCACATTTATGTAAGACGATTAAATAACCATCAGACTAGCAATAGGTAAGGAAAAGAGAAAAATCATCATAAGAAGAGCATTCAGAGAAAGAAGAAAGTAGCAAGCATATGTTTAATGAAAGTCAAGGTTTATGACTATTTTGACCAAGCAATAAATTAGTACTAGGGTTGCAAGAAGAAAAGTTCACCTCAAACTCCATCAAGGGCACTTTGAAGACTTTTAGAAATGACGAATGAGTTTGAGAAGTTTTAGAGAACTTAGAAGACAACACTATTTGCTTTTTCCTAAGCAGCCCTAAAACCTAACAGTTTCGGAAAGTTGACAAGAAATGGTCAAATGATGACAAAGCAACCTCCTTCATAACAACAGATGGATTCAAAGGGTTTCAAATTTTCCATAAGGGTTTGACCTAGAGACACTAATTCCACCTCATAGAAAGGTTAAAATGAGAGAGCTAAAAGAATCTAAAAAGGCAGACTCAAACACCAATATGCCACTTCACCAAAGGGTATCAGCAAAAGGAGACAAAAATATATGTTCAAGGTTTGTTTTCTCAAAGAAAGGACACAAAAATATTCAAAGAAGTCAAGGAGGCAAGCATGAGGGAAGAAATTGTCCAAGGAGGAAGCTATGGCAAACATGGGTCATTGCTGATAAAATGAGTTTTCGAAGTTCAAAAGAGACAATGATCAAAGGAAGAAATATTGTAGGCACCTACATCGATAGAAGTGTCCAGCAAAAGCACAAAAATGGTTTAGAAACCTTACCTCCCTCACTAACATACATCATTTTCAAGCTACGAACAAACATGTAGCTAGTTTGAGAGCAGTAATGCCCCCAAAAATGATTTCTTTATCAAGGTATATTTTGCAAGAGATAGGTTAGCCATAAAATGACCTTTCTGCAGGACTGTCAAGATAAACTAGCTACAGGAAAATTGATAAAGAAAATTAGACCAAATTTATTTCATAATGATGTCCCACATGGAAACTAAAAGCACTATTGATGCTTAATGCTAGGGTTTTCATATTGAGATGTTGCTTCACTATTTTAAAAAGGAAATATGACAGAATTGTCAGTCAAAGAAAATATGTTTAAAGATCACAAATATCTGATGTTTGCAAGTTATAAGCATCATAAAGGGGTTCATTGTTCAAAATAGTTTAAAGGCACTTTTTTAAACTTGGTTGAATGGTTTTTGTGAGCACAAGAGAGACATCAAGCTAATCCTGCAAAAGGAAAAGCCAATTTTATATCAAACTCACACCTATAGGAGTAAACAACCAAAGGACAGTGAGAGAAATAAAGAGGGAAACAAACCTTATAAAAATGGTTTTGACATCAAATAATTTTCAAGAAAGACTATAAAGCCTCCTTGGCCTCTTTTACATCTCATTGTCATATCAAAAAGGAGAAGAAGTTGTTGAAAGCAAGCTTGGAGGGTTTTTCTACAAAGTTGGTAGAAAATCTTAGGTGCTGCGCACTGAGGCCGGTGCTACGCACCTGGCCCTTGGTGCTTCACTTAGATGAGGTGGCTAAAGTATTATTTAACACTATTCTGCGCACTGAGAACCCAACAATACGCACCTCGGCGGGCGCTACGCACAGGCTCAGAAAACTACTCGACCTAACTACCATCCACTCGGCGCGGTGCTCTGACAAGCCTGACTGACCCATCTCCGGCCCGAGTCAACCTAGCGCTACACTTTTATAGGCCCAATAGGCCCTTCTTGTCCTAATGTGACCCAACGCTACACTCCGACAAGCCAACCCAACCCGATCTGAACATGCAGTCATGCAGGCACTACGCATAGATAGGGTTTGTCCCAAATTGCTCAAAAAGGGCCAAAATCAATGTTTTTTGCCTCCAACTCTTATGCAAACAATCAAATAAGGTTGGTAAATCCTTTTCCTCACTTACCAAATGTTCTTTTAATAATATAGAAAAGAATATTTTGGCCTAATATAACCAAACACTAAGCTGCATAAAAACGATTTTTTTGACCTCTTAGGTTAGGGTTTGCAAAAAGAAGGATTGTTATATATGTAAAGGTACTTAGTGACCAATATACCAACCTATAAAAACTGAAAACACTCCTTGGATGCTTCATTTTTCCTTCATTTGCAAACTTTTCCCTTACATCCCTCATTTCCACCCTTTGACCTAAAGGCTCTAAAACAAGTTTATGTGCTAAAAACTAGTCACCATGTATAAAGAAGAGATTCATACTAGCAATGATGAAAGTCAAAATACTACCAAGCCTAAGCACAAGGGAGGAAGGGTTAATAGGTTTGAACCCTTGGACACCATTCAAATCACCTCCTCTCCAATGACACTTACCTATTTCCAACATGTTGGGTGTTATCAATTTTGTGAGAAGGTTAAGCAAGTCCAAAGCCATTCAAATTTGACTAGGTTGTTCATCCTTTTTTTGAAAAATCATCAAGTCAACCTAGTAGGATTGAACTTTGAACTCTCATTGGAATCCATTGTGAAATCCATAGGAATTCCAGATATTGGTGAGAGATGTTTTAAACAAAATAAATTGGACTTGAGTTATTATGACCCCTACCTAAAACCTAGTTGTCAGCAAGGCTGTAAGGCTATTTTCCCCTTCTCCCACCTGCTAGAGAGGTATGCCCTGTTGATGAGGTATATTATCAAGTACTTCACCTGTGAGGGGAGGTACTCCATGGTTTACTCTTATCACATAAGGCTTTTGATGCGCTTCACCAAGGTTAAGTTACTGAACCTAACATACTACCTATACTGGAGCATTGAAAAAATGGCTTCAGTGGTCAAAAAGAGGAGTTATTTCCACCAAATGCAGAACCTTTTTCACCACTTCTTGATAAAAATGATTTTCTTACACCAGCTAAAGTAGCAAGGGATCCCTTGGGAGGGTTTTATCTCTCATGATGTGTTTGCCAATCCCCAAGACTTCATTCCACAAAATTTTCCTTCCACATCACATCCGCCTACCTCTGCTCCTCCTTCATCTCCACATATGCCTTCTCCATAAATAAATTCACCTCCTATCCCTTCTCCTAATCCATCAAGTGAAGGAGCTAACAATAGCCCTAATGAGGGGCAAACATATGACAATGATGAGGAAGAATATAGTGAGTTAGAAACTGAGGTAGATAAAGAAAACAAAGAAGAAGACAACAGTGGTAAGGAAACAAATGATGAAATCAACAGTAATGAGGAAAAGGATGATGATAGCATAGAAAAGAGTGAAGAAGATGAGGCAAGGGAAAAAAATAGTGATCCAAATACAGAGCTTAATCAAGAACATGATGAGGAAAGTGAAGAAAAAAATGGGGAAAAAACAGAGCCTAATGATGAAGAAAATGATGATGACATAGAATAAGAGGGTGAAACATAATAGCCATGAAGGGAAAGAGAATGATGGAGAGGAGAAAAATAGTGACAGTGATGACACTCATAAAACAATGTCAGTGATGACACTCATAGAACAATGTCAAATGCGAAAGAGAGTGTTGATGATGAGCAAGATGACTGCGAAAGGGATTATGAAAAGAACTGTGTACAAGACAGCCAAGAGGATGATGAATTTGAACATGATAGTGATCCCAATCATAGTCACAAAATTCTAAAATGAATGAAGAAACAAAGGGAGAGGATGAAGAAATTGAAGACTAAGAGCGGATAACTAATGAGGATGGAATAGAGTTTGAAAATCAAGGCCTTGAAAAAAACAGTGTTACAAATGAGATAGTCAGTGACAAGAAAGGAAATAGTCATGATAGTCATGACACTTATTAGCCCCCAAATGACCAATAAATCCAAAGTGAAAGTGTAGAAAGTGGCTGAGAAGAAAGCCTTAGTGAAGGACACAGCCAAGGTGAGGCAAGTGAGGAGAATAGTGGTCAGTTTCAGAGCCAAGATGTTAGTGAGCAAAACAGTGAGGAACTAAAGGATGTTGATGAGGTTGAAGGTCAAGAAATGAGTAACCCGATGAAGCATGAAGTCACTCATGAAAGTCATGGAAAAGATGAAAAGGCTTGTGACTTTATCAAGGATCAAGGTACCCTCATCACTCCCCTCACATGAACCTACCACAGAGGTAAAAGATATGTGTTTGCTGCCTCAAAAAGGCGAAGGGCCATCTCTCCTGTAACTATCAGGAAAAAAGACAAAGGCAAGGAAAAGATGGACAAAGGTGAGCAACAGGTCAATGTAAGTGTTAGTATGAATCTTTCGTCAGAAAAAGATCACTTTAGCTACACATAAAAAATATCCCTAACATCGATTATGGCTTCCAATATCTTTAAATCTTCAGTTAGGTGATCCAAATAAAGCTACACAAATCTAGATCCAAGCATAAAAGATATTAAACGGTGAAAATAAAATGTCACTCCATGCATCCAATAGACAAGACAAGAACGATGTATTTGAAATAATTTTTATATTAAAATGGGGCACCTGAGAGGAAAACAAGAAAGGTGTTTTCCAGTTCTCCTCAATGGGATGGGTTCTTGAAAGTCCTCAGCATTTTAGATCTAAAATTTCTCTCTCTTGTTGGTGTAGAAAACCCAGACAAACATAGAACTCAAAGGGAGCTCACAAGGCAAAAATGGAGAATGTGACCAAAAGTATAGATCTAGAGTGATCTAATGCAATGAAAGGTGACTAATGAATGGGAAAACCCTTCTATTTATAACAAAATATTAGGGCGGTCTAGAACTTGGTCCATGAATAAAATATTATTAATCAAATTCTAGAACCACCTTTTAGAAATATTTTATTATATTTGTTGGAGGGAAAAGGATTTTTGACTTGGGTCAATTCCTTTATTTATAAATAATAAATAAATAAATGATTTATTTATTATTTTAAGGAAATGTTAGGGAATATAATTAAATGAATAATGATTTATTTAATTATTTATAAATTATTTAGTCAAATTTAACTAGGAATATTATTTAAATAAGGATTTAAATAATTTATTCCTAGGAAATAATCAAATAAATAAGGATTTATTTAATTGATTTCCTTGTTTTGGGTTAAATATGACTAGGAAATATAAACAAATATATATTTGTTTATTATTTCCTTTTGGGGTTTCCTGTTTTGACCATAAACAACTTAATAAAGGTGTTTTACTATGTTATTTCACATAGTGAAAGCAATTTTACTTAGGGTAAAATTGGTCTTACATGGTGTACTTGGGTTCATCTAATGATAATAGGTTAGATGACCAAAAAATTGTGTAACAGATTGCCCCCCAACGTACGAGTGTTAAGAGAAAATCGTATGACCGAAGTACGTTGTAAGAACTCAATCACTAGACATGAAGAGGGAAGTCAGAGAGAGAAATGTAAGATAGTCTAATGTGCTAAAGGAGTAGACCCTGAGGAGACGAGACTTATAGGTGCAACAAGTCTCTAGTTTATGAAGTGGTAACTATGCTAAAGGTGGCGGGGGAGGCATACCTATGCCTTCCGAGATAAATTACAAAAGAATAGTATGTCCAGTAAATGAGGAACCGAACTGTAAAGTACATGCTAGCATAAATACAAGCCAGAAAAATAGAATGATGAATCCCACATACATGTTGTGCCTGGAATAACAGTCGGGACTTATACAATAATATTTGAGTACATGAGATACAAATACAACCCAAATTCCCCATATACACGGGGAAGGGCTCGCAAAATCTGACTGATACATGCAAATCGAAAAGGCGTTGCAAGCGGCTGAGGCCGACATCATCAAATGGAAGGAGCCACATCAAAGGCTGAAATGAATAAGTCATCCAGGCATGTGGGGGGCTACCTACAGGGCCACCCCCTTCTGAGGGTTGAGACATCTCACACACACCCGAGAATCACCAATAGCTGTTGCTGCATCACTGGACCATCAAGTATACGGATCGCGATCATGCTGAAAGGAGCTCGAACCAATGTACAACGCCCTCTAGACCTGGCTTCTAGAGTAAATGAGCTGATGTCGACAGAAGGAGGTCCACCATAAGTGAGGCAATAAGGGATCCCCAACTAAGGCACGGGAGAAAATAGTGGAGCGACTAACAGACGGACACTAATGATGATGATGAAAGAAGGGATACTGGGTAGTGGATGGACGACTTCCCTTGTTAGAGCATAAACGACATGAATGGCTTGGTAGCGACTGACACAATATCATGAGGGATAGGGGACAATGGTACTGAAGGCCATAATGTGCAACATGAGAGAGGGACCAAGCAATAAAGTAAGGAGGACTATAGCGGGATACAAAGGGACTCAAGATAGACTCCATGACTGATGATTACTCAACTCAGATGCTCTAAACAAGGGCGAATCGATGGTCCTGCCACACAGTAAGGTCCAATGGGGGACTATAAAAACATGATTACAATAGGGTATCTCATGACGAAATTCAACACGAACAAAGACAAGTAAGGAGGCAAAGTGGTGCCCCAAGTACAAGGGTTGTAAGTGAAGAAATTTTATTTGGAGGACAGCTAAAGAGACCCTTCGTGGAAAAAATGTGTCCTGGTGAAGTATCAAAACATGAAAAACTAACAGATACCCATTTGAGTGTGTTGGTGTCCCATGTTTTGATAATTGGCAAATCAAAAGACAAGGAAATATCAGAACCAATCTTTAGAGTTCCAGGATCTAGTCCTCCTGTTCTCAGAGAGGGATCTCTCAAATGTTTTTTTGCAAAGGTTTATCTTTTGTGCTTAGAGTATTGGTTTTAGACTAGTTATTAAGTGCAAGTGTTTGATTGTTTGTTTGTTTGGTTGGATTGACACAACAGAATATGAAAGGCCTAGGAAAGATATATAGAAAGGAGAAACATCTGGTTTATTAGGTAATGGAGTCAAGAAGAGGTCATAACATACTCATCAATGGATATGGGATATCAGAGGGAAAATCTAACTTGGCCACAGGATCCTTTGGTTTTTGGAATGAGATGGACATTAATGATTTGGAAAGAGAAATTTGATTCTCAACGAAGGGAACTTGAAAACATAACTTGAACAATAAAGACATGTTTGATAGACAGAGCTAACCATAAATTCAACAAATATTCTTTAAGCAAACAATGACTTCAAGACAACTTTCAAAATGAAATCTAAGATTCAGGGAACACCCTATTTCCTCAAATATTTTATTTCAAATGACTTAGAAAACATAAAAGATTCACTGATAATTGCGATCATAGAAGAGGGAACACCTAATACATCTATGATTACAACTATAAAGACCTTTAAGGAAACTGTTTAAGTAAGGACAAAGGGCAAGATCAGAACAGATCTCCTTGGCTTACTGTAAATAGAAATACTTCAAAGGGAGACTTCAATAACAGTTTTTAAGTGGCAACAGACAAGCAAGGACAACCATAAATCATGTTGAAACCGACTATTCGAACTATTAAGAAAATAAACAAGCATGAAGACTAAAGAGAGAGATTAAAGACTCTAAAATACTTGAGCAGAAGTAAACATAAAACAGTGAAGGATGAACAGGTCTAAGGTGCTTCCAGGAGTCATTTCTTAGCCTAAAACTTTCAACCTACTGTAGTAATAAATATGGAACAGAATGAAAATTTGAGAAAATATTGGACAGTTTAGAATACTTCACCAATAGCCAAGCTCCTGGATCCAATGATAGAGCCTTCTTAGGAACAAGCATGGAAAAATATCATTAAGGCTTCTAAGACTTCAATTTGTTCTTCGACTTCAATAGACTATGTATTATTTTAGAGAGTTTCAGTATTACAACTAGTGATCAACCAACAACTTCTCATCTTCCACAAAAGTATTTATAGAATAATGAGTGGGTGAGATCTCAATAAAAGATCTCTCAAGACAATTAATACAGAGTGATGACTTTTCGGCCTTTGAGGGGCTTGATGGGGAAGTTTACAGGTGTTTCATTGTATTAATTGATATACATTTATGAATTAAGCTCAGTGGGAGCTTTTGTTGACCTTTGAGGCTCTGTTTCATGTTGGAGTAACTTTGCAGATATTTTTTTCATTAAGTTCCTTGTAGAAGTAACTCTTTGGCTGCATTGAGGTGAATATCTAATTTTTCTCAATAACTTCAGCCTCTGTTTGAATGCTTTTAAGGCACAGGTGGCACTGTGGTAGCTGGGAGGAATCAATTTTCCTCAGATGTGGCAGTGGAGGCTTTTCTGTTTGATAACACTTATGATGTTCCTTTAACTATGTTTTAATTCTGGGGATCAGGCTTTTGATAATCATTCTTAGCCGTAATCCCCAAATTATCTTCAATCTTCTGTTCTGGTATGTCCTGTCTTCAACACTGATACTCTTTTACTTGTGTTTTAATAACACAGTGTCCTGTTGGTGTGCAGGCCGCGTAAGGCTCGTATGGCATCATTGCCTCATGAAGCAATGACGATACATGGAGTAGAGTCCCGTGAATGGTTCTCTTTTATGAATTTAAGGCACGAGAATCTTCATTCCAGGACTTTGGCCTTTATATAATGGAAAATCACCAATCCCTACAAAATACAAGCAATAATTAAAAAATCCTACATTATTTGGTATACTTCTTCAGAGGATGTGGGGAGCGATCATGGTCTTTGGATGGCATCATCCAATGGTAGAGATTAGTCAAGAGAAGGTAAAAAGAAGAGCGGGGAAATGAATAAGATGGAATGATCTTGGACCGTCTGATCTAGACACGTGGATGGTCCAGATCCAATCTGAGGATCGCAACCGAGGGAAAAACTCAAATGGTACCGATGTAAATTTGTGATGAGATGAAGTTTTGGCCATTCGATCTAAGGATTAGATCAACGGTGGGGAATGAATCATAGGTTTAGCCGATCGGAGGGAGCAAACAAGTCATGCGATGAAAAACTTTGATGCGATCAAGCGCTAACCGTTGATCTGAGGATCAGATCAATGGTGGGGAATGAATCAGCGGGTTCTGAAGTGGAGGTAAGACTTGTGATTGGAGGGAATGAGGACCGTTGGATCTCGGAAGGTAGATAGGAGATCAACGATGGATAATCAATCGGGGATTGGCGATCGGGGGTGGCAAATAAACACGCTCAATGAAAAGTTGCGATGCGAGTTTGTGCGGGCCATTGATCTAAGGATTATATCGATGGTGGAGAATGAATTGGAGGTTTAGCCGATCAGAGGGATCAAACAAAGCCATGTGATAGAAAAATCCGATGGGATTAAGCGATGGCCATTTGATCAGCTTACGATCAACAGTGGAGTTTAGTTTTAGAATGAATCGGTGGAAAAACCCTTATATACAAGCCCCAAAAAATCTTAATAAAATGAAGGTTTTGGTATGTACGGGGTATATATATAAAATTTTTAAGTGCCAATTTTTGGGGCGGTGGGTTTATGGAATATGATGGGCCCGGGGCTTTTCATAACAAAGGGCTAATCGCAATCGGAGCCTCGGGCTCGGGATTTTCAATCAACCCATTGGAATTTTGGAATGCGATAAGTGCCCGATGGGCATAGAGCCTGGTTTGTAGGGTGTGGGCATGTGGGGGAAGTGGCTTAAGACTTATCCCAAGGGGGCTTAAGCCTTTATGCAAAAAAATGTATTTTCACGAAAATGTTCAAGTTTTTCAATGGATTTGGGGGTTTCGGTAAGGTTAAAGAGTGAGTCTTTAACCTTGTAAAAATGATTTTCATGAATGGAAGCAGAGGAATCATGAAAATAGAGGATTTTTATGGAGAAAAAATGGGAGCAAATGAAGGTTAGTTTTGAGTGGAGGAGGGGAAAAATGATGATTTTGCAGTAGTCTTCTCTTATGAAATGAGTATAATTTATGAGTATATATATAAAAAAATGGGAACAGAAATGAAGATTTGGACAGAGGCATGAGGCCTTAAAGAGTATTCAAGAGATAACATCTTTTGCCAATAAAATTTGTTTCTTGAAGACTCCAAAAATGATTTAGCCATGTTTTGGTATAACAAATTTATAGGTGGCTAACAGTGGCTCCACTTGGGGATGGTTCCTTTTTTGAAGGCATCAAGAATTTCAGACTCGGATTCTCTGGGAGGCTGATCAGTTGCCTCATCCATTGGGTTGCCTTATTTTCTGTGGATGATCTTCTTTTGCTCTAAAACATATTAGAATTCATGAATCAACAATGGAACTTTATCAACACAACCTGTCTACCTACCCAATCCTATTGATCTAACATTTTTTCTTTTTTAGAGTGCACTTGGATTTGAAAACTATTTGACAACATTTTATCCTTTTGAAAGCAGGGAAGTTAATCTAATTTTACTCCTTATTTCTCCATGGACTCAGATTAAATGGTTGAGACCATATGTTTCTCTACCTAATATATGTTGGGATTAAACTGTCCAACAGATTTTATTCTCTAAATTCTACAACGGGAAATTTAGAAAGCATTCAAGTCAGGATTGAACAAACTAACTTGATGCTGGTCTATGGCATAAAAACAAGCTGCACATAGAAATTTATTTTGCAGAAAAATTTAAAACAAAAATGGAAGGTTTGAGTTCTAATATTTCAAAGCATTTCCTCCCTCTTCTTACAACTCTATTTTAACTTTGTTTGAGCTGTCTTTCCTTTGCTAACTAGTTCATATTTTGAGCTGACTAGAAACAGATTTATATCCTAAACTATCTACTGATAAGCAAAGATTAAACATTTTGGCAAATCGAATTCACTATCCTATCAACAGAAAATTTAAAGCTAATTAGTCAAGATTAAACTGTTTGACTAACTAGAAGTGTGTTTTTCAGGAGTGACATTTGAGCTTGCATACTTTCAGATTTGTTTCTCTTTTTTGGTATGGGGCTATACCTTTCTTGTTTTCACAATCTGCCCTCTTTTCTTTCTTTTCTTTGTTTTTGTATTTTTTATTTTCATAAATTTGAATGCAATGTTAAGAATATGATATTTACAATGGTAAAATAAAATGCTTTGAAACTTATGATTCTTGGCAGAAGTAATGCTTGAGCATTCTGCCATTGACATGACCTCCATACAGATTTTCTCCATTCAATTCTTTCAGGAAAAATGCATTGTGACCCCTCTCAACATGAATAATATAGGGCCCTTTCCATAAGTTCTCAAACTTTCCATGTTTTCCCTTCTCTTCTCTTCTTGAATCGCATTTAAGAACAACATTTCCAATTTGGAAATTGTTTGCCTTAGTTCTCTTATCAAATAGTTTCTTCATATTTTCTTGGACTAACTGTGTCCTTTCGTAAACTTTATCTCTGGTCTACTGCAAATGTATGGTTTGATTGATTCTCCTCTGCATATCATTCTCTTCAATCTGTACTTCTTGAAGGATTTTCATGACTGGGACTCCTAATGAGGTGGGAAAAACTGCGTCCATACCATAAACTAGCTGATAGGGGGACATATTTATTGATTTCTTTGTAGTTAACCTATCAGCCCATAAGGCATGAACCAGTTTACTGTTCCATGATTTCTGATTATGTTCCAACAGCTTTTTAATGATATTGATGAGGCTCTTGTTGGAAGATTCAGCTAATCCATTTCCTTGGGGATAGTACGTAGTGGAATGGCCCAAGGTTATGTGGTATTTGTAACAAAAGTCAACCATATTTTTAGATTTAAAAGCAGCAGCATTGTCTGTTATGATTTTTCAGGGATAACCAAATCTGGATAGGATATTAGTTTCAAGAAACTTGATAATGACAGAGTCATTGGCATTTCTGGAGGGTATAGCTTCTATCCACTTGGTAAAGAAGTCAGTGGCCATGAGGATCCACTTATGTTGAGCTAAGGAGGATGGGTGGATTTTCCTAATGAATTCCATCCCCCACTGTTGAAAAGGTGCCTCGACTTTGATAGGATGTAAGGGTACTGCAGCTATTGTATGTTCAGATGCAAAAGAAAATATATAAAAGTCTTTGGTGAAATCTGGACTAATCAGGACTGGTGTTTGAGTAAGAGCTTGTTTGACCAGTTCGAATGATTGTTTAGCTGGTAAAGTACATTTTACACCTACATCTTTCTTAAGCATGTTTGTTATGTTTTTTAACAGCTCATCCAGATTAGGGATAAACCTCCTCAGAAAATTAATCTTTCCAATGAAAGATTGTAATTCTTTGAGGCTTCTTGGATGGCTGATCTGCAATATGCCATCTATCCTTTTAGGGTCTATTTTGATTCCCTCTTTTGAAATTATGTGGCCAAGAAGTTTACCTTCTTGGAGACCAAAAAGTGTTTTCTTGGGATTCAATGATAAGCCAAATTTCCTACACTTCTCAAAAACGTTTCTTAGGTGAATCAAATGTTCTTCATCGGTTTTTGAGAAAACAGTTATGTCATCAAGGTAAATGATTATGAAATGGCCAAGATATTCAGAAAAGGCTATTTCCATGGCTCTTTGGAAGGTGACCCCTGCATTCATTAATCCGAAAGGCATTTTGACATACATAAAGGTGCCCCAAGGTGTGGTAAAAGCAGTTTCGATTTGATTTCTTGGGAGCACTAACACCTAGTTGTAACCCGAGAACCCATCTAATAGTGATATCCTTTTTTACCTAACTACCCACTGAAGTATATGGTCCAGCTTGGGTAAGGGGTAGTTGTATTTTAAAGAGGCTCTATTTAAATTTCTGAAGTCGATACAGAGCATGATTTCTCCAGTCTTTTTTCTAACAGAAACTAAGTTTGATACCCATTCTAAAAATCTAATGGGTACTATGATTCCAGCATCATGCATTTTTCCAATTTCTGCCTTAACTAAAGGTAGTAAGAGAGGATTTATTCTCCTTAGTTTTTGTTTAAAAGGCTTTTGATTTTCCTTGAGGGGAATCTTGTGCTGAATGATGCTGGTATCATAAGATTTCAGGTCTTTGTATCCCCAAGCAAAAACATCTTTAAACTCTTTGAATAGATCTATGTATTTCGATTTTATGTGAGCTGGGAGAGTGTTGGATAGTTTGATCATCTTGGGTTCTGCTATACTGCCTATGTTATGCTCTTCCACATTGGTTTCCACAGGCTCCATCCTTGGTTCTTTGGCTACATCGTTAAAATCGAAAAGGTGTTCCAAAGGTGTGAGACCTCTTGGAATTTGATCATTTTTGCATTGTAAAACTTCCAAGTCTTCTTAGTCTGCGTTGTTAGTTATCTCTGCTTCAAAATTTTCTCATAATGATTTATATCAGCAGAATATGTCATTTCAACTTCTGGGATTTGTTCAATATACAAACAGTTTTCTTTATGGCTAGTTTCTGATATTGGTGTGCTGAAATCATTTTCTGACTTCAAGAAATCATCTATGTGTTTGTTAGATTCAAAAAAATTTCAGTGATGTTCATTATCAGGCACAGCAGGCCAGTGTTTTACCTTTACATGGAGTTGTTCATTTATCTCCGGTATTTGGCAATTGCTGGCATTGAAGGCGAGTTTATTTGCTAGATGATTCAGTGCTCTAGGGATGAAAATGAGTTCATATTTTTCAAAGGTTTTTAATAGATCAAGGGCAACATTCCAATATTCCCTAAGCCCCAGATTTCCTTTGATTTGTTTTATGATAAGTTCAGAGTCTCCCAGGATCGATATCTTCTGGGCTTCTAATTGTTTAAGCAATTGTATGCCTAGGAGAAGGGCTTCATACTCGGCGATATTGTTAGTGCATGGGAAATATAATTTATATGAAAAAATTTGATTCGTATTTTGAATCAAAACACCTGCCCCTATGCTTGTTTTATTACAGGATCCATCGAAGTTTATTGTCCAAAGTATTTTTGCCTCATTTTCATTTTCTTGTAGCTATCGATTGTCAATGTTTTGAATTCGATTCGAGGGAAAATTTGATTGTTCTGGTGAACTGACTGGGTCTATGCTTTCCTTACCTTGTTGGGTGATTTCGTATTCGTTACATAAGATAAAGGAATCTAAACTCGATTGAATTGAATATATTGGAGAGTTGTGCGGTTTATCTATGTTGCTCACCATGTACTTCATGTGAGATTCCCCGTATAATCTTCTGTTTTGGTTAAAAATAGGGATGGTGGCATAAGACATTTCCATTTGAAGGCTTCCCTGAAGCTTGGCTCCCCAGGATCTTGATAAGAGCATGCCATACTTAGGGGGAATGTCAGCTACAACTATATCCATTACTAGACTCTTAGCCAGAATTTGAGCTAGATTAACACATAAATATTTGATTAAACCTAAATATTTGACTCTGCTTGAGTCAAAGGAATAAAAATATTTGTATGGTTTAGTAATCTCTAAGCCTAAGCTTTCCATTACCACCTTGGGCATTATATTGTGTGAAGCTCCCGAATATAACATGGCGTTGTGTAAAATTTTCTTGTGTATGTCCAAGCTAACATAAAAGGGAGGGACAGCCCCTTATTGGTATTTTCCTTCAACTTCTGGACCAAAAAACAACTCAGGTTTGTCATCTGTCAAGTTCAAGGTGTCAGTATCACTTCCTAGGTTCAAAGCTTTTAAAACTTGTTTTTTTACAGCTGTTGGGTTACTAGTTCAGCTAGGGAGATGGCAATTTTTATCTTAGCAATTTCTCCCTCAAGGCTGAAAGGAATAATTGACTCGTTGATATTTACATCTATCTTTTAAATTGAATTATTTTCAGCAAGTTTGATTTGCTAAACTTTTTTTGGGCTGGTAATTGGGATAGTTTTATTAGGACCACTAGCTGAAGTGCTAGGGGTACTTTGCTCAATGTCTGGCTGGACACTTTTGTCTTTGTTTAAGTCTAGTTTCTTGGCCAAAATGTTGGTTTTTTCTGCTGTCCTTTTAGGTTGAGTTTCTGTGTTTTTCTTGATAGCAGTATTAGTGTTCTTATCCTTTAAGTTATCTACATTTCCTTTGCTCCTAAGATCATATTGTTTGTGTACCTCCATGATCGCATTTTCAAAACCCAATCTATAGTCATCAGAATCTTCATAGGTGTTTGCATTTTGATCATAAGAGAAGAAACCTTGTTCTTCCTCAGTGAGGAAAACATCATCCCCACTGTCTGATCCAATCAAGTTTACATGAGATTCTTCCAACCTTTCCAACTCCCTATCTTCCTCATATTGATCTACATAGTTATGTTGGAAGGGAGGTCTAATCTGTTGGTCGCTTTCCTTTTGCTTGTCTTGATTGTTTTCTCTTCTATAATTCTGATTTCTATTTCTGTTTTGATTGTTTTGAGGTTCTCTTGGTTGTGTTCTCTTGAGTATGTTCATCCTTTTCATCATCTCTTCCAACATCTTTTCCGGTTTCGAGCTAGATTTGGAGGGCGTAGTGTCATCTTTAAAAGTTACCCTCTTTTCCGATCTTAGCCTGGCTCTTTTTTCAATTAGGTTTTCTTCCACACTCACCGCTCCCTTCTGCATGTCTTCTAGGGTTGCATACTCTCTTTCCCTCAGCTGATAGGCCATATCAGCATCGAAACCTTCAGGATATTTCACTAATACCATGCCTTGGGGATGTTTCATGTGGGGTGGAAGTGCATCGTAGACGCTGTTAAACCTAGTGGTGTAAGCAAAGATGCTCTCCCCCTGATTTCTTTTAAGGCTTTGATACTTTTCTAGTATTTGGAGAGGGTTTATTTTGACTTCCCCCTTGTTAACGAATGCTTGATGTAATGAGGGAAGATCATGGATGCTATTAGGAGTTAAGCCTTTAAACCACTTCTTTACTTCTCCTCCTAAAATATGAGCAAAGATTCTCATTTTAATAGTCTCATCATCTATTTCCATGTAATCAAATGCATCTCCTATTTCAACTACATGTTGTTGAGCTGTGGCAGATCCCTTTCTAGTGAAATGGGGAATCTTAGATTGATAATCATTTGGTAAGGGAACCAAAGGTTGTGGTAGCACTAATGGGGCATACTAGGCCGCCATGGCAGTGTTTTGTGGAGGTAAAGGATTAGCTTGAGTAACAGGTATATGGATGGAAGAAATGCTTGGTCCAAACTGTTGAGCAGATTTCAGGTGAGTGAGACCCAAGTTATGAATGAAGTGAATATCAAGAGGTGTCAATGGGGGAGTTTCTCTGTCACTAATATGTTGAGCACTATGTGGTGGTGAGCTTGGAGGCTAGACGCCTATCTGCTCTGTACCACTGAATGACTTAGTCCTAGGTAAATTTCTGAGTAAGACTAAATCAGCTTGAGTATATAATAGGGCTACTAGGTTTTCAGTCGCTAAGGTAGTTCTATAAATGCGTCTGACAATAGCTGGATCCTTAGGTGTGAGAGACTTTCAAAGAATGCTCTCTAGATTGTCAACTATTTCAGGAGGATTTGGATTAGGATAGGCTCTCGTATGGACTTTTCTCGAATCTAGTATGTTAAGCCTCAGATCCAATAAAGGGGAAAGCTAGCCGGATATGACAGTCTTTGAAAGGAAGATTATCTCTAAACAAAGAAACCTAATCCTCAGGGTTTCTTTAAGTATGGATGGTGTGGTGATGAGACTGGTCTCCCAGTGGAGTCTTATGGTTCCAACACCATGTTTATTATGAAGCCAATTTGAAATGTTTTTTGGGTTTTTTTGAGTTTATGTGGTTATTTAAGGACTTTACTGAATCTAAAAGAGTTTCCTAGACTATCATATACTCAATACGTCCCACCGTGATCACGATTATATTATGTCCTGTGTTTTGATAATTGGCAAATCAAAAGACAAGGCAACATCAAAACCAATCTTTAGAGTTCCAGGATCTAGTCTTCCTATTCTCATAGAGGGATCTCTCAAATGTTTGTTTGCAAAGGTTTATATTGTGTGCTTAGTGTATTGGTTTTAGACTAGTTATTAAGTGCAGGTGTTTGATTGTTTGTTTGTTTGGTTGGATTGACACACAAAATATGAAAGGCCTAGGAAAGATATATAGAAAGGAGAAACATCTGTTTTATTGGGTAATGGAGTCAAGAAGAGGTCATAACATACTCATCAATGGATATGGGATATCAGAGGGCAAATCTAACTTGGCCACAGGATCCTTTGGTTTTTGCAATGAGATGGACATCAATGATTTGGAAAGAGAAATTTGATTCCCAACGAAGGGAACTTGAAAACATAACTTGAACAATAAATAGATGTTTGATAGACAGGGCTAACCATAAATTCTACAAATATTATTTAAGCAAACAATGAATTCAAGACAACTTTCAAAATGAAACCTAAGATTCGGGGAACACCTTATTTCCTCAAATATTTTATTTCAAATGACCTAGAAAACATAAAAAATTCACTGATAATTGCGATCATAGAAGAGGGAACACCTAATACATCTATGATTACAACTATAAAGACCTTTAAGGCAACTATTTAAGTAAGGACAGAGGGCTAGATCAGAACAGACATCCTTGGCTTACTGTAAATAGAAATACTTCAAAGGGAGACTTCAATAACAGTTTTTAAGTGGTAGCAGACAAGCAGGGAGAACCATAAATCATGCTAAAACCGAGAAAACATTGGACATTTTAGAATACTTCACCAACAACCAAGCTCATGGATCCAATGATAGAGCCTTCTCAGGAACAAGCATGCAACAGTATCATCAAGGCTTCCAAGACTTCAATTTTTTCTTCGACTTCAACAGACTATGTATTATTTCAGAGAGTTTCAGTATTACAACTAGTGATCAACCAACAACGTCTCATTTTCCAGAGAAGTATTTATAGAAGAATGAGGGGGTGAGATCTCAATAAAATATCTCTCAAGACAATTAATATAGAGTGATGACTTTTCGGCCTCTGAGGGGCTCGATGGAGAAGTTTACAGGTGTTTCACTGTATTAATTGATATAGATTTATGAATTAAGCTCGGTGGGATCTTTTTTTGACCTTTGAGGCTCTGTTTCATTTTGGAGTAACTCTGCAAATATTTTTTGCATTTAAGTTCCTTGCAGAAGTAACTCTCTGGCTGCGTTGAGGTGAATATTTGATTTTGCTCAATAAATTTAGCCTATGTTTGAACGCTTTTAAGGCGCAGGTGGCACTGTGGTAGCTTGGAGGAATCAATTTGCCTCAGATGTGGCGGTGGAGGCTTTTCTGTTTGATAACACTTATTATGGTCCTTTAACTATGTTTTAATTCTAGGGATCAGGCTTTTGATAATCATTCTTAGCCGTAATCCCCAAATTATCTTCAATATTCTGTTCTGGTATGTCCTGTCTTCGACACTGATACTCTTTTACTTGTGTTTTAATAACACAGTGTCTTGTTGGTGTGTAGGCCACGCAGGGCTCGTATGGCATCACTGCCTCATGAAGCAATGACGAGACATGGAGTAGAGCCCCGTGAATGGTTAACTTTTATGAATTGAAGGCACGAGAATCGTCATTCCTGGCCTTCGGCCTTTATATAATGGAAAATCACCAATCCCTGCAAAATACAAAAAATAATTAAAAAATCCTACATTATTTGGTATACTTCTTCAGAGGACGTGGGGAGCGATCATGGCCATTGGATGGAATCATCCAATGGTAGATATTAGTCAAGAGAAGGTAAAAATAAGAGTGGGGAAATGAATAAGATGAAATGATCTTGGACCGTCCGATTTGGACACATGGACGGTCCAGATCCAATCGGAGGATCACAATCAGCGGCAACACTCAAATGGTACTGATGTAAATTTGTGATGAAATGAAGCACTGGCCATTTGATCTAAGGATTAGATCAACGGTGGGGAATGAATCAGAGTTTTATCCGATCAAAGGGAGAAAATAAGGCATGCGATGAAAAACTCCGATGCGATCAAGCGCTGACCGTTGATCTGATGATCAGATCAACGATGGGGAATGAATCGGCGGGTTCTGAAGTGGAGGTAAGACTTGTGATTAGAGGGAATGCGGACCATTGGATCTTGGAAGGTAGAGAGGATATCAATGGCGGAAAATCAATCGGGGATCGACGATCAGGGGTAGCAAATAAACGTGCTCGATGAAAAGTTGCAATGCGAGTTTGCGTAGGTCGTTGATCTAAAGATTATATCGATGGTGGAGAATGAATCGGAGGTTTAGCCAATCGGAGGGAGAAAACAAAGGCATATGATGGAAAAATCCAATGCGATTAAGCGCTGGCCATTTGATCGGCTTATGATCAACGGTGGAGATTAGTTTTAGAATGAATCGGCAAAAAACCCCTTATATACAAACCCCAAAAAATCTTAATAAAATGAAGGTTTTGGTATGTGCGGGGTATATATATATAATGGTTAAGTGTCCATTTGCGGGGCCATGGGTCTATGGAATATGATGGGCCTGGGGCTTTTCATAACAAAGGGCTAATCGCAATCTTAGCCTCGGGCTCGGGCTTTTCAATCAACCCATTGGAATTTTGTGATGTAATAAGCACTCGATGGGAATAGCACTTGGTTTGTAGGGCGTGGGCATGTGGGGGAAGTGGTTTAAGACTTAGCCTAAGGGGGCTTAAGAATTTATGCCAAAATATGTATTTTTCACGAAATTTTTCAAGTTTTTGAATGGATTTGGGGGTTTCGGTAAGGTTAAAGAGTGAGTCTTTAACCTTGTAAAAATTATTTTCATAAATGGAAGCAGAGGAATCATGAAAATAGAGGAGTTTTATGGAGAAAAAATGGGAGAAAATGAAGGTTAGTTTTGAGTGGAGGAGGGGAAAAATGATGATTTTGCAGCAATCTTCTTTTATGAAAGAGCAAAATTTCTGAGTATATAAATGAAAAAAAGGGAACAACAATAAAGATTTGGATGGAGGCATGAGGCCTTCAAGAGTCTTCAAGAGATAAAATATTTTTCCAATAAAACTTGTTTCTTGAAGACTCCAAAAATGATTTAGCCACCTTTTGGTATAACAAATTTATAGGTGGCTGATAGAGTGCTCAGTGAGAGCTTTCCAATGGTGCAGACGGTGTGTCAAACGGGGCTACGGTTTGGTCGCAGCGGGAAAAAGAAAAAAGCGCGTATGGAATCTAGGGTTTGCTGAAGTAAGTGGAATGAAATGTCTAATCTGTTTTGCTGTTTCACTGCTATCTGTCAATGATGTATTTATACAGATCTGGGTTGGTTGAATGGTGATAATTCCATTGATTATGCTGATTAAAGATCAAGTTGTTGGTTGATTGATTGATGATTCAATGAATGAATTGATGAGGTTATAAGTTTCAGTTTGATGTATGATGAGCTTAAATGTGTGGAGTGGGTCCAGTCTGAAAATTTGATGAAAAGAGGCCTACAAGTTGTGTTGTATGGAAGCTGCTGGATCCAGTATGAAAATTGATGAAACGTGGTCCATGATGGTGCTGAGGGTTGAAGCCTTCAGTGAGGGGGTTGTAGCTCCCTTCTAGTGATAGCTGGTAAATGAGAGTAGGGGGTAGTGGCTCCCTTCCAGGAGAGGCTGATAAACAAGAGCAGGGGGTAGTGGCTCCCTTCCAGGGGAGGCTGAAAAATGAGAGCAGGGGGTTGTAGCTCCCTTCCAGGAGAGGCTGGTAAACGAGAGCAGGGGGTTGTTGCTCCCTTCGAGGAGAGGCTGGTAAACGAGAGAAGGTTGTAGCCTTCTACAGGTGGGTGCCTGCGTGTTGGTATGAGTCTGCACCAGTACATGGTTGCAAGATGTTTTCTTTATAATAAATATTGAAGACAGAGATGACGGCAGCGGTGGTTTTCTCCTGAATTGGGTTTCCACCTTAAATATTGGTGTTCATGTGTGTTTCTTATGTGTGATGGTTTATTCTGTTATTACTGCACACATGTTTACTACCTACTAAACATCTAATGAATGAATGATGCAATGATCTAAGTAAAGAATTATCTGCATTATGAGATCTCTAGTAATACGCAAGTTTTATTAAGGATATTTGCGTGTATACACGAGTTGGCTTCGGTAAAGTAGTGTATGGGTTTTAGAGAAAGAAAAATTAAAAAGTTTCAATTAGCCCTGAATACTGATTCACCCCCCCCCCCCCCCCCCCTCTCAGTATTTTTCCCAATAGTCTTGGATAGCTTGGAGGAGAGGGATTTTTATACACAAATTTTTTAATTCTCCCAGAAGATAAAAATCAAGATATTCTAATGGGCGAGGTATGATTAATCATTTTGGGAATGGTGGAGAAGAGGTGGTTGCTTGTTGTGGAGTTTGATATTGATTTTTTTGTTGAACAACCTTATCTTTTTGCAATGTTTTTTCTACAGGTAACGGATCTTCAGTGTGAACATTTTTTTCTCCCTCTATTTCTACTATACGCCTAGAACTCAATTGAAGTTCATTACAATCCCTCAGTTCATTTTCTAATTCTGGTGGTTGCATTATTTGGACAGACTGAACTGGCCTATTATTTGGGTTTGGGTTGGGTTGGGCTGGGAGTTGTGGTCTTAAATTGGTCTGGGGGTTTTCTGGTAATGTATAGGGAGCTGGAAGTGTAGGTTGAGAGAGGGGAATTGTTCCATCTGGCTGATTTTTAGGTCTTTGCCAATTTTATTGCTAGGCTTGACTCTGCGAAGTGGAGGGGGGCCATTGTGTTGGATAAGAATTGTTTTGCCAAAACGATGGGCAGAAAGGAAAATTTGGCCAATTAGTTTGGTTTATTTAATTTGGCCATGATGATGTAGGAAATGGCTAATGTGACCAATTGGGGAAATATGGTTTATTTTGCCACATTTCATTATATTGTTGAGCATTATATTAAGGAGGCTGAAAAGAAGAGAATGGATCAGTTGTCATACCTAATTGTCATGGCTGCCATTGTCGGCACTGATTAAGTAAGCGTACCACTTATGATTCTTCTTTTGCATCTTTATAGACTGATTTTAACCTAGGAACCTAGGGACATCCTTATGTGGGGTGATATTTCATGCAAATGGCACAAACTTTGATTATATCCAGCGGGCACTCTTTGTCATTGTGTTTCTTCCAACATTTAGGACTGAATATTGCCAAATTTTGTTCTACTTCTGCTTGCTTTTGTTTAGCTTGAATAATGTCAAATTGCGTTGTTAGAGTCCCTAGAATATCTATTTTAAAATATTCTAGCAGATTGCCAATCTCTGCATGAGTTACACCTTCACTGGATGTCTTATTATCCCTTTTGATCATGTCACGTTCTGCTGATTTTAGCCTTGTATTGCCTCTCGAACTCCTGATACAAAAATAAATAATGTTATCATAGCTTTCCTGATATATATCACCTTTTCCCATAATATTTAATATTTCAACCCATTGATCCTTCATCCCCCTAATTAATGTAGTCTTAAACACATTATCAGGTAAGGGTAAAGATGCATAAGGAGATCTCTGGAGGTTGTATTGAAACCATTCCATATATTCTTCCAGAGTTTCATTGGGTTTCGCTGTCATTTGAAATATTTCATATTTTAGTTCCCAGAACCTGCAATAATCCTAATATTTCTTTAGAAACGCAACTTTCATCTGAACCCAGTCATTTATAACACCCCCACCTAGCCCCATAAACCATCGTAAGGCTGCTCCTTTTAATGTGGAAGGAAATAGTTTTAATTTTTGGGGATCCATGGTACAGTCATACCCCCTGCATAATACATCAAATTAAAACAGAAATGCATCTAGATCTTCCAATGTCAAGCCATAAAATGTAGGAATATGTTGAAGAGGAATGGCTTTCATAGGTGCATTAACTACGATATCCACAATGGGGTATTGCAGTGTGGAATTTTGTTGAGGTGTTTGCTAGTTCTAGTTCTGGTTCTGGGCCATTTGATCAAATATGTGTCAATATCCTTCTTGGGTCTCAAGGGAATTCCTAGGCTAACTAGAAGGAACAGGAATGACCTTGATAACACTCCCTTGATCTGGAATAATAAGTGTTCCTTGCTGGCCTACTGTCTGAGGAGGTTCAAGTCCTTTGTTTTAAATGAGGCTGACAACGTTTCCCTTATCTGGGCTGCTCACTCTTTGGACTATTTCAAGAGGAGATTTTGGTTCTTATGTTTCCCCTGTTTTCCCTTCTCCTTCGCGGAGATTACTAGAGTTCCCTTCTTGTGGAGAAATTAGGCACGAATTCTCAATTTCTTAGGAATCTTTCTCAATTCCTTCCATTTGACTATGTATCTCAGCAAAGGCTACAGATGGTGACTCTGTGGCATGAAGGGAACTAGTAGGCTATCTAGAAATAACATTCCTAGGTCCTACTGATGACTGAGATTCAGTTTTCTTAAGGATTTATTCAATGAAAGTTGTTCACCCAAGGGTCACCGATCCCTTAGGTTTTTCGGATTTGGCAGGAACTTTGTTTTGTTTAGCTGGTCTATTCATTCAGAAAAAAAGCCTTCATTCCTACCTAAAGAAAGAATTTTACGCAATTCTACTGTGAAGCGAGCTGTGACCAAGTATGTTCCTTGCTCCGTGTGCAGGTTCTTAGCTTCCATATTTAATACCCAATTCTTCCCAAGCAGAAAAAAATAAAATGTGCATCACTCCTTCTAAATGGCATACACTCTCCTCGGTAACGGCGCCAAAATGTTGAGGTATAAAAGGTGTCTTTTTAATGCCTATTTATCCTACATTAATTATCAATCTGGGAACAACTTTTTGTTTCAAGAGAGTACTATGTTTGAGGCTCCAATTTGAGCTAAGAAAAATGTTGTGAGAGATGTGGTATAGTATTCTAAATACAAGAGTAAACGGTTGCTTGAAGAGAAATCTAATTACAATAACATGAATTCAAATACTCTGAAACTTAACTATTCACTCTGCAAAACATCAATCAAGGATACAATAGCAATAACTCATTCTTTTAGAAACTGATGCAGCTGAAATCAAACTAGAACAAGGCAATCAATCTGGGAACGAGGAAGCAATAACCAATGTTCTCTACAGTTGATAGTCTTGATTTAAAGAAATTAAAGAAAAATAGATTTCAGCTAAGGAAAAATATGTAAACGTAATGAGTTGGAAATGAACAACAACTGTAACAATGTAAATAAACAATCTTTCTGCAATCTGAAACTAATGAATCGGAAATGAACAACACACTAGAATTAAACAGCAAATGCTAACTTATGAATCAAATCTTAACTTAAATGAAATCGACTAACGAACTCTGTTAAACACCAAACCCTGTCGACAAAAATTGTTATTAAGTACCAATTGAAATGAACAACAATCCAATGGAACAACAAATAGAGTTAAAAATTGAACCAAAAAGCTTTATAAGTGATAACAAGATAAATAATACAGGAAGTAAGATCATTGTTGAAATGGAACAGCAATGCAATTCATTAGCGCACACAACAATACTAATAAGCAATTCAACAGAAATTAATTAATCTGCAATCATAATAAAACCAAACACAATTATCATACAACAGTAATTAAAGGATAGAAATACAAAAATTAGATCGATTCCACCAGGGCCGGGCCCTTAGCACTAGTGAAACACTGTTGGGTTACTTCAGAGTTTGAGAAATAGAATGAAAATGCGTCTTTATATTAATTGAACATAAAAAGTGTTTACAATGACTACTTTCTGATCACTAGAGTCAATAAAGTGCAGAATTACAAGAGGAATGTTTTCAATCAATAATTCCACTCCTTCAATATCTAAAGGCATTGCCTTATATAACAATTTCAATGGACAAGACAATGAACAAGATAAGATTTGAATAGTGATCCCTTATGATCGAAGGATCCTAAAGGATTCGCTTCCTTTCTTTCTTTAGCTATCACTCAATCTTCTTCTGTTGAAGTCATGTTGTCCCTTGCCTTTTCTTAGCAATGCATTTTGATTTTCTTCTCTTTGCCAGGATATGATCTATCACTGGAGGAACAGCACTTACTCCTACTTTAGCCTCGCCTCTGGTATAGCTTTTCACCTCACTTGATTCCTATTTTTAACAATAAAAGGTAGTTTTTAGTTACTTTTTACAATAAACATAAGTCTTTGCAATTCTACCATAATTCTACAATAAATCACCTTCCTAGAGTAGAAAGAGTTATGTGTAAAGTAAAAGAATGAGAAAACACATGGTGAATTCATACCTTTTTTAACGCTCAACACACACTGCCCATCCTCTTTCCATAAAATCCCATAAACAATACAACTATATCATCAATGTATGGAAGCAAGACTACATAGATGCAAACTGAAATCTGAAATTGAGGAGGTGGGTCAAAATCCCACATGTGATGCCAATGCAGTGGACCTCTTGTCTTCATTAGATCCTGGTGTTGTAAGTGTCATTCCCACCACAATTTTGTTGCATAAGTCACCTTAACATGGCTAAAGGTGTTACATAATTTTGGTGCCTTTGGGAAACACCCATCATGAAAAGGAATCTCTCTTTGCACATCAAGGGAGTGGCCAAGTTTATAATTTTCATTGCCCCCCAACAAACTATGAGTTCCATATGACCTCTCACTCCCTTTAGGAGTCATATCCTACAAAAAGATGGCAAAGGAATGTAGTAGTTATAAAATACAACTTGTTCATCATGTTCAAATCCTTTACCATCATAGTCCTTCACACACATGGAGTTGTGCATGATCATTCCCTTCCTCTCAAGCAAAGGAAGAGTTGGCTGAGATGACTCTTGCAAACAGTCCATTGCCTGCCCCAATCCTCCATAGCTATTACACTCTTGAAAGTGCTTATGTAAGTCCTCCCTCATGCCTTCCCAATCAAAAATCTTCATGGTTAGGGAATATATTTTTATTGAATACATATGGCTGAGGAAGAGTTCTTCATATGCTCCTTGTAAGATCTTCTACCTGAGCTTGGAAGCTCTAGCCGAAAAGACCTTACCATGATAATAGATGACCCCTCCTTGGACCAAGTAGCCCTCTTCTTGATGCATGCCATATAGTATGATACCTGTGTGGAGATCTTTGGAATACTCTAAAAGCAGTTGAGATTTCTAATAAAGATCCACAATGCTAACAATGATAGCACTGCTGATACATCCATGGGAGTGCTTATCATGTTGTTGATTTCTCTTTTGACATTACACATGCCAAAATGGTTTTTTGGAATGTTGATCCTCCCTTTCCTCTCCTCCCACAGCACATATTCATAAAAGTGAGAGGGAGATAGTGAAGCAAGAAGAAGATTTGCCTCATTCTTGGGCTGTCCCAAGCCTCCCAGTGCTGTAACTTGGTATCTCATTGCTCTAATAATTCCTAGATCTAGACTTGGAGCAGCACTTTGTGGAAATTTTCCCACAAGATCTAAATCTGATGGCATTCTAGGTGGCTGGCTATGAGATAAGAATGTCCCTTGCAGCATCCTCATGAACATGGGAGAAGGACTTGTGAGATCCCTGCTTCCACTGCGCAAATCCATATCTATTGTTTGGGTGGAAACATTGGGTGAAGGATAAGTGTGCATTCCTTGAATCATTTGTGGTTCCCCACTCTTCAAGTCCACCCACTCCATTTGCAAAGCTTTCTAATCGTTGGTAACCTTCCCCAAGGTAATCAACCATTGGACACCCAAGATGATGTTGGTGTCTAGTATGTCAACTACAAAGAGGTGGTCCACCAAGGTGTAGGATCCCATAGTGATATAGAGTGATGGAACATATTGCATGCACTGCATGGTCCTGTCTCCCAGAACCAAGATAGAAAATCCCTCAAAAGAATCAGTGGGAATTCCTCTCTTTTGCACTGGATGAGCATCAATAAATTTGTGGGTTGCCCCACTGTCAATCAATACCGATACTCTCTAATTTATAACTGAACCTTGTACTCTTAGGGTCAAGTACTTAGGCACTCCTCTCAAGGAAGCAAGAGTACCACTGGTTGGAGCAAAGGTTCGCTTCCCATCTCTGGTGGGTGTTTGATCTTCCTCATCATCATTAGCGTTGTGACCCCTCCTAGGTTCCTCATCATCATATTCCTCCTCAAAATCAGAGAATACTTCTATATAGTGTGCTCTTCTAGCAGCACACCTATGTCCGGGTACCCATGAATCTTGGAAAGTGAAGCACAACTTCTTCTTCCTCAATTCCCTCTTGAGATTAACATCAAGAGGCTTCTTCAAAGACCTCTCTTTGGGAGGAGAAGCTTTTCCTTCCTTCCCTTTAGAGGAGTGAGGGGCATTGCTTTGGAAAGTTGCCTTTGCTTTTGGCAAGGCATCTTCTAGATCTCTAGCTCTCTCGATGGAATCATGCAAAGTGATGTGCTTGGTAGATTTAACCAACACATGCAAAGGTTCCTCCAGGCCATCAATGAACATGTAGACCCTCTTGGC
The DNA here is from genome assembly GCA_034641835.2 of Pinus albicaulis. Lineage (NCBI taxonomy): Eukaryota > Viridiplantae > Streptophyta > Pinopsida > Pinales > Pinaceae > Pinus > Pinus albicaulis. The sequence goes on from CM076584.1 coordinate 1,384,144,721, forward strand.
TACAGATAGATCAGGGACCATGACTGATAATCTCAAAAAATTAGAGATATAAGTCTTTGCATCTCCTAACCACTTCAGCTTTGCAAGGCTTACGAAGGGTGCTTTAGGATCCTTCCTGTGAAACCACTCCACTAGTCTTCTAGTAAAGTTAGAGTAGGAAGTCACATTTATATGCGCCAATGTAGAAATCCCATGGAACCACCAATTGTGTGCTTCTCCCTCAAAGTGGATCACTGCAATCTTGATGGCTTCAGTTTCAGTGACCTTGTTGAACTGGAAGTAGATATCCAGCTTCTCTACCCATGTCTTGGCAGAACTGGAGGATGATCCATAAAACTTGGGCAAAAGGAATCTTCCCATAGTGTGGTGTCTACCATGAAAAAAACCACTGTCTCTATATTGCTACCCTGGTCTCCTTCTATCCTTGAGGTGACAAAAGTCTTGGAAACTCAAGTGATCCTTGAACCTCTGACTCTGAGAATCATACTCCATAAAGTAATCTTCAAGGGAAGCTTGATCATGTGCTCCTTCATTCTCCATAGCCAAGAAGGTAAGCATAGTGGAGTGTTGTGAAGCTTGTGGGGCTGGTGGTAGTTTCACTGGTTGACCAGTCCCATGGTGAGACATATATGAGCTCTCTCCCAACTGAAATCTCCCAGGAGATTCTCTGATTCTATCCACCCTCATCTATTTGATCTTCTCAGCAAGATCTTGCATGATCTCCAAAAGATATTTTTTAAGCTTCTCTACCTCTTTATCATTCACAGCTTCAGGGGCTTTCCCCTTGCCTTGACCCTTATCAGGATCATCAGTAGTGTAGTCATACTTCTTATGACTTATGTTCTGGTACCTCTTCTCCCTCTTAATAAGAGGATCATATTCTTATGAATGCAACATGACTGGGGCTCCAAGGCAAGTAGAGATTGTGCCAAGAAAGGAGCTTTGATACCACTATAATGTTCCCAAACTGGATTGCACAGAAAGCTTGGAAAAATAACGCACTCCTTTTTATATTGATGTAAAGAAATTAGTTTGCATCCCTTGGATCCCTTAGATCATCAGATCTAGAGTCTAAATCCAAGAGGGGAGCAAAAAAAAAATCAAACTAGGTGTGGTAAACAGGTCTCCCACAACCTAGTCTAGCTGGAAAACATGCTATAAGAGGGGTTGCAGCTATGCACAACAAGAAGCTTCAAGAATAACGCAATATTTGACAATTTAAGCAAGAGGGAATCAAAAATAATCAATAAATAAATTTACAGTAGCAAATCAAAATTAAAGTGAAGCTCCTTCAATATAAAGTAAGTTACATGAGACAAGAGAGTAAGATAGCTTCAGAAAAGAGAGCTGCAACATAGATCAGCAGAAATGGCTCAACAACGTTATTTTCAGGAGCTGTAGTAGCTACATATTACAATTCAAATCTAGGACTGATCTGTGGACAAAACATTAGATCTACATTAGATCTAGAAACTAGATAGTTTTATTTACAAGATCCCCTCGGGGTTTTGACCAAACCATGCATAAATAAGAGTAGATCTAAGAAACAAGTTGCAGATCTGTAAAATACTACAGTAATTTCTTAATATAAAATTACATATCAAAATATCATCTCTAAACATAACATGGATCAGCAAGCTAATCCATGGATCACCAAAGTGAAATGCAAAGCCCAGCACCAGAGATCTCGGATCAAAACTGGAATCAAAACACCATAGAGAATCTCATATAAAATAACACATTCCATCCATAAAAAAAACACTGTAGCTCAAGATGACATGAATGGAAACTACCAAGTTACATATTTAAAGTAAAAATAGGAGAGGCACTCTTCAAGGAGGTTAAAGGATACACTCCATGAGAAGAGTCTCTCAAAACAAGCTAGATCTCTATAGATCTAGACTACCACTTGCTGCAGCCTGCAGAAGCAGCAAAACCCTCAATGGATCAGTGCTACCAATGTAAGTAGATCTTGGATTCAAGCCTAATAGTGGATCAATTCAGAAAATACTCCTCTAAGAATCCTCAAAGGAAGAGGTGAAATCCCCGCATAGGAAATCCAAACAAAATCCTCCACTAAACAACAGAGAATTAGTATTTGTCTAAGCAGACAAAATACCTAGAAATATGATCAATCAACATCCTTCTCTTGTTGCCTTCCCTCTCCTTTCATAAGATGAGATCCTTTGCAAACCCTAACCCACCTTGATGAGTTAAATCCTTTCACATGAAGGGCCTCCTTCTAAAACTCCGTTGTCCCTTTAGGAGATGCATTGAACCTATACAACGTTGTAGATTTGGTCAAGGTTGACATAGTGTCCCAAATAAAACCCCTTTCACACCTGCAAGTGATTATTTACATGGCCCTGATTTAACTGTGTTCACATGGGCATTGTTTTATTTAGTCTTCTTTGGAGTTTTACATGTCCTCCTTTATTCATTTATTCATGCAACAGAAAATAAAACAAAAATGAATATTCCTCTTAGCTTAGGCTAAGAAGGAATATTACAAAAATCTATTGTCCCTAAAGATTGTAACCACTGTACTCCTAGTACAACATCAACACCTCCCATATGAATGGAAAGCATTGGACTATTCAATACATATTCCCCCATGGTTAGCTTGATATTATGGCATTTTAGAGAGAAATTTATAGTTCCTCCATTTGCAACCATCACTTGACATTCTCGTGCTGGGTATAGGAAACAATTCAATTCCTTGGCCACCTTACAATGAGCAAAATTATGGGTGCTACCTGAATCAATCAACACTATTACCTTTTTCTTCTTGATATGTCCTAATATCTTGAGAGTTCTATGAGTGGTAATCCCTGCCAATGCATTACAAAATATGGTCAGACTCATTTCTTCCTCTTCTAGGGTTGGTTCCTGGTGTATATCCTCTTCTTGTTCATTTTCTTATTCCTCTTCACAATCTATGTGAAATAATTTATTCTTAGCACACTTATGACCTTTAGTGTATTTGCTATCACAACTGTGGAAAAGCCATTTTTCTCTTTTTTCTTCCAATTGTTGTGGTGTCAACCTTGTAGGTTGTGGAAATCTAGTAGTAGCAACACTTCCATCTTTATATAAGTTAGTGGTAGGCTTCCTTGTAGCCATAATTTTACATTCAATTTGTCTTTCTAGCCTGAATGCCTTCTCCAATGAATTAGGTTCCAAAATGAAAACTTCATGTTGGATGTTATCCTTTAAAGTACCTATGAAGAGCTCAATCATGTGTTCCTCTAGGATATTAGTTACCCTTATATTCAATTTTTGGAAGTCCTCAATATGCTCTCCCACTAAACACTTTTGTTTGAGATTTATCAATTGTCTAAAGAAACTATTGCTCTTTGTATCCTCATAATGTGCTATCATTTCCTCCGTAAAAATTGACCAAGTGACAATTTTTTTACAGGAGAAAATCTATCGATATCATACAAATTTATTTTGTTCTAAACGTAAATTTGCAATGCGTACCTTTTGTGTGTTTTTCACATTATTGAGATCAAAATATTGCTCCATCTGCAGTATCCATGTTACAGGATCCTTTCCATCAAACTTCCTCATATCCATTTTTGGAATATAGTGGGTCTTCCTTCCAACATTATAGTTTATGAAATCATGATTAACATTTATTTTGTCCTCATCATGAGTTCCCTCTACTATCTTTTCACCATTAGGAAACATTTCTTGTATCAACTTTTTCAAACCTTCCACGTCTACTTTTAGATCATTCTTCATGTTTTCCACCTTAGCTTCCATGTCATCCATCTTAGATTCCATGTCAGATTCCATGCCATCCATGTTAGCTTCCATGCCATTCTTCAAAAAATCCATCTTAGATTCCACGCCTTTCTTCAAACCATCCATCTTAGTTTCCATGCCTTTCTTCAAAACTTCCATGTCATTTTTTGTTGCTATTTGTGAGAGTAAAATTTGTTGCACTTGCTCTTGTAATTTTGATATGTTATGTTGCCATTCTTCACCTTCATGAGTCATAGTAGAGCCTTATAATGGATTAATGGGCATTGAATTCCTTTTAGGGGCCATTTAAGAATCCAATACTGATATCTATTCTACAATATTCCCTTGGAATCAATTCAACTTGATTCTTCAAACAAGACTTATGCAATTCGGAAAAATAAATAAAAATACACACCAATTACTTGCTTTTGAGGAGCTTGATATTGAAATTGATTTATCTCTATACTTGCAAATCCTCAATATTTGAAATTCAGCCCTGCAGTAGTCCTTTCAGGCTTCTTTCAAATGCCATAGGTCTGACTGGGTTTGGATTCTTCAAGGCAAAGTTATGTCCAATCTCACACAATGACCTAATTATGGACTAGTTCAGTAGAGTGAAGTTGTATGACTTGCCACGTGTCCCTGTATCCTCCTTTGGCTCTAAAATTTATAGAGAGGAAACTACACTTCATGTATTTCCAGTCACTTTTTACATAATTCCAATTCAATGCTCAGAGAGAGAGTTATGAATATTTTCCCATGATCACCTCATTGAGATGAAATTCGAGAGCCTAAAAAAGACCTAACTACCACAGATCATATCTAAAAAAATATTATGAAACAATCTATGAACTTTTACGATGATGTTCCTCAGGATTTCGGCTTCATGCTATAAAAATTTTAGGTTCTGAACCTTCATAGAAAAAAGCTATAGTGAAAATTCGAAGATGACCTTTTTAAGTGAAATTCAGGAGCTTGCAAAAGGCCCTAACTTCCACAGATCATATCTCCAAAAATATTGCGAACCAAGCTCTGATATTTTGCAACAATGTTCCTCGGGATTTTAGCTTTACACTCTAAATATTTCAGCTTCGAACCTTCATAGAAAAAAGTTATAGCGAAAATTCCACGATGACTTGTTTGGAGCAGCGAAACCCTAGAATCCAAAGCTCTGATACCAAATGTTGTGAAACCAATTCCAAAAATAGAAGAAAAGAGATATCAATGCCTTAGAAATAAGCCACTTCGAGGGGGAAACCTACAATACATTACATGAATGAAAAATTCTTGGATTATACAAATTTCAAAACCTCCTTTCTATATATAGGAGTCCATGGGCCATAATGTAATCCTAGTGGGGCCACAATATAATCCTAGCTGACCTAAAAATAAGAATTTAAATATAGAATAATAACAATATGGGGGTTAGGGGTACAATAATAACAATAGGGGGGTTACACTAACAACAATAAGGGAGTATACTAGTAATATATGGACCTAACATTTTGGGGGTGACTTGGCCAAGGTTTCCAAGGAGGGAGCATATCCCAATTAGTTTGAGATGGATGTGAATAAGCTTGAAATTGTGAAGTGGATCCTTGCATCATATCAAGTTGATTAGGTTTCTAGGGTATCCTTGGAGCTACATAACATAGCTTCTTTGTTGATTGCCTTGCTCCATTGTCTTCTTTGTAAACTTCTTTAAACCTAGGGAATGATGAAAAAAATTTAGTAGCATATTATTATGCATGGATAAAAAAAATATTAGAATCTTCTTTTTGCTCATTTTTCATTCTTAACATTTCTACTTGTTCACTTAGATTGCTAAGAATTTATTTTTTTAAGTTATCAAGAAAATTTCAAAGTTCATCTTTCCTTACCAATGTTGATGTTTATTTACTCAATCTTTCAATTCCTCTTGATATGTGCTTGGATGTTTCGACTCTTCAAATGACAATTGATATACATCTCCTTTGATCATGAGATTAAGAAGATCGGTCCACTCATCACTAATTGTTCTAAGTAAGAGGGTTTTCAGTGTGACAAATACTAGATGATGCACTTTTTTCCTCTGAAAATTATCCATGAACCTCTCTATTAGATCCTCAAGGCTCTCATCTTCTGATTGGTTCATTCTAATAATTTCTTCTCTAAGATCACAGTCTTTATATTTTTCTAGAAATATCTTTTGCATATCATTTTACGATCTTATTGAATTAGTACCTACACTCATGAACCATTTAAGAGATCTATCCTTCAATTTTGCAGGAAAAAATCTTGGTTTTTTAGTGTGTGACAAGTAGCCATATGACCTATAAAGTATCTCATATTCAAAGAGAAATTTTTCTGGATCCTTTGTGTTAGTCATCAGTAATTTTTTCCTGTATAGATGATTAAATTTTCTCCCTATATTTCTATAAACAAAGTTCTTGAACATTGTGAGTTCTAGAAATCTCACTCCCTTCATCATCCTTAAAGATAATTTTTCACTATTTCATCTTTCCGCCATGTCTAGCATTGCTTACCAGTCCTATAAAAACAAGTAGTGGCTTATGTTACTCTTCCTGTATATATGCTTTCACCTTTGGCCCAAATCCTCTATCGTGTTTTTCCTAAACCCCCCCCCCCCCCCCACTTCTACTTAAACCCACCAATCAAACAATTTTGTTATATCCCCCAAAACCCTCTCAAACAGTTATAGTCTCAAATTATCTCAGTAGACTCTTTAGATAAATCAAGCACATTGGATTTCGGATCTTAAATACATCAATCTATCATAAACTCTATCTTGCACTTGATGATCCCAAATTCTAGGTCTCAATCCAAAAACCAAGTCCAAGAAGGCCTCCACTAGGTCAACTAGTGTTTTCACAAAGTCATAGGGTGGATTTGGTGCCCTACAAACTCTGTTTTTCCTATATAAATAAAATACATTCAAAGAAGAAAAGGACAAGTGATCTTGTCGAAGCTGATTAAAAAGGGTCATTCAAGGAAGTCTTTTGGCCTGAAAGCATGAATATTGTAAAGGACTAGATGCCTTTTGCTCACATTTATGTAAGAGGATCAAATAACCATCAGACTAGCAATAGGTAAGGAAAAGATAAAAATCATCATAAAAAGACCATTCAGAGAAAGAAGAAAGTAGCAAGCATATGTTTAATGAAAGTCAGGGTTTATGACTATTTTGACCAAGCAGTAAATTAGTACTAGGGTTGCAAGAAGAAAAGGTCACCTCAAACTCCGTCAAAGGCACTTTGAAGACTTTTAGAAATGACGAATGAGTTTGAGAAGTTTCAGAGAACTTAGAAGACAACACTATTTTCTTTTTCCTAAGCAGCCCTAAAACCTAACAGTTTCAGAAAGTTGACAAGAAATGGTCAAATGATGACAAAGCAACCTCATTCATAACAACAGATGGATTCAAAGGGTTTCAAATTGTCCATAAGGGTTTGAACTAGAGACAATAAGTCCACCTCATAGAAAGGTTAAAATGAGAGAGCTAAAAGAATCTAAAAAGACAGACTCAAACACCAATACCCCACTTCACCAAAGGGTATCAGCAAAAGGAGACAAAAATATCTGTTCAAGGTTTGTTTTCTCAAAGAAAGGACACAAAAATATTCAAAGAAGTCAAGGAGGCAAGCATGAGGAAAGAAATTGCCCAAGGAGGAAACTATGGAAAACATGGGTCATTGGTGATAAAATGAGTTTTCCAAGTTCAAAAGAGACAATGATCAAAGGAAGAAATATTGTAGGCACCTACATCGATAGAAGTGGCCAGCAAAAGCACAAAAATGGTTTAGAAACCTTACCTCCCTCACTAACATACATCATTTTCAAGCTACGAACAAACATGTAGCTGGTTTGAGAGCAGTAATGCCCCCAAAAATGGTTTCTTTATCAAGGTATATTTTGCAAGAGATAGGTTAGCCATAAAATGACCTTTCTGCAGGACTGTCAAGATAAACTAGCTACAGGAAAATTGATAAAGAAAATCAGACCAAATTTATTTCATAATGATGTCCCACATGGAAACTAAAAGCACTATTGATGCTTAATGCTAGGGTTTTAATATTGAGATGTTGCTTCACTATTTTAAAGAGGAAATATGACAGAATTTTCAGTCAAAGAAAATATGTTTAAAGATCCCAAAGATCCGATGTTTGCAAGTTATAAGCATCATAAAGAGGTTCATTGTTCAAAATAGTTTAAAGGCACTTGTTTAAATTTGGTTGAATGGTTTTTGTGAGCACAAGAGAGACATCAAGCTAATCCTGCAAAAGGAAAAGCCAATTTTATATCAAACTCACACCTACAGGAGTAAACAACCAAAGGACAATGAGAGAAATAAAGAGGGAAACAAACCTTATAAAAAGGGTTTTGACATCAAATAATTTTCAAGAAATACTATAAAGCCTCCTTGGACTCTTTTACATCTCATTATCATATCAAAAAGGAGAAGAAGTTGTTGAAAGCGAGCTTGGAGGGTTTTTCCGCAAAGTTGGGAGAAAATCTTAGGTGCTGCGGACTGAGGCCGGTGCTACGCACCTAGCCCTTGGCGCTTCACTTAGATGAGGTAACTACAGTATTATTTAACACTGTTCTGCGCACCGAGAACCCAGCACTACGCACCTCGGCGGGCGCTACGCACAGGCTCAGAAAACTACTCGACCTACCTACCATCCACTCGGCGCGGCGCTCCGACAAGCCTGACTGACCCATCTCCGGCCCGATTCAACCCAGCGCTACACTTTTATAGGCCCAACAGGCCCTTCTTGGCCTAATGTGACCCAACGCTACACTCCGACAAGCCAACCCAACCCGATCTGAACATGCAGTCATGCAGGCACTACGCATAGATAGGGTTTGTCCCAAATTTCTCAAAAAGGGCCAAAATCAATGTTTTTTGCCTCAAACTCTTATGAAAACAATCAAATAAGGTTGGTAACTCCTTTTCCTCACTTACCAAATGTTCTTTTAATAATATAGAAAGGAATATTTTGGCCTAATATAACCAAACACTAAGCTGCATAAAAACAAATTTTTTGACCTCCTAGGTTTGGGTTTGCAAAAAGAAGGGTTGTTATATATGTAAAGGTACTTAGTGACCAATAGACCAACCTCTAAAAAATGAAAACACTCCTTGGATGCTTCATTTTTCCTTCATTTTCAAAATTTTCCCTTACATCCCTCATTTCCACCCTTTGACCTAAAGGCTCTCAAACAAGTTTATGTGCTAAAAACCAGTCACCATGTCTAAAGAAGAGATTCATACCAGCAGTGATGAAATTCAAAATCCTACCAAGCCTAAGCACAAGGGAGGAAGGGTTAATAGGTTTGAACCCTTGGACACCATTCAAATCACCTCCTCTCCAATGATACTTACCTATTTCCAACATGTTGGGTGTTATCAATTTTGTGAGAAGGTTAAGCAAGTCCAAAGCCATTCAAATTTGAATAGGTTGTTCATCCTTTTTTTGAAAAATCATCAAGTCAACCTAGTAGGATTAAACTTTTAACTCTCATTGGAATCCATTGCTAAATCCATAGGAATTCCAGATATTGGTGAGAGATGTCTTAAACAAAATAAATTGGACTTGAGTTATTATGACCCCTACCTAAAACCAAGTTGTCAGCAAGGTTGTAAGGATATTTTCCCCTTCTCCCACCTGCTAGAGAGGTATGCCCTGTTGATGAGGTATATTATCAAGTACTTCACCTGTGAGGGGAGGTACTCCATGGTTTACTCTTATCACATAAGGCTTTTGATGCGCTTCACCAAGGTTAAGTTACTGAACCTAACATACTACCTGTACTAGAGCATTGACAAAATGGCTTCAGTGGTCAATAAGAAAAGTTATTTCCACCAAATGCAGAAACTTTTTCACCACTTCTTGATACAAATGATTTTCTTACACCAACTAGAGTAGCAAGGGATCCCTTGGGAGGGTTTTATCTCTCATGATGTGTTTTCCAATCCCCAAGACTTCATTCTACAAAATTTTCCTTCCACATCACATCCACCTACCTCTAGTCCTCCTTCATCTCCACATATGCCTTCTCCATAAATAAATTCAGCTCCTATCCCTTCTCCTAATCCATCAAGTGAAGGGGCTAACAATAGCCCTAATGAGGGGCAAACAGATGACAATGATGAGGAAGAATATAGTGAGGTAGAAACTTAGGTAGATAAAGAAAACAAAGAAGAAGACAACAGTGCTAAGGAAACAAATGATGAAATCAGCATTAATGAGGAAAAGAATGATGATAGCATAGAAAAGAGTGAAGAAGATGAGGCAAGGGAAAAAAACAATGATCCAAATACAGAGCTTAATCAAGAAGATGATGAGGAAAGTGAAGAAAACAATGGGGAAAAAACAGAGCCTAATGATGAAGAAAATGATGATGACATAGAATAAGAGGGTGAAACATAATAGCCATGAAGGGAAAGAGAATGATGGAGAGGAGAAAAATAGTGACAGTGATGACACTCATAAAACAATGTCAGTGATGACACTCATAAAACAATGTCAAATGCAGAAGAGAGTGTTGATGATGAGCAAGATGACTGTGAAGGGGATTATGAAAAGAACTGTGTACAAGACAGCCAAGAGGATGATAAATTTGAACATGATAGTGATCCCAATCATAGTCACAAAATTCTAAAATGAATGAAGAAACAGAGGGAGAGGATGAAGAAATTGAAGACTAAGAGCGGATAACTAATGAGGCTGGAATAGAGTTTGAAAATCGAGGCCTTGAAAAAAACAGTGTTACAAATGAGATAGTCAATGACAAGAAAGGAAATAGTCATGATAGTCATGGCAGCTGTTATGACTGTCATAACACTTATTAGCCTCCAAATGACCAATAAATCCAAAGTGAAAGTGTAGAAAGTGGCTCAGAAGAAAGCCTTAGTGAAGGACACAACCAAGGTGAGGCAAATGAGGAGAATAGTGGTCAGTTTTAGAGCCAATATGTTAGTGAGAAAAACAGTGAGGAACTAAAGGATGTTGATGAGGTTGAAGGTCAAGAAATGAGTAACCCGATGAAGCATGAAGTCACTCATGAAAGCCATGGAAAAGATGAAAAGGCTTGTGACTTTATCAAGGATCAAGGTACCCTCATCACTCCCCTCAAATGAACCTACCACAAAGGTAAAAGATATGTGTTTACTGCCTCAAAAAGGCAAAGGGCCATCTCTCCTGCAACTATCAGGCAAAAAGACAAAGGAAAGGAAAAGATGGACAAAGGTGAGCAACAGGTCAAGGTAAGTGTTAGTATGAATCTTTCATCAGAAAAAGATCACTTTAGCTACACATAAAAAATATCCCTAACATCGATTATGGTTGCCAATATCTTTAAATCTGCAGTTAGGTGATCCAAATAAAGCTGCACAAATCTAGATCCAAGCATAAAAGATATTAAACGGTGAAAATAAAATGTCACTCCATACATCCAATAGACAAGACAAGAACGATGTATTTGAAAGAATTTTTTATATTCAAATGGGGCACCTGAGAGGAAAACAAGAAAGGTGTTTTCCAGTTCTCCTCAATGGGATGGGTTCTTGAAAGTCCTCAGCATTTTAGATCTAAAATTTCTCTCTCTTGTTGGTGTAGAAAACCCAGACAAACATAGAACTCAAAGGGAGCTCACAAGGCAATAATCGAGAATGTGACCAAAAGTATAGATCTAGAGTGATCTAATGCAGTGAAAGGTGGCTAATGAATGGGGAAAACCCTTCTATCTATAGCAAAATATTAGGGCGATCTAGAACTTGGTGCATGAATAAAATATTATTAATCAAATTCTAGAACCACCCTTTAGGAATATTTTTTTATATTTGTTGGAGGGAAAAGGATTTTTGACTTGGGTCAATTCCTTTATTTAAAAATAATAAATAAATAAATGATTTATTTATTATTTTAAGGAAATGTTAGGGAATATAATTAAATGAATACTGATTTATTTAATTATTTATAAATTATTTAGTCAAATTTAACTAGGAATATTATTTAAATAATGATTTAAATAATTTATTCCTAGGAAATAATCAAATAAATAAGGATTTATTTAATTGATTTCCTTGTTTTGGGTTAAATATGACTAGGAAATATAAACAAATATATATTTGTTTATTATTTCCTTTTGGGGTTTCCTGTTTAGACCATAAACAACTTAATAAAGGTGTTTGACTATGTTATTTCACATAGTGAAAGCAATTTTACTTAGGGTAAAATTGGTCTTACATGGTGTACTTGGGTTCATCTAATGATAATAGGTTAGATGAACAAAAAATGGTGTAACAGATTGCCCCCCAATGTACGAGTGTTAAGATAAAATCGTATGACCGAAGTACGTTGTAAGAACTCAATCACTAGACATCAAGAGGGAAGTCAGAGAGAGAAATGTAAGATAGTCTAATGTGCTAAAGGACTAGACCCTGAGGAGACGAGACTTATAGGGGCAACAAGTCTCTATTTTATGAAGTGGTACCTGTGCTAATGGTGGCAGGGGAGGCATACCTATGCCTTCCGAGATAAAGTACAAAAGAATAGTATGTCCAGTAAATGAGGAATCGAACTGTAAAGTACATGCTGGAAGAAATACGAGCCAGAAAAATAGAATGATGAATCCCACATACATGTTGTGCCTGGAATAACAGTCAAGACTTATACAATAATATTTGAGTACATGAGATACAAATACAACCCAAATGCCCCATATACACGAGGAAGGCCTCACAAAATCTGACTGATACATGCAAATCGAAAAGGCGTTGCAAGCGGTTGAGGCCGACATCATCAAATGGAAGGAGCTACATCAAAGGCTGAAATGAATAAGTCATCCAGGCATATGGGGGGCTACCTGCAGGGCCACCCCTTATGAGGGTTGAGACATCTCACACACACCCAGGAATCACCAATAGCTGTTGCTGCATCACTGGACCATCAAGTATACGGATCACGATCATACTGAAAGGAGCTCGAACCAAGGTACGCTGCCCTCTAGACCTGGCTTCTGGAGTAAATGAGCTGATGTCGACAGAAGGAGGTCCGCCATAGGTGAGGCAATAAGGGATCCCCAACTAAGGCGCGAGAGAAAATAGTGGAGCGACTAACAGACGGACACTAATGATGATGATGAAAGGAGGGATACTAGGTAGTGGATGGACGACTTCCCTTGTTAGAGCATAAACGACATGAATGGCTTGGTAGCGACTGACACAATATCATGAGGGATAGGGGAAAATGGTACTGAAGGCCATAATGTGCAACACGAGAGAGGGACCAAGCAATAAATTATGGAGGACTATAGCAGGATACAAAGGGACTTGAGATAGACTCCATGAATGATGATTACTCAACTCATATGCTCTAAACAAGGGCGAATTGATGGTCCTAACACACAGTAAGGTCCAATGGGGGACCATAAAAAAATTATTACAATAGGGTATCTCATGAGAAAAGTCAACATGAACAAAGAAAAGTAAGGAGGCAAAGTGGTGCCCCATGTACAAGGGTTGTAAGTGAAGAAATTTTATTTGGAGGAGAGCTAAAGAGACCCTTCATGGAGAAAATGTGTCCTGGTGAAGTATCAAAACATGAAAAACTAACAGATACCCATTTGAGTGTGTTGGTGTCCTGTGTTTTGATAATTGGCAAATCAAAAGACAAGGAAACATCAGAACCAATCTTTAGAGTTCCAGGATCTAGTCCTCCTATTCTCAGAGAGGGATCTCTCAAATGTTTGTTTGCAAAGGTTTATCTTTTGTGCTTAGAGTATTGGTTTTAGACTAGTTATTAAGTGCAAGTGTTTGATTGTTTGTTTGTTTGGTTGGATTGACACAACAGAATATGAAAGGCCTAAGAAAGATATATAGAAAGGAGAAACATCTGGTTTATTGGGTAATGGAGTCAAGAAGAGGTCATAACATACTCATCAATGGATATGGGATATCAGAGGGAAAATCTAACTTGGCCATAGGATCCTTTGGTTTTTGGAATGAGATGGACATCAATGATTTGGAAAGAGAAATTTGATTCTCAATGAAGGGAACTTGAAAACATAACTTGAACAATAAAGACATGTTTGATAGACAGAGCTAACCATAAATTCAACAAATATTCTTTAAGAAAAAAATGACTTCCAGACAACTTTCAAAATGAAATCTAAGATTCAGGGAACACCCTATTTCCTCAAATATTTATTTCAAATGACTTAGAAAACATAAAAGATTCACTGATAATTGCGATCATAGAAGAGGGAACACCTAATACATCTATGATTACAACTATAAAGACCTTTAAGGAAACTGTTTAAGTAAGGACAAAGGGCAAGATCAGAACAGATCTCCTTGGATTACTATAAATAAAAATACTTCAAAGGGAGACTTCAATAACAGTTTTTAAGTGGCAGTAGACAAGCAGGGAGAACCATAAATCATGTTGAAACTGACTATTCTAACTATTAAGGAAATAAACAAGCATGAAGACTAAAGAGAGAGATTAAAGACTCTAAAATACTTGAGCAGAAGAAAACATAAAACAGTGAAGGATGAACAGGTCTAAGGTGCTTCCAGGAGTCATTTCTTAGCCTAAAACTTTCAACCTACTATAGTAATAAATATGGAACAGAATGAAAATTTGAGAAAACATTGGACAGTTTAGAATACTTCACCAATAGCGAAGCTCCTGGATCCAATGATAGAGCCTTCTTAGGAACAAGCATGCAACAATATCATTAAGGCTTCCAAGACTTCAATTTGTTCTTCGACTTCAATAGACTATGTATTATTTTAGAGAGTTTCAGTATTACAACTACTGATCAACCAACAACTTCTCATCTTCCACAGAAGTATTTATAGAAGAATGAGGGGGTGAGATCTCAATAAAAGATCTCTCAAGACAATTAATACAGAGTGATGACTTTTCGGCCTTTGAGGGGCTTGATGGAGAAGTTTACAGGTGTTTCACTGTATTAATTGATATACATTTATGAATTAAGCTCAGTGGGAGATTTTGTTAACCTTTGAGGCTCTGTTTCATGTTGGAGTAACTTTGCAGATATTTTTTGCATTAAGTTCCTTGTAGAAGTATCTCTTTGGCTGCATTGAGGTGAATATCTGATTTTGCTCAATAACTTCAGTCTCTGTTTGAATGCTTTTAAGGCGCAAGTGGCACTGTGGTAGCTGGGAGGAATCAATTTTCCTCAGATGTGGCAGTGGAGGCTTTTCTGTTTGATAACACTTATGATGTTCCTTTAACTATGCTTTAATTCTGGGGATCAGGCTTTTGATAATCATTCTTAGCCGTAATCCCCAAATTATCTTCAATCTTTTGTTCTGGTATGTCCTGTCTTCAACACTGATACTCTTTTACTTGTGTTTTAATAACACAGTGTCTTGTTGGTGTGCAGGCCGCGTAAGGCCCGTATGGCATCATTGCCTCATGAAGCAATGACGATACATGGAGTAGAGTCCCGTGAATGGTTATCTTTTATGAATTTAAGGCACGAGAATCTTCATTCCAGGCCTTTGGCCTTTATATAATGGAAAATCACCAATCCATGCAAAATACAAACAATAATTAAAAAATCCTACATTATTTGGTATACTTCTTCAGAGGACATGGGGAGCGATCATGGTCATTGGATGGCATCATCCAATGGTAGAGATTGGTCAAGACAAGGTAAAAATAAGAGCGGGGAAATGAATAAGATGGAATGATCTTGGACCGTCTGATCTAGACACGTGGATGGTCCAGATCCAATCGGAGGATCGCAATCGAGGGAAACACTCAAATGGTACCGATGTAGATTTGTGATGAGATTAATTTTTGGCCATTCGATCTAAGGATGAGATCAATGGTGGGGAATGAATCAGAGTTTTAGCCGATCGAAGGGAGAAAACAAGGCATGCGATGAAAAACTTTCATGCGATCAAGCGCTAACTGTTGATCTGAGGATCAGATCAATGGTGGGGAATGAATCGGCGGGTTCTGAAGTGGAGGTAAGACTTGTGATCAGAGGGAATGAGGACCGTTGGATCTTGGAAGGAATATAGGAGATCAACGATGGATAATCAATCGGGGATTGGCGATCGGGGGTGGCAAATAAACGCACCCGATGAAAAGTTGCGATGCGAGTTTGTGCGGGCCGTTCATCTAAGGATTATATCGATGGTGGAGAATGAATTGGAGGTTTAGCCGATCAGAGGGAGCAAACAAAGGCATGTGATAGAAAACTCCGATGGGATTAAGCGATGGTCGTTTCATCAGCTTACGATCAACAGTGGAGATTAGTTTTAGAATGAATCGGTGGAAAAACCCTTATATACAAGCCCCAAAAAATCTTAATAAAACGAAGGTTTTGGTATGTAAGGGGTATATATATAAAAAATTTAAGAGCCCATTTGTGGGGCCATGGGTTTATGGAATATGATGGGCCCGGGGCTTTTCGTAACAAAGGGCTAATCGCAATCGGAGCCTCGGGCTCGAGCTTTTCAATCAACCCATTGGAATTTTGCAATGCGATAAGCGCCCGATGGGCATAGAGCCTGGTTTGTAGGGTGTGGGCATGTGGGGGAAGTGGCTTAAGCCCCTTATCCCAAGGGGGCTTAAGCCTTTATGCAAAAATATGTATTTTTCATGAAAATTTTCAAGTTTTTCAATGGATTTGGGGGTTTCGGTAAGGTTAAAGAGTGAGTCTTTAACCTTGTAAAAATGATTTTCATGAATGGAAGTAGAGGAATCATGAAAATAGAGGAGTTTTATGGAGAAAAAATGGGAGCAAATGAAGGTTAGTTTTGAGTGGAGGAGGGGAAAAATGATGATTTTGCAGTAGTCTTCTCTTATGAAATGAGTATAATTTCTGAGTATATATATATAAAAAAATGGGAACATAAATGAAGATTTGGACAGAGGCATGAGGCCTTCAAGAGTCTTCAAGAGATAACATCTTTTTCCAATAAAATTTGTTTCTTGAAGACTCCAAAAATGATTTAGCCACGTTTTGGTATAACAAATTTATAGGTGGCTAATAGTGGCTCCACTTGGGGATGGTGCCTTTTTTGAAGGCATCAAGAATTTCAAACTCGGATTCTCTGGGAGGCTGATCAGTTGCCTCATCCATTGGGTTGCCTTCTTTTCTGTGGATGATCTTCTTTTGCTCTAAAACATATTACAATTCATTAATCAACAATGGAACTTCATCAACACAACTTGTCTACCTACCCAATCCTATTGATCTAACATTTTTTCTTTTTTAGAGTGCACTTGGATTTGAAAACTCTTTGACAACATTTTATCCTTTCGAAAGCAGGAAAGTTAATCTACTTTTACTCCTTATTTCTCCATGGACTTAGATTAAACGGTTGAGACCATATGTTTCTCTACCTAATCTATTATCTGTTGGGATTAAGCTTTCCAACATATTTTATTCTCTAAATTCTACAACGGGAAATTTAGAAAGCATTCAAGTCAGGATTGAACAAACTAACTTGATGCTGGTCTATGGCATAAAAACATGTTGCACATAGAAATTTATTTTGCAGAAAAATTTAAAACAAAAATGGAAGGTTTGAGTTCTAATATTTCAAATCATTTCCTCCCTCTTCTTACAACTCTGTTTTAACTTTGTTTGAGCTGTCTTTCCTTTGCTAACTGGTTCATATTTTGAGCTGACTAGAACCAGATTTCTATCCTAAACTATCTACTGATAAGCAAAGATTAAACAGTTGGGAAAATCGAATTCACTATCCTATCAACAGAAAATTTAAAGCTAATTAGTCAAGATTAAACTGTTTGACTAACTAGAAGTGTGTTTTTCATGAGTGACATTTGAGCTTGCATACTTTTAGATTTGTTTCTCTTTTTTGGTATGGGGCTATACCTTTCTTGTTTTCACAATCTGCCCTCTTTTCTTTCTTTTCTTTGTTTTTGTATTTTTGATTTTCATAGCTTTGAATGCAATGTTAATACTATGATATTTACAATGGTAAAATAAAATTCTTTGAAACTTATGATTCTTGGTAGAAGTAATGCTTGAGCATTCTGCCATTGATAGGACCTCCATACAGATCTTCTCCATTCAATTCTTTTAGGAAAAATGCATTGTGACCCCTCTCAACATGAATAATATAGGGCCCTTTCCATAAGTTCTCAAACTTGCCATGTTTTCCCTTCTCTTCTCTTCTTGAATCCCATTTAAGAACAACATTTCCAATTTGGAAATTGTTTTCCTTAGTCCTCTTATCAAATAGTTTCTTCATATTTTCTTGGACTAACTGTGTCCTTTCGTAAACTTCTTCTCTAGTCTACTGCAAATGGATGGTTTGATCGATTCTCCTCTGCATATCATTCTCTTCAATCTATACTTCTTGAAGGAGTTTCATGACTGGGACTCCTAATGAGGTGGGAAAAACTGTGTCCATACCATAAACTAGCTGATAGGGGGACATATTTATTGATTTCTTTATAGTTAACCTATCAGCCCATAAGGCATGAACTATTTTACTGTGCCACGATTTCTGATTATGTTCCAACAGCTTTTTAATGATATTGATGAGGCTCTTGTTGGAAGATTCAGCTAATCCATTTCCTTGGGGATAGTAAGTAGTGGAATGGCCCAAGGTTATGTGGTATTTGTAACAAAATTCAACCATCTTTTTAGATTTAAAAGCAGCAACATTGTCTGTTATGATTTTCGGGGATAAGCAAATCTGGATAGGATATTAGTTTCAAGAAACTTGATAATGACAGAGTCATTAGCATTTCTGGAGGGTATAGCTTCTATCCACTTGGTAAAGAAGTTAGTGGCCATGAGGATCCACTTATGTTGAGCTAAGGAGGATGGGTGGATTTCCCCAATGAATTCCATCCCCCATTGTTGAAAAGGTGCCTCGACTTTGATAGGATATAAGGGTACTGCAGCTATTGTATGTTCAGATGCAAAAGAAAATATATAAAAGTCTTTGGTGAAATCTGGACTAATCAGGACTGGTGTTTGAGTAAGAGCTTATTTGACCAGTTCGAATGATTTTTTAGCTGGTAAAGTCCATTTTACACCTACATCTTTCTTAAGCATGTTTGTTATGTTTTTTAACAACTCATCCAGATTAGGGATAAACCTCAGCAAATTAATCTTTCCAATGAAAGATTGTAATTCTTTGAGACTTCTTGGATGGCTGATCTGCAATATGCCATCTATTATTTTAGGGTCTATTTTGATTCCCTCTTCTGAAATTATGTGGCCAAGAAGTTTACCTTCTTGGAGACCAAAAAGTGTTTTCTTGGGATTCAATGATAAGCCAAATTTCCTACACTTCTCAAAAACGTTTCTTAGGTGAATCAAATGTTCTTCATCGGTTTTTGAGAAAACAGTTATGTCATCAAGGTAAATGATTATGAAATGGCCAATATCTTCAGAAAAGGCTATGTCCATGGCTCTTTGGAAGGTGAACCCTACATTCATTAATCCGAAAGGCTCTTTTACATACATAAAGGTGCCCCAAGGTGTGGTAAAAGCAGTTTCGATTTGATTTCTTGGGAGCACTAATACCTGGTTGTAACCCGAGAACCCATCTAGTAGTGATATCCTTTTTGACCCAACTACCCTCTGAAGTATATGGTCCAGCTTGGGTAAGGGGTAGTTGTATTTTAAAGAGGCTCTATTTAAATTTCTGAAGTCGATACAGAGCCTGATTTCTCCAGTCTTTTTTCTAACAGAAACTAAGTTTGATACCCATTCTGAAAATCTAATGGGTACTATGATTCCAGCATCATGCATTTTTCCAATTTCTGCCTTAACTAAAGGTAGTAAGAGAGGATTTATTCTCCTTAGTTTTTGTTTAAAAGGCTTTTGATTTTCCTTGAGGGGAATCTTGTGCTGAATGATGCTGGTATCATAAGATTTCAGGTCTTTGTATCCCCCAGCAAAAACATCTTTAAACTCTTTGAATAGATCTATGTATTGCAATTTTATGTGAGCTGGGAGAGTGCTGGATAGTTTGATTATCTTTGGTTCTGCTATACTGCCTATGTTATGCTCTTCCACATTGGTTTCCACAGGCTCCATCCTTGGTTCTTTGGCCAAATCGTTAAAATCGAAAAGGTGTTCCAAAGGTGTGAGACCTCTTGGAATTTGATCATTTTTGCATTGTAAAACTTCTAAGTCTTCTTAGTCTACGTTGTTAGTTATCTCTGCTTCAAAATATTCTCACAATGATTTATATCAGTAGAATATGTCATTTCAACTTCTGGGATTTGTTCAATATACAAACAATTTTCATTATGGCTAGTTTCTGATATTGGTGTGCTGAAATAATTTTCTGACTTCAAGAATTCATCTATGTGTTTGTTAGATTCAAAAAATTGCCAGTGATGTTCATTATCAGGCACGTCAGGCCGGTGTTTTACCTTTACATGGATTTGTTCATTTATCTCCGGTATTTGGCAATTGCTGGCATTGAAGGCGAGTTTATTTGCTAGATGATTCAGTGCTCTAGGGATGAAAATGAGTTCATATTTTTCAAAGGTTTTAAATATATCAAGGGCAACATTCTGATATTCCATAAGCCTTGGATTTCTAGCTGAGTATTCTCCTTTGATTTGTTTTATGATAAGTTCAGAGTCTCCTAAGATCGATATCTTCTGGGCTTCTAATTGTTTAAGCAATTGTATGCCTAGGAGAAGGGCTTCATACTCGGCGATATTGTTAGTGCATGGGAAATATAATTTATATGAAAAAATTTGATTTGTATTTTGAATCCAAACACCTGCCCCTATGCTTGTTTTAATACAGGATCCATCGAAGTTTATTGTCCAAAGTATTTTTGCCTCATTTTCATTTTCTTGTAGCTATCGATTGTCAATGTTTTGAATTCGATTCGAGGGAAAATTTGATTGTTCTGGTGAACTGATTGGGTCTATGATTTCCTTACCTTGTTGGGTGATTTCATATTCATTAAATAAGATAAAGGAATCTAAACTCGATTGAATTGAATAGATTGGAGAGTTGTGCGGTTTATCTATGCTGCTCACCATGTACTTCATGTGAGATTCCCTGTATAATCTTCTGTTTTGGTTAAAAATAGGGATGGTGGCATAAGACATGCCCATTTGAAGGCTTCCCTAAAGCTTGGCTCCCAAGGATCTTGATAAGAGCATGCCATACTTAGGGGGAATGTCAGCTACAACTATATCCATTACTAGACTCTTAGCCAGAATTTGAGCTAGATTAACACATAAATATTTGATTAAACCCAGTGTGTATGTAGGGGCAAGTGGTGCCCCCCAGTTTTTGAGTTTTGTTTTTTGTAACATGCTACGGGCATGTCATATTTTTCAGAGTAGATGGACTCTAAAAACATGTTATATGATATATATTATGTATATGCATTGTGTTGATGGTTTGAAATGTTATTGTCTTGTGTGTGATAAATGCCAGTCTAGAACATGATTTGCAATTCTATCTACGTAGTGATTTTGACTTCTAGGTACATGGTTGAAAGTAATGAATCTAAAGTCACGTATCAAAATTTTCACTCGTAAATATTGTCTGAATAGGATAGGGTTATGTACACGATAGACACCATTGAGTTGTAAGACAAGAAGCAGGGAATCTAAAAGAACGTGCAGATGGAGGATGCGATGAGAGAGGGCATCAGCTAAGAAACCACGTACTGCATCATATTCGGCCTGATTATTGGTGGCATTACCAATGCAGACCCCATTCGAAATAACGAGGGTATGCAAGGGGGTAAATATGGCCCATGCGGCCGAGGTGAGATTCCGAGAATAGTGACTTGCCCCATCGGCATAGCCAATATAATGTGTGGACGAGAGGTTCGGCGGAATAGTATCACAAGACAAGAAATGGGAGGAAGGAAAATAATGAGGGTAGTGTGAGTATAGGCTAGACCTCAAATGACAACTATGGAGGGAGTAGTCTAGGTAGGATGGCTAGGACTCATAGCTCGACTAGAAGGTGTTGAATGAGAACTATGGGAAGAAAAGCGGGAGCTCATGCTACGAAGGAAATCATAGATAGGGATGGTATCATCCTGGTTATGGGAGGAAAGGGAAAGTTCGAGGAAATCACATGACACTACAAAGCTTCCTAAATCATCAGCATGGGAAGAAAGGCACACATACAGATCGTCAAGGGGGATTATAGAAGAATAAGTAAAAGGATGGTCAAAGCATGTAGAGCCCAAGAATGTTGCTGAAGGGGAATCAAGCAAAATAGATGGATTGCATTCAGAGGGAATGTACTTCAAGGGCCGTGCGGATGATGATAGGTATAGGAGGGGGGCAGCAGATTCCGACATCTCAACATCAGGGGGAGGAATTTCAATGGTAGTGGAGGGATCCTCGAGTAAACCTGACACATACTAAGCAAGGATGGGAGAGGTGGATTGATTTTGTTCAACCTCCTATTCGCGAATGACCTCTAAAGAGGCTCGGTAATGCGTGAGGTGAGGAAAATGGTGAGAATAATGGCCATGGACACCACACAGAGCATAGATTTTGTTGGTGCGAAGAGTCCCTGGGTTCTTGGCTGTAGACGAGGAAGAAACAGAGGTGTCAGGGACCATAGAGTCAGAGAACGTGACCTTAACCATGGGTTGGATATGGGGCAACTTAGGAAAAGTATGGGTGACATGACCGACGCCATCACACAAGACACAAGGCTTGGCGGGTGGAGGAGGGGTAGGGTCTAGTGCAATGGCCTTGTCTTTGGATGCCCCCTTGCGAGCTTTTATTTTTCTTCCCGTAGCATGAGGATGGTCTTGCGGAGGGGCGAAGGGAACCGTAGTGATGGAAGGAGCGAAGGGAATCAGTTGAACCGGTGTCACAGTAAGGTATAGTTTGGGGTGGCCAGGTGGTGTCTCGACTGGAGGAGTAAGATACCATATAGGTATTCCCAAGGTTAAATTAGGGAGGGAAAGGGTGGCCATGATTGGAACTGAATAGAATTTGGGAGGGGGAGCAAGGAAAGGTATCTGACCAGTGGGGTAATGGCTAGGAGGGACAGCTCCCATATGGTGGAGACCTAGGGGAACCGACTCGGGAGGGTAGGGAGGCTCTTGAGTGTGAGGTAGATGGGAAGGTCCGGGTGGAAGAGGTTTGGTCAGCTGAGGAGAAGGGCTAGGAGCAGGTTGTAGTGGGTGAAATTGAGGTTGCTGACTAGCCGAAGTAGGTTGTGGAAGGTCAGCCTGAGATGATTGCATCATGCAAACATTTGCTAAGCTGGGATCATAGACAGAAGGAGGGGGAGGACCCGGGAAGGTTCCAAGCAAGGAGGAATCGTTGTAGACGCCAGGGGAAACGTTGGTCAAAGAATGAATAGTTTTATTATTGGTGACAGTAGAGATGGTGGACTCAGGGGAAGTTTGAGATTTTGGTTCATGATATGTCAACTGGTCGATGGTGACAATGTTTCCATTATGAGGGAAAAACATCTTGCGGTGGACTGCGGATGGGACGACATACATGGCATAGGTGTAACTACGCCCCAAAATAATGTTATAGTTAAGATGGGCATCGATAACTTCAACTTCGACACAAATAGTCTTGCTCACAAGGGTGATAGGACAGTTACAGAATAAGCCAATGGGATGGGAGACATTGCCATCCCACACACAGAGGGTGATTGTGGAAGGGGCCAGTTCAGGAGATCCAAGTTGTTTCCAAATAGAAGCATACATCACACAAGTAGATGCCCCCTCATCAATAATACACTGAGCGACGTTGGCATTTTGGATTTTGACTGGGATTTGGAAAGAAACAAAAGCAGGAAGGGGGGAATGGTCTGATTGAAAGGCATAAAAAATAATCAACTGGTCATCAGTAGGATCTACAACACCCATGGCAGATAGTAGAGCCTTCTTTTGAGAAGGACATGACTGGAGGAGTTCTAGCATTGAAATGGCAGTAGGAGATTGTGCCAGATCATCTACTATGCTATAGGAATGGGCAGCCCGACCAGAGGCAGCATTTCAGTGTAATGGGCCCTTAGGAATCTTGGTATGAACCTCAGCTTTGGGTGGAGGGATTTGCAAGGGACCATTGGGTGTTGACAGAGGCTCTGTAGGACCGGAAGATGGGGACTCGGGGATAGACGAAGTGGGAGGCATGGAGTACTGATGAGACCGAGTTTGAAGGTTAAGGTCGACGGTGAGAGGCTGGTCAGAGGCCATCATGAGAATCTGGTAATCAGAGGAACCAGAAGGGGAAGGTTGAGTGGTTACCAGGGCATGAGGTGGTTGCGTAGCTACAAATCCTTATTGAGGAAAAGGATCGGTAAACACAGTGGGTTGAGAAGTAGCCATATTGGGAGGGATAGTGGGGGAGGAATGTTGTCCCCACACAGTGTTCTGAGACTCCCACATCTGCCGCATCTGTGGTAATAGGGGACAATCATGTGTATAATGAACATAAACACCGCAACACGAACAGGGCTTATTAGTGTGAAGTGGCCTATCTAGCTTGGGCTGAGAACCCTGTGGCTGGTTAGCAGTGTTAGAATCAATACTGGAAGGATTGGATCCACGATTACTAGAAGCAAATTGATTACCTTTCCTCTTTCTTTGAGAATAAATAGAATTACTCATGCCCTGCTATGCAAATACTTGCCCTGGAGGGGGTAGTAAGTGTGGTTGTAGGGGTGGAGGAGGCAAGGGAGGGAGAGGTTCAAATGCTAGAGGAGCTGGGACACTAGGTTGTGGGTAAGGATAAGGGGTAGGATGGGCAACATTGAGGTAAGCAGGAGTGTGGGAAAAAGTAGAAGGCATGCAGTATCCTAGATACATGCTACCTGGAGGGGGGAAAGTGCTGGAGGTACTGACCCCTCCTGGAGGGAAACCATAGCCCATAAGAGGTTGAGCAGAGGTATGTGAAAGAGCTCCAACGATACCATCAGCAAATTGAGATGCCCCCAGGGTGTTATCGCCACCAGGCTTGGGGAGGTCAGGAAGGATGGTATAAACATAACCAGATTGAGCATAGATAAGGTCATATTTCAAGGCTATTTGATGGGCGGCTTACTTGGATTGGGGGAGTTGGGAGGCAACATATTTGCCAATTGGAGGTAAGAGAGAGTGAAGGAACCAGTCCATATAAACCCGATCTTCAAAGGTGGGGGCTCGACATAAGCTCCTTATTCTCTGCCATTCCTAGACATGGGCGAAAAGGTGAGTCGAAGAGGATTGATGGAAAGAAGTCAAGAGTTCTGTACCAATGTCGTATCGGAGATGGAGCTAGAAATAAGATAAAAAGGCTTGTGAAATGGTCATAAAGGTGGTATGGGAAGAGGCGGCCTGATCAACATACCATTTAGAAGCTTCACCGGTAAGCATGCATTGGAACAATATAAGATGGATGGAGTCATCAGTAATGGAATTGGATGAACACCACATATGGAAAGATTAGATATGGTTGGAGGGATATTCACTAGCAAGGCCTTCGAACTTGGGAATGTCAGAGGGGAGCTTGGTTGGCATAGCAGGCCAACTACCATCATGGTGGATAGGATCATTGATCAACTGATTGAAATCGGGGAGACTGAGATCTACCATATAAGGGAGCAAAGGGAAAATCAAGGTAGTTCCCATAGTGGTTCCACTGGAAACGAACCCAGTAGTAGAACTGGGGTTGCTGCTAGCGCTACGCCCTAAAATAGACATGGTGAAGGTAACAGGGGGAGAACTAGGAGTAGGGGGAGAACCCGAACAATCAGAAGAAGAGTCGGAGTGTGGACTCGGGGGAGGAATTACTCGATGACGATGGGAAGGAGGAAGTTGACCAACTAGAAACTGAGGGTGAAGGCTAAGAAGTCTCCGAGATAAACGCCTTGGAGGCACAATGATGATGGGAAGAAGAAAAATTGACAAGGGAAGGGAGGTGAAAAATCAAGTGAGGTCAATGTCGAAACAAGGGCAGATAGGTGCAGTGTCAATTGATATTAAAGTATTTTCCAGGCGGTGTTAACCAGACTCTTATTCACTTAGGGTTAGTGTGTGGCATGTGTTAATTTTAATTTTTTAAACCCAGATGTTTTGAGACTAAAAGAAAAAGTGTGCTGCGTAACTGAAAATAAATCTGCAAATAATAGTATATAATGCTGAAATAACAGAAAATTAATAGCTAACAATGCATCGATCTAACCCAAGAAGGAAAGTCTCTCAAAACTAGTCTAAAAAGAGGGGAAAAAATCTAGTCAAAACACACTAAAAAAGAGGCCAATAGATCTAAGGTCGGGAGGGACATAGATCTAAAGGATAAATCTACTGGGAAGAGGTGCAGAGAACAGAAAAAAGGCAGAGGCAAGGTTGCTATAACAAAAGGGGAAATTAGCTAAAGGGAGGGGGGAAAAAAAAGTGGCCCTAGAGGTAAACCCAAAAAAAACTAAATGAGGTGATTTGAAAGGGATAATAGCTGATCTAAAGGTATCTAAAAAGGAGGTATTAGATCTGAAAAGAGGAAGGTTGAAATTCTGAAAATTCAGACGTCTAAAACAACTAAAACTCGACCACAATAATTGGAGGGTACTAAAGCCCTAAGGGGCAATATTCCCACTTAGTTGAGTGAAACAGATCAGAAATAGGTCCAAATGGGCAGAGACGGAGGCTGAAAAGCCTTGACAGAAGCTTCAGACAAACCCAGAAAAATTGTTGGAAAATTGAAGAAAAAGTTGCAGGTCGCAGGTTCTGACCTGTTTTCAGTCCAGGTCATAGTTTTGGGGCAGAAAAGTGTGCCCTCCAGTCTAGGTCGCAGTTTTTGGGCTGATAAGTGTGACCTGCAGATCTGGGTCTCTCGGCGGAAAATTTTAGAAAAAGTTGTCGTCTCAGCTGCGGTTGATGTCTGTCACCCATGCAATAAGGCCAGAAACACACGGAAGTTAAAAATATTAATTTTTGAGGGTTTTAGAGGGGAAAAACACCATAAAAATAGGAAAAAAAAAATTAAGAGAAACCCTAGGGTTTGAAATAGCTAGATATGCAGGAATATATAAATCGACAACGGTCGAAAAAGAAAACCCGTGTGGAGTTGCCAATTGTTAGTAGGAATCTTTCTTCAGAAAAATATCACTTTAGCTACGCATAACGAATAACCCTCACATCGATTATGGCTGCTAATATCTTTAAATCTGCAGTTAGGTGATCCAAATAAAGCTGCATAAATCTAGATCTAAGCATAAAAGATATTAAACAGTGAAAATAAGATGTCACTCCATGCATCCAATAGACAAGATAAGAACGATGTATTTGAAAGAATTTTTTACATTAAAAGGGGGCACCTAAGAGGAAAACAAGAAATGTGTTTTTTGGTTCTCCTCAATGGGATGGGTTCTTGAAAGTCCTCAGCATTTCAGATCTAAAATTGCTCTCTTTTTGGTGTAGAAAACCTAGACAAACATAGAACTCAAAGGGATCTCACAAGGAAAAAATGGAGAATGTGACCAAAAGTATAGATCTAGAGTGATCTAATGCAATGAAAGGTGACTAATGAATGGGGAAAACCCTTCTATTTATAACAAAATATTAGGGCGATCTAGAACTTGGTGCATGAATAAAATATTATTAATCAAATTCTAGAACCACCCTTTAGGAATATTTTATTATATTTGTTGGAGGGAAAAGGATTTTTGACTTGGGTCAATTCCTTTATTTATGAATAATAATAAATAAATGATTTATTTATTATTTTAAGGAAATGGTAGGGAATATAATTAAATAAATAATTATTTATAAATGATTTAGTCAAATTTAACTAGGAATATTATTTAAATAAGGATTTAAATAATTTATTCCTAGGAAATAATCAAATAAATAAGGATTTATTTAATTGATTTCCTTGTTTTGGCTTAAATATGACTAAGAAATATAAACAAATATAGATTTTTTTATTATTTCCTTTTGGGGTTTCCTGTTTAGACCATAAACAACTTAGTAAAGGTGTTTTACTAAGTTATTTCACATAGTGAAAGCAATTTTACTTAGGGTAAAATTGGTCTTACATGGTGTACTTGGGTTCATCTAATGATAATAGGTTAGATGACCAAAAAATGGTGTAATAGTAAGGAGAATAAAAAGGATCTAGAGGACTTCTAAAGGGCCTCAATTCATTGATTTAGATAGTGACACTGAGGACAAGGAGATGAACACAAGATTGCTTCTCTTTGAGAAAGATGCTTAGCTTCAGGAGTGGGAAAGAGACTTTGAGATGGCACAACGTGTCATCCAATATTACAAAGAGGAGCATAAGCATTTCAAGGAGGTGAAGAGAGGCCTTTCCTTACAAAAGAAAATAACAAAGCATTATGCAAGGAAGAACATGAAGGCATGTGCCAAACTGAGGAAGGCCCTCATAGATCTTGAAGACCTAAAAAGATCCAAAGTGCCTGAAAGCCTTGGATTTTTGGCTGAAGCTTCTCAATAGGTGTCCAAGACCTCTTGAGGTACCTCTCCACAAATTTTGAGGAAAATTGGACAACTTTTTGTTTTTTCCAAATTTTGATCCCTAGGAGTGCAACACCCTAGGTGCTACGCACAAAATTGGTTCATCCTCAGCTCTCAAAGTTTGAATTTTTTGATCTCTCACATCACCAACAGTTTTCTCACTAATTTTCAGGTAATTTGGGGCATTTTTACCCCCTCAAAAGGTCACAAAACATCAAAAATTTGACCTTTCTGCCTCATTTTCAGACAAGGCGCTGCACACAAAGCAGTGTTGGATATTTGATTTTTGGATAGGAAAATGACATCCACTCAGCACAAATCAAGTATTTATGGAATTTAGACTCATCAGTATTTCCAACAGGCCATCGCAGAGCCAAATCCGGTGTCGGGAAGGGATCCAAAACTTAGCTGCAAGAGACCCTATTTTCTGTTAAAATGGTGCTACGCACAGATGCTGGCTAATGCATTTTGGACCAAAAGTTAACTAAACACACTCATTTATTGAAAATATATATTTTTGAGTTTTTTTAGGCAAATTACGCTAGAACTAGGTGCAAATAGTTATTTTATCATTTATTTCTTGGGATATTATGTGCCTTGGGCCTTGCATGGTCTCTTGGACATAAATGATATTTATGACTATATTTGACATTTCCCTACCACATTTAGGGTTTTAGTCCTCATTGGATCCATAAATAGAGCATGAGGCCCCTATGTATTTTTTTTACATTTGATGAGCTTGCAAATAAATATACATGGTTTGATGAGCTTGGAGAAGAAATTGGTTTTGTGAAGTGGATGAATGGCTTGCTTGGCTTGATGATGGAGAAGCTTGTTTGCGGGATTCCATAGCTTGGTGAATGGTGATGTTTTCCTAATTTGTCTATTGTTTCTTTTTTTATCATTATGTTTCATGTTTCTTAGCTGCTAATAAATAGAAAAGTATAGGTTGAGACATTTTCTTTGAGGCACCTCAATCCTCCTGTTTGTTATAGCCTTTATGTTTTCTCTTTTGGCCATCTTAAGGAATTCTTTACTACTCCTTAGGTCCACCAAAAATTATTTTTTGTTTCATGAATGGCTATTATGCTAGCTTAAAAGTAAGATTCATGGTATGCCCTTCTTATTTGAAGTTTTCAAAACCCTATCTTGAAACCTTTCTATGAAATATTGATTGTTAGGTTAAGTCAAAGAAGTCTCGTTCGATATTGCCCTTTTTCCATGCTTGCAAATTTTTTTCAGAGTTCCCAATAACTTAGTATCTGCCATTTAGGAGTTCCCTCTCCATAAATTGAGCTATTTTTATTGTCTTATGTGTTTTCCCAAAATTTGAAGGTGATTTTCTAAAGTTAGAACTCTTATGCTCTCTATGTATCACTAGAAAGTTTCTCTTGGATGTTTATTAGTTTAGATTATGGTTTATTGAGATTAATGGTTTTCCCTACCTCATGGATTCTAAATTTTAAACTATATATGTTTAAGACCTCTTAGTATTTCCCAAACTTAATGTTCACTACACATCCTACATCACTTTAAGGATCCATTGACCTTGCTAAATCGGCCTCCATCACACTCTGTTTCATCATTTAGACACTCTTGAATTTCACTTGACTCCATATTCAAATGGCTTTGACATACTCTTACTCCACCTATTCCATTTGACCATATTTCCCAACCAAAACAATCAACAAACCCTACACCTAATAAATAGCCTAAAATCAAAACCCTAGAGAAAAAAGAGCACATATTTTTCACCCATAGAGAGATCCCTCTCTGAGTCAAGGAAGGCTAGATCCTCAAACTCCAAAGCTTGGTTCCATGTTACCTTGTCATTTGGTCTACCAATCTACCAAATCATGTGACCCTAACATTTTGGCAATCACGGTGGGACCTTCTGAGTTAGTGGCAATCTAAGTATTCCTTAGAACTCCAGAATACCTTGACTAAGAGTATCCAGTGATCATTTTTCCACCCCATCTCCAACCTAACATTCTGGCGATCACGGTGGGACCTTCTGAGTATATAGTTGCTTAGAAAACTCCTATACACTCATTTAAACCTTCTATTTAGCTTATAAAGTTGACTGATAGTATTTGGTGGCTCATCTGCTACCTCATCACCACACTAACACAATGGTGATCATGATGGAATTTCTTAGTTAGTGACAAAATAAGTAACCCTTAGGACTTCAGATACCTTCATTAAAATCATTAAGAAACACACACTATTAGGCAAAGAGTAGGCTCTATTTGTTTAATAATGCTAGAAAAATGATGAGTCAATTATAGGAAACTCTCACAAACTTTAAGAGACTCAAAAAACCAAAAAAATCCCTTAGATTGGTTTTTTGTCAGTTATTGGTGGTGGACCATAAACATACATCCTTAAAAGAACAAAAAAATATCCACCTGGCGACTCCACTAGCCTCCAAGAGGCCTATTACTTCATTAGCACTCATTTGACTTCCTAGATTTGTTTCGCACCAACCCTAATAAGTTTATGAACCCATTCATATACTGTAATAAGTACCAAGCATTAAGAGAGGTCATCCTTAAGAAACAGTACTAAAACCTTTAGCCTCTCTGAATTTTGAAATTTGTAATCTGGCTTCACATAGGATCAGTACCAGATCTCATCTAGACCCAAACCCTCCCAACATAGTTGATGACCCAAAGAAGATTTTGTGGCAAAATTTTAGATTGGGAAACTTAACCACTATTAAGAACATCCATAGAACAAGCTCTGTACCTGAAAATCTCACAGCTTTGCAAGATCCACAATTTGACTTGCACCATACTAGGAACCTCTTCAGAAACAGGTCTCAAACTAATATTGACCAAAGCGACCTTGAACCTTGATATTTTCTCAGAGTTTGAGCAGAGAAGCCTCTCCTTCCACACCACCTGAATTTCATCTTCTCCATCTCTTCAACTCTTTCCATACCAAGTCTACTCAAAGTCAGTTTGTTGGTCCAAGTACTTCCACCACACCCATCCATACCACCACTGTGCAAACCACTCCACTTCATCTTACACCCCCTATCACAAACCCACCTCTTCTAAATCCTCAAGCTCTCATCATGGAAGCTTGGTATGCACCTTTGGTCTTACCCCAACCCCTAGAGCCTTTTCCAAATGACTATCAATCTAAGATCCCTCATTTCATTGGGGTTGAATCCATCACTGCCCAACAACATGTATATAGAATCAATGATGCTTTTGATTACATGGAGATAGAGGAAGAAACCATTAAGATGAGAATATTTGCACAAAGCCTAGGAGGAGAGGCCAAAAAATGGTTCAAAGAATTAACTCCTAATTCAATACATGACCTCCCTTCGCTCTACCAAACTTTTATAAACAAATGGGAAATCAAGAAAAAATCCCTCCAAATCTTGTCTGAATACAACAACCTTAAAAGGAATGTAGGGGAAAGTGTGCAAGAATATTGCACCAGGTTTAACAGTGTGTATAATACCCTCCCACCTCACATGAAACCCCCACAAGGCCTAGCACTCATGAAGTTCCCTGAAGGTTTTGAGCCAGATGTGACTTTCCAATTAAGAGAAAGAGACCCTAAAACCTTAGAAGAAATGCAAAAAGCAGCAATTGGTGTAGGGGTAAACTTAATTGAAAAAAGAACTAGGTTGAAATCAGAGAAGACAGTAACCTATAAGGATGAAACTATTCCTTCAACCTCCTCTTTTGATTCTAAATTAGATAGCCTAATGAGGATTGTGGAGAGAATGGTAGAGAAGATAAAATTAAATGAGAGGGCACCTCTTAGGGAAAACCAAGTTAACTCCCAAAACTGAAACAAAACTCAAAACTTTAGAAGAGTTAACCCTCAAATCAAACAAAGGGAAAATGAAAAACAAATAATACCTCCCTTTCAACAAAACTGTGTAGATGAGGAAGAAGGAGAAATCATAGAACCTAAGGAAAAAAACATAAATCTAATAGGTTTCGATAATGAAGAAGATGTTTCTCTCACCGAAGAAGAACAAGGCTTCTTTTCCTCAGATCAAACTGACACAAACTATGAGGATTCTGAAGACTACCTCTTGGGATTTGAAAATTCCATCATGGAAATCCATAAGCAGTATGATATTAGGAGCAAAAAACACCTAGATTCAGCCAAGAAAGATCAAATAGATGATGCTATTCAGAAAGTACCTAAAACCACCTCTAAAAAGACAACAGAAAATGTCAACACTATAGTTAAGAAAGCTGAAGAAAATAAAGGAAAATCAGTCGGCCAAACAATCATCTTAATTGTCCTAGTACCTCCACCAGTTACCCTGAGAGGACCATTTTGTCTAAAACTACGAACCAAGATAAACAAATCAAGAATGTAGAAAAGATAATGGTTGATAAAGCTGATGTTAATCTATCTAAAAAACTAGTGCCTTTCAGTTTTAAGGGAGAGATTGCAAAAATCAAGATAAATATGCCCCTTATTGAATTGGTTACTCAACCCATATATAGATCTCAGATGTTGAAGGTACTAAACATAGGAAATGATGCTGACACTTTACACTTGGATGATGACACACCTGAGTTGTTGTTTGGGCCCAAAATAGAAGGAAAGTATTAATAAGGAGCCATTCCCCCTTTCTATATCAGCCTAAACATACATGACAAAATCTTACATAATGTCATGCTAGATTTTTGTGCCTCTCAAAATCTCATGCCCAACATTGTGATGGAGAGGTTAGGCCTAGAAATAACTAAACCTTACAAAGACCTGTACGTCTTTGATTCTAGTAGGGTCAAATGTTTGGGCCTCATCAAGGACCTTGTGTTAACCTGGCACAAGTGCCTATAAAGAATCTAGTTATGGACATAGTAGTGGCAGATATTCCTCCCAAGTATGGCATGCTCTTATCCAGATCTTGGGGAGCCAAGCTTCAGGGGAATCTTAAACTAGATATGTCCAATGCAACCATCCCTATTTTCAACCAGATAAGAAGATTATATCGAGAATCACATATGAGATATATGGTTAGCAGTCATGACAGACCAGACAACACTTATCTCTATTCTATTCACTCAGATCTTAATTATTTCATACTATATAATGAGGAAGATAATGTTGAATAGGTATATGAAGTTGAAACACATCAAGACACACTACAAGAGTCAAATCAGTATTTACATAGAGAACTTAGTATTCAGACCTTTAGCAATCTTGAAAAAACACATCATGAGAAAATCAAACCTAACTCTCTACAGACTAACTATGAAACCTTAAAACCAATGGTCAGTTTGAAATGTATATCAGGTTTCTCAAAGGGAGGAAAAATATCGGAAATGCAACCCTTCCATTTTACCTATTACAAAATGCTAAGATTCCCTCATAGAACAAAAATATTAGGTCATCCTAAATGAAGAAATCTTATGTTCTTACCTTATCTAGACACCTCATTATCAGGGAGTCTTGTTCCTCTTGAAAAGTTGTTGACGCTCACTGATGTGGCCATCAATACTAAAGGGATGTCTGTTGAAAATGATATAGAGGGATACAATATAGGCAGTCTAAGAAGACCCAAGGTGATTAAATTATCCAAAACCTTTCCATTACAAACAAAAATCAAATACTTGAGGTTATGCAAGAAATTTCAGGATGCTCTTGTTTATAGAAGTAAAAGCTCAAAACCTAATGACATGGACATCATTCCAAAGATACCTCTTTCCAAGAATAACTATGAAACCTTTGGACAAATCCCATTACTAACTAAGAAAACCAAAGGATACAGACTGTGTATGGACTTTAGGAACTTAGGCAAACCCTCCATGGAATACAAACACACTTTTCCAAAAATAAGTTATCCTATGCCAAAAATAAATTTCCAACAAGGTGACTTTGATTGGTAGTGTTTCAGGTTTTCATGAGATGATACCACTTCAAATCAATCAACAAAAAGACACTTTCAAAGTTTTTTGGGATGACTACATGCTTGACCAAATTTTTCCTGGAATAAGGAAAGCTAAAGACACCTTCCAAGAGGCCACAACTCCTATTACCAAATTTTTCACTATGATTTACATTGATGACTTTGTCATTAGTTTAGGAGCTAATGAAGATGGATTTTTTCACCTAGACAGTTTCTTTCATAGAAACAAGGTTTGGGAACAAAACTCAAAGAAGGGGTGTAAAATAGAAGTTGTCATGTTTGAAAATCCTTGGCAGAAATATTGCACCATGCCCTCAAAAATAGATAGTCATGTTCCTTATCTAGAAGAACTGAATAAAAAAGGGTTGGTAGATGATCCTGGGGAATATAGGGTAATCAAATACCAAGAGTCCTAGAGTCTTAGTTAGAATTCCTCATTCATTATACATATCACTATGTAATGAAAATATATTGAGATAAATCACAAAAAAAATAGGACAAACAAAATGTAAAAGAGGGTAGATTTGAGAAAAAAGGTAAAGCCCCATACCCAAAAAATAGAACTACTAAAAGTGTGTAAGTCTAAATACCACTACTAGTGCATAAAGGAGTCTTGTTTCAGTCATCTAGCCTAATCATGGCCGAAGCATGTTTTAAATTTATTTTTTGATAAGTTAGTGAAAGATAATGGGTCAAATTATTCAAGGTTGACTTGTTAAAAGATAGATTAGGTAGAAAGATACTGGTTCCACATGCCTAAAAAAGAACCAAAGAGAAAAATAGGGATGAATAGCAAACAATGTATCCTAGCCCTGATTTTTCTAAAGTCTTGTTTTGTACAAAAATAAAATTTTTGTGCAACTTTTTTTTATGCCAGAAACTCATGGTAAATCAGATTGTCTAATCCTAATTTATCCATGTTTTCAATTTCATGTTTGTAGCCTAGTCAATAAATCCCGTCGAATAGTTTGACCTTGACGGTTGAATAGTATAGGTAGAGAATCAAAGGAGTGCATTAGCCTAATCTGAGCTCCAGGAAGACATAAGGTAGAAGTATGTAGTTATTTTTCTTTCAAACACAAAAAAAAATGTGTCAAGGTTGTTAGTCCAAATGCACTTGAAGAAGAAAAAATGTTAGGCAAGTAGGTTGGGTAGGTAGAGATGGATTTAAGCTAATCATGTCTTTCAGATTATTGAGATCATAAGCTTTGAGCAAGCATCAACAAGATAAAGAGGTAAAAATCTACCGAATGTATGAGGCACCGGTATTCATAAAGCCAAAATTTTGAAGTTCTAGACACCTCTTGAAAAGTAGCTACCCTTCCCAAGTGGAGCCACTGTTAGTCATCAGTAATTTTTGCTGCATAGATGACAATTTTTTCCCTAGATTTCTGGAAACAAAGTTCTTGAACATTGTGAGTTCTAGAAATCACACTGCTTCATCATCCTTAAAGATAATTTTTCACTATTTCATCTTTCCACCATGTCTATCATTGATTACCAGTCCTAGAAAAACCATTAGTGGCTTATGTCACTCTTATTGTCTATATTCTTTCACCTTTGACCCGAATCCTCTATCTTCTTTTGCCTAAAAATCCCCCCACTGCTACTTAAAATCACCCGTCAAATAGCTTTGTTATATCTCCCAAAACACTCTCAAACACTGATAGTCTCAAATTATATTTGTATACTCTTTAGATAAATCAAGTACATTTGATTTTGGATCTTCAATACATTAGTCTATCATAAACTCTATCTTGCACTTCATGATCCCAAATTCTAGGTCTTAGTCCAAAAACCAAGTCCAAGAAGGCCTCCACTCGGTCACCTAGGGTTTTCACAAAGTCTTAGGGTGGATTTGGTGCCCTACAAACTCTATTTTTCCTATATGAAGAAAATACATTCAGAGAATAAAAGGACAAGTGATCTTGTCCAAAATTGATTAAAAAGGGCCATTCAAGGAAGTCTTTTGGCCTAAAAGCATGAATCTTGTAAAAGGGAAGCTGCTCTTTTCTCGCATTTATGCAAGAGGATCAAATAACCATCAGACTAGCAATAGGTAAGGCAAAAAGAAAAATCATCATAAGAAGACCATTCATAGCAA
This sequence comes from Pinus albicaulis, assembly GCA_034641835.2. Lineage (NCBI taxonomy): Eukaryota > Viridiplantae > Streptophyta > Pinopsida > Pinales > Pinaceae > Pinus > Pinus albicaulis. Next base: position 1,384,180,934 of record CM076584.1, read on the forward strand.
GAAGAAAGAGACAAGCATATGTTTGATGAAATTCAGGGTTTATGACTATTTTGACCAAGAAGTAAACTAGTATTGGGGTTTCAAGAAGCAAAGGTCACCTCAAACTCCATCAAGGGAACTTTAAATAATTTTATAAATGATGAATGAGTTTGAGAAGTTTCAGAGAACTTAGAAGACAACACTATTTACTTTTTCCTAAGCAGCCCCAAAACCTAACAGTTTGGGAAAGTTGAAAAGAAATGGTCAAATGATGAAAAAGAAGCCTCCTTCATAACAACAGATGGATTCAAAGGGTTTCAAATTTTCCAGAAGGGTTTTTCCTAAAGAAACTAACTCCACCTCATCAAAAGGTTAAAATAAGAGAGCTAAAAGGATCTGAGAAGGCAGACTCAAACACCAGTACCCCACTTCACCAAAGGATATCAACAAAAGGAGACAGAAATATCATTTCAAGGCTTGTATTCTCAAAGAAAGGACACAAACTTATTCAAAAAAGTCAAGGAGGCAAGCATGAGGTAAGAAATTGCCCAAGGAGGCAACTATGGCAAACATGGGTCATTACTGATAAAATGACTTGTCCAAGTTCAAAACATATAATGATCAAAGGAAGAAATTGTGTAGGCATATGCATGAATAGAAGTGGCTGGAAAAAGCACAAAAATGGCTTAGAAACCTCACCTCGCTCACTAACATACATTATTTTCAAACTAGGAACAGACATGTAGGTGGTTTGAGAGCAGTAAGGCCAACAAAATCATTTCTTTATAAAGGTATATTCTGCAAGAGATAGGTTAGCCATAAAATGACATTTCTGTAGAATTGTCAAGATAAAATACATATAGGAAAATTGATAAAGATAAGCAGACCAAATGTCTTTCATAATGATGGCCCACATGGAAACTAAGGGGACTATTGATGCTTAATGCCAGGGTTTTCATATTGAGATATTGCTTCACTGTTTTAAAGAGGAAATATGACAGAATTGTTAGTCAAAGAAAATATGTTTAAAGATTACTAAAATATGTTGTTTGCAAGTGATAAGCATCTTAAAGAGGTTCATTGTTTGAAATGGTTTAAAGGCACTTGTTTAAAATTGGTTCAATGGTTTTTGTGAGCATAAGAGGGACATCAAGCTACTCTTGCAAAAGAAAAATCCAATTTTATATCAAACTGACACCTATAGGACTAAAAATCCAAAGGATAGCGAGAGAAATAAAGAGGTAAATAAACCTTATAAAGAGGGTTTTGCCATCAAATCATTTTCAAGAAAGACTATAAAGCCTCCTTGGCCACTTTTACATCTCATTTTCATATCAAAACGAAGAAGTTGTTGAAAGCGAGTTTGGAGGGTTTTTGTGCAAGGTTGGGAGAAAATCGCAGGCATTGCACACTAAGGCTAGCACTATGCACCTTGCCCTCAGTGTTGCACTCAGATGAGGTGGTTGCACTGTTATTTAACACTGTGATGCTCATCGGGAGCCCGGCACTATGCACGTGGGCGAGCAGTATGCATAGGCTCAGAAATCTACCTGACTTGCCTACCATTCACCCGGCACTGTGCTTTAACAAGCCTGACTGGCCTATCTCCGACCCGAGTCAACCCAGCGCTATGCGCCTACAGGCCCTTCCTGGCCTGAAGTGACCTGACGCTATGCTTCGATAGGCCAACCCAACCTGACCTGAATGTGCAGTCGGGCAGGCGCTGTGCACAGACAAGGTTTGTCCCAAATTTCTCAAAAAGGGCCAAAATCAATGTTTTTTACCTCCAACTATTCTACAAATAGCCAAATAACGTTGGTAACTCCTTTTCCTCACTTACCAAATTTTCTTTGCATAATCTGGAAAGGCATCTTTTGTTATAATATAACCAAACCCTAAGCTACATAAATACCTATTTTTTGACCTCTTAGGTTAGGGTTTGCAAAAGGAAGGGTTGTTATATATGTAAAGACACTCAGTGACCAACAAACCAACCTCTAAAAACTGAAAGCACTCCTTGGATGCTTCATTTGGCCTTCATTTGCAAAATTTTCCCTTACATCACTCATTTCCAACCTTTTACCTAAAGGCTCTCAAAGAAGTTTAAAAAAAATCCTTCTATGCTAAAAACCAGTCACCATGCCTTAAGAAGAGATTGATACCAGCAGTGATGAAAGTCAAAGGCCTACCAAGCCTAAGCACAAGGGAGGAAGGGTTAATAGGTTTGAACACTTGGATACCATTCAAATCACCTCCTCTCCAATGTTACTTACTTGTTTCCAAGATGTTGGGTGTTATCAATTTTGTGAGAAGGTTAAACAAGTCCAAAGCCATTCAGATTTGACTAGGTTATTCATCATCAGTCTGCAAAATCATCAAGTCGACCTAGTAGGAGTGAACTTTGAACTCTCATCAGAATCCATTATTAAAGCCATAGGAATTCCAGATATTGGTGAGAGATGGTTTAAACAAAATAAATTGGACTGGAGTTAATATGAGCCCTACCTCAAACCTAGATGTCAGCAAGGTTGTAAGGTTGTTTTCGCCTTCTCCCACCAGCTAGAGAGGTATTCCCTGTTGATGAGGCATATTATCAAGTGCTTCACCTATGAGGGGAGGTACTCCAGGGTTTACTCTTATCACATAACGCTTCTGATGCACTTCAACAAGGTTAAGTTACTGAACCTACCATACTACCTATACCGGAGCATTGACAAAATGGCTTCAGCGGTCAAAAAGAGGAGTTATGCCCACCAAATGTGGAGCCTTTTTAACCACTCCTTGATCAAAATGATTGTCTTACACTAGCTAAAGCAACAAGGGATCCCTTGGGAGGTTTTTATCTCTCATGATGTGTTTTCCAATCCCCAAGCCTTCATTCTGAAAAATTTTCCTTCCACTTCACATCCACCTACCTCCACTCCTCCTTCATCTCCACATATGCCTTCTCCAAAAATAAATTCATGTCCTATCACTTCTCGTAATTCATCAAGTGAAGGAGCTGAGAGTAGCCCTATGAGGGGAAAATAGATGAAAATGATGAGGAATAAGATAGTGAGGTAGAAACTAAGGTAGATAAAGAAAACAAAGAAGAAGACAACATTGTTAAAGAAACAAATGATGACTAGAGCAGTAATGACGAAAAGGATGATGATAGCATAGAAAACAGTGAAGAAGATGATGCAAGGGCAGAAAATGGTGATACAAATACAGAGCTTAATCAAGAAGATGATGAGGAAAGTGAAGAAAACAGTGGGGCAGAAACAGAGCATAATGATGAAGAAAATGATGATGACATAGAGAAAGAGGGTGAAACATAGCAGCCCTGAAGGAAAAGACAGTGATGGAGAGGAGAAAAATAGTGGCAATGATGACACTCATAAAACAATGTTAAGTGTAGAAGAGAGTGTTGATGATGAGCAAGATGACAACCAAGGGGATTATGAAAAGAACAGTGTACAAGACAGCGAAGAGGATGATGAATTTGAACATGTTAGTGAGCCTAATCACCGTAAAAAAAGTGTTGAAATGAATGAAGAAACAGAGGGAGAGGATGAATAATTTGAAGACCAAGGGTGAATAACTAATGACGCTAAAACAGAGTTTGAAAATCAAGGCATTGATCAGAACAGTGATACAAATGAGACAGTCAGTGACAAGCAAGGAAATTTTCATGATAGTCATGACAGCTGTCATTACTGTCATGACACTAATCAGCCTCCAAATGACCAAGAAATCCAAAGTGATAGTGCAGAAAGTGGCATAGAAGAAAGCCTTAGTGAAGGACAAAGCCAAGGTGAGGCAAGTGAGGAGAATAGTGGTCAGTTTGAGATCCAAGATGTGAGTGAGAGAAATAGTGAGGAAAGAAAAGATGTTGATGAGGTTGAAGGTCAAGAAATTAGTAACCCAATGGAGCATGAAGTCACTCACGAAAGCCATGGCAAAGATGAAAAGGCTTGAGACTTTATCAAGGATGAAGGCACCCTCATTTCTCCCCTCACATGCACCTACAACAGAGGTAAAAGAGATGTGTTTCCTGCCTCAAAAAGGAAAAGGGCCATCACTCCTCCAGCTACCAGGAAAAATTACAAAGGAAAGGAAAATATGGACAAAGGTGAGCAACAAGTTAAGGTAAGGAGAAGCAAAAGGATCAAGAGGACTTCTCAAAGGCCTCAATTCATTGATTTCGACAGTGACACCGAGGGCAAGGAGATGAATAGAAGATTGCTTCTCCTGGAGAATGATGTTCAACTTCAGGAGTGGGAAAGAGAATTTGAGATGGCACAACGTGTCATCCACTATTATAAATAGGAGCATAACCATTTCAAGGAGGTGAATAGAGGCCTTGACTTACAAAAGAAAATGAGAAAACATTATGCAAGGAAGAACATGATTGCGTGTGCCAAACTGAGGAAGGCCCTCATAGAACTTGAAGACCAAAAAAGAGCCAAATTTCATGACCGCCTTAGATTTTTGGCTGAATCTTCTCAACAGGTGTCCAAGGCCTCTTGAGGAACCTCTCCACAAATTTTGAGGCAAATTGGACAACTTTTTGTTTTTTCCAAATTTTGACCCGTCAGAGCACAACACCCTAGGTGCTATGCAACAAATTGGTTCATATTCGGCTCTCAAAATTTTCATTTTTGGATTTCTCACATCACCAATAGTCTACTCACCAATTTTCAGATCATTTGGAGCATCTTTACCCCCTCAAAATGTCAAAAAACATCAAAAATTTGACCTTTCTGCCTCATTTTCAGACTACACGCTGCACACAGAGAAATGTTGGGATATTTTGTTTTTGGATAGCACAATGGAATCCACTTATCACAACACAAGAATTTCTAGAAAGTAGACTCATCAGGCTTTCCAATGGGCCATCATGGAGCCAAATCCAGTGTCAGGAAGGGGTCCACAACTCAGCTACAAGAGATCCTATTTTCTATTGAAGTGGCGCTATGCACAAAGGCTACCTAGTGTGTTTTGGACCAGAAGTCAACAAAACACACTCATTTATTGTAAATAGATATTTTTGAGTTTTTTGAGGAAAATTAAGCTAGAATTAGGTTCAAATAGTTATTTTATCATTTATTTCTTGGGATATTATGTGCCTTGGGCCTTGCATGGTCTCTTGGCCATACATGATATTTATGACCATATTTGACATTCTCCTACCACATTTAGGGTTTTTGTCCTAATTTTCTCCATAAATAGAGCACGAGGCCCCTATTTATTTTGCTGACATTTTATGAGCTTGAAAAGAAATATCCATGGTTTCGTGAGCTTGGAGATGAAATTGGTTTTGTGAAGTGGATGAATGGCTTGCTTGGCTTGATGATAGAGAAGCTTGTTTGCAGGATTCCATAGTTTGGTGAATGGTGATGTTTTCCTAATTTGTCTATTTTTTCCTTTCTTATCATTATGTTTCATGTTTCTCAGCTGCTATTTAATAGAAAAGTATAGGTTGAGACATGTTATTTGAGGCACCTCAGTCCTCTTGTTTGTTATAGCCTTTATGTTTTCTCTTTTGGCCATCTTAAGGAATTCTTTACTACTCCTTAGGTCCACCAAAAATTTCTTTTTGTTTCATATATGGTTAGTATGATAGCCTACAAGAAAGATTCATGGTATGTCCTACTTATTTGAAGTTTTCAGAACCCTATCTTGAAACCTTTCTGTGAAATATTGATTATTAGGTTAAGTCAAAGAGGTCTCGTTCGATATTTCCCTTTGTCCATGCTTGAAAACTTGTTTCAGAGTTCCCAATAACTTGATATATGCTGTTTAGGAGTTCCCTCTCCATAAATTGAGCTACTTTTATTGTCTTATGTGTTTTCCCAAAATCTGAAGGTGATTTTCTAAAGTTAGAAGCTCTTATGATCTCCATGTATCACCAGAATGTTTCTCTTGGATGTTTATTAGTTTAGATTATGGTTTATTGAGATTATGTAATATTCCTAAATTAGCATGCAGCTAATAGGGATATTATTTTTGCTTTAAAAATCTGTTTAGATGAATAAATGTACAAAGGAGGTTGATCAAACTCCTAATGAAGAATAAATCAATGCCAAATATGAAAAAGGATAAATCTTGGTTATGTAAATTAGAACCCTTATGTGTGAAAGGGGATAATCATCTTGACTGGTTCAACTTTGACCAGATCTACAACATTGTATTGGAGGAGTGCTCATCAATGAGGCACAACATAAATCTAGTTGAATATCTCTTGTGTGAAAAGGATGAGTCCATTGAAAGTGGTTTAGGGTTTTTCACACTCCGATCTTGTAAAATGAAGGAGAAGGCAACATGAGGAGGTTGTTCATCATATGATCTTTGATATATTTTCTGTTTAGACCATATAGCATTCTTGGCCATTTAGCCTAGATTGAAAATGTTTTTTAGCGTTGGAATTTCCTATTTAGGGGTTCCTCCTCTTCCCATTGAGTAGCTCTTGGGAGAGATTGTATTGCAAGGTCCACTATCTGGCTTGAAGGCCAAGGTTCTCCTTTCAATCACAGCTCAGATCTTGTTGAGGGTTTTTTTTCTTTGCAAGCTGCAGTAAGTGGAGATTAGATCTCTTCAGATCTAAGACATTATAGTGCTCTTTTTTAGTGGAGGAGTCCTCTGCTCTATTGGACGAAGTGTATTGGAGTGCATGAGCTTCAGTTCTTGATCTTGGCATGTGGCCATTAGCTATCTATCCCCTACAGCATAGTTTCTACCCCATATCTGCGTTGTTCTTGTAGGTGGTGTTGCAGGGAGTTTGAGTGCACCATTTGGAGAGCTAGTTTCTGAGTGTTGTGGATCTACCCTTCATTTTGAGAACTATTGGAGGAGATCTACACATTGTACTTTTTAGATTTGATCTAGATATTTTTAATACTTCAGAATTTCTAAATCATCCTACAGATCTGCATTCTTAGATCTCAGATCTACTACTTATGCTCAGTGTAAACCCCAAAATTCCAAGGGGATCTGAAAGAGGAGCCTTTCTAGTGCATGGATCTGATATGGATCTGAATATTTATGCACAGATATTATCTAGATCTGACATGCAATCCACAACAGTTTCTAGCCTAATAAAATAAAGATATCAAGGTAGTATTCAGTCATTCATGTGTTTGCAGCTCCTCTTTGAGGGCATTTCTTTTGTATAAATCTTGTATTTTTAGCTGTGCATCTCATGGAGATACTTATAGATGTGTTCTGCTACTGTAAATACTTTTAAAAGATATTTTATTGGCCTCGTGCTCTTTCTCTACTAGAACTGTGTTATTTTCTGAGCAGTATTGTTGCAGTCCCTTATTGGGTAGTCTTCAAGCCTTACTAGGTGTGGGAGATCTGTTTAACCAACCTAGGAATTATTTTTTTCTGATCTCCTCTTGGATTCAGGTCTTAGATACTCAGATCTAAGGAATCCAAGGGATGATTTCATATTTTGTAGCAATCTCGATTTTGGGATACTATAGTGGTATAGGAGAATATATCTTGGCACGGCCTGTGCTTTGCTTTTTGGAAATGAAATATGTATTTTCATGGAGAAAAAGGACTAATGAAGAAATGTGGTTACATTGAAGACATAAAAGAAAAGGGCAAGGTCCCTTTTACTGGAGGTTTGCTGAGAGAAGAGTTCTCTAAAACTATTTCTCAAGCTTTGAAGTAACTGAAAGAAGAAATCTCAGGAATGAAGAATGAAAGGAAAGTAGATATTTTGAGAGGATCTACACATGAAGGGAGCCCCACTACTTCATATGATGGGTGTGATCATTCAGCCACATCATCAGATTTAAAACGCTCTATCAGCCACTTTTTCATGAAGAAGAGGAAGGAGAAAGGAGATATGTCAAATAGGGAGACTCTTGGTGATAATTTGCAGGAGTATGAGGCTCAATCTAAGGAGTTCAAGGATCACTTGAATTTCCAAGGGTTTTCCAAGATCAATGAGGAAGGAAGAAGCAAGCATCATGGTGTGAGTAGATTCTTCTTATCTACTTTTGATGGATCACCTAAATGTCCAGCTAGGGCTTGGGTGAAGGAGCTAGACACCTATGTGCATCAACATCAAGTCTCAGAAAATGAAGCCATCAAAGTACCAGTGTTGCACCTTGAGGGTAAGGCTTATGCTTGGTGGTTGTTTGAGTATTTTTCCTTAAAGAATGAAAATAGATCTACCTATGCAAGGTTCACTAGAAGAGTATTGGAAAGGTTTGATGAAGGATCTCATGGAGCACCATCTATGGAGTCAATCAAACAAAACCAAACAAAAATTTTACATGGATTGGAAGGGTCCTTAAATTCAACTCCATTTCAAGGGGATGGAAACTTGTATGATGTTTTTCTAAGGTAAAATTCCCCATTGCATGAAGATATTTCTTTTCAAAAGGAAGACATGGAGATTTCTCCTTCAAAAGAAGACCAAAATATAAGGTCTCTTATTGATGATAAGGAATTCTCAACTATGGAAGAGAAGGCTAAAGATGATAACGCAGTCATGACAAGGGTATATATAGGACGTCATGAAGAGGAATATGGAGCACTTGCTCCAATGAGAGAAAATATTGCACTCTTGTAGGGAGTTCAAAAGAATCTCACATATGGAGATTGTGGCACAATCCATGTGCAGCAAGTGCCATCACCATCAAATGCTAAGATATTGAAGATAGAAGAAGGAAAAGTGGAGGGAAAACATCACATGATCAGGACCATATATCCCTTCCTATTTCAGAAGTTTGATGCACAGAGAATGCAAGGGGATCTATGCAAAGAAGTCAAGGACAAATCTGTCCACACACATACACATCTTGCTCTATGCCTTGATGTATCCTTACATGGAGGCATTCCACTGGGAAGACCTCCTAATGGGAGGAAAACTAAAGTGTTCTCTCAACTATAGTCAACATATGATTACTTGGCTAATGAGGGAGCTTTGGGAGAAACTAGCATAGCGCAGAGAATCTTTCATGGATTCAAAAGAGAGATCAATTTTTTTTTGAATTGGACATTGCTATCTCCCTCTTAGTTATTTGCACTGAAAAAGGAGAATTCGGAAGTCTATGATGGCATGGACATGATGTCATATGGAAATTCCATATCTCTAGGGAAGCCAATGATATTTTCATTCACAAAGGATATTTATAAACATGACAAGAGGATATCAACACTGTTGCATGCATGGGATATGTTGAGGAAGTTTTGGAAGACAAGGACTTTCCAATGGGAGGTTGACTCCATCTACTTCAATCTTGTCTTGAGCAATATTATCTACAAAGGAGGCAACAAAATGAAGTTGATAGTACTCCAACATGTGACTTTGACATCAAGCATGTCAAGGAGGAAAGCCATGCTATGACAGGGACTGCATTTTAGATTGTTACAACGTTGTCATTCTTGGGTTGCCTAGATCCAATTTGGGATTCCTAACTTTTAATGGAATACTCCAAGGACCTTTTCACATGTAAGGTTCTTGATGGGAAAATGATATATGGGAGGTATAAAGTAGTTGAGGGAGTCATTTATTCCCATGATCAGATCTATTTGGCTAGAGACTCCAAGCTTAAGGAGAAACTACTTAATGCAGCCTATGCGATCCTTCTTTCAAAACCCACTGGTTTCATTAAATCATATCATACTATCTTAGATGGATTCATGTGGGAGAACTTAAAAGAGGACGTGCACTCTCATATGGGGAAGTGCATGGATCATTTGCTGGTTGAGGAGGAACATAACTCTTGGGAAGAGTTATCATTACCACCTCCTTATTCATTGAGTATGAGACGGAGCTCATCCATGAGCTACCTTGCTGATTTGAAACAAGTGTATGATAAACATTGTATTGCTAAACCTCATGATGTATTTACTATATACTTTCATTTTCTTAACACACATGTGCAGGTCTTGGCTCCTAGAGGGGGCACCTTTTCTTAAGGGATTCATGAGCCACTTTGGGCCATGAACAATGGTGATTTTGGTCATTCCTTGGGAGATCTTGGAGAGATGATGTACTCTTCATGGTGTGCTTCATTAACACCAACTATCATACACCTTCACCAAGCATGCAAGAAGGATGGGGCAACAAACAAGTGTTGGGGAAAATACTTGACATATCATACTCTATGGCAGTTAGGAGTAAAAATGCGCTGGCTACACATGAGGGACCATTTTCCTTCTCTTTTATTGCATATGGCAGCTAGCATGACCTTAATTATGATCCCATATGCTGAATATGTTCTTACCTTTGTTGGGGATATGGTTGGAGGAGAGACACATATGTTGGATGTGTCCTTGGGGAATGAAATTTCCTACATTTTTTGCACTACATGTTCTAAGGGGAGCAAGGGAAACTACATGGCCACTATAGTAGATCACTTGTCTCTTTATGATGTGGACCATATGATTGATTGGAGCACTTGGAGCATGCCTCTCATGAGCAATTGTGAGGAGCTTTACTATGAATTACCAAGCTGGGAGGTGATTCATTTCATTTGGATGATAGCATGGAGGGGGGAGTCCTTCATTGATGATGAAATACCCCATGTTTGTCATCACTTCTATCCTAAGGAGGCCATTGATCAGCAAGGAGGTGTCCATATAGACCTTCCTTACTTTCATGATGAGAGCCATTTGTTTTATCTACCAAAGGTGAACTTGCATAGTAGGGTGGAACCATTGGGAGACAAAATTATTGCAAAAAATTTGAAGCAATGGTGGAGACTGTTGAAGAAGTATACCACAGGAAGTAGAGGGGATATTTTGCATCACCCTTGTAGTTGCTTGAGGACAAGGAAAATTTGGGAGGGGAAGACTGTAATATTCCTAAATTAGCATGCAGCTAATAGGGATATTATTTTTTCTTTAGAAATCTGTTTAAATCAATAAATGTACAAAGGAGGTTGATCAAACTCCTAATGAAGAATAAATCAATGCCAAATATGAAATGGGATAAATATTGGCTATGTAAATAAACACCCTTATGTGTGAAAGGGGCTAATCATCTTGACTGGGTCAACTTTGACCAAATCTACAGCGTTGCATTGGACGAGTGCTCATTAGTGAGGCACAACATAATTCTAGTTGAAGATCTCTTATGTGAAAAATATGAGTCCATTGAAAGTGGTTTAGGGTTTTTCACACTCTAATATTATAAAAGGAAGGGGAAGGAAACGTGACGAGGTTGTTCATCATATGATCTTTGATATATTGTATGTTTAGACCATATAGCTCTCTTGGTTGTTTAGCCTAGATTGCAAATGCTGTTTAGCATTGGAATTTCTTGTTTAGGAGTTCCTCCTCTTCCCATTTAGTAGCTCTTGGGAGAGATTGTATTGCAAGGTCCACTATCTGGCTTAAAGGCCAAGCTTCTCCTTTCAATCACAACTTAGATCCTATTGAGGGTTTGGTTGTCTTTTCAAGCTACAACAAGTGAAGATTAGATCTCTTCAGATCTAAGACATTATAGTGCTATTTTTCAGTGAAGGAGTCCTATGCTCTATTGGAGGAAGTTCATTTCAGTGCATGAGCTTCAGTTATTGGTCTTGGGATGTGGCCATCATCAATCTATCCCCTCCAGTGTAGTTTCTACCCCAGATCTACATTATTCTTGTAGGTGGTGTTGCAGGGAGTTTGGGTGCACCATTTGGAGAGCTGGTTTTTGAGTGTTGGGGATCTGCACTTCACATTGAGATCTATTAGAGGACATATACACATTTTAGTTTTCATATATGATCTAGATATTCTAAATACTTCAGAATTTCTGAATGATCCTGCAGATCTACATTCTTAGATCTCAGATCTACAGATTATGCTTGGTGTAAACCCCAAAATTCCGAAGGGATCTGAAAGAGGACCCCTTCTAGTGCATGGATCTGATATGGATTTGAATCTTTATGCACATATCTACTATAGATCTGACATGTAATCCACAACAGTTTTCAGCCTAATAAAATAACATTGTCAAGGTAGTATTCAGTCATTGATGTGGTCGCAGCTCCTCTTTGAGGGCATTTCTTTTGTATAAATATTGTATTTTCAGCTATGCATCTCATGGAATTCATTATACATCTGTTTTGATTCCATAAATAATTTTAAAATTTATTTTATTGGCCTCTTTCTCTTGCTCTACTAGAAATGCATTATTTTCTGAGCAGTATTTCTACAGTCCCTTGTGTGGCAGTTTTCAAGCCATACTAGGTGTGGGAGATTTGTTTAACCCACCTAGGAATATTTGTTTCTAATATCCTCTTGGATTCAGGTCTTAGATACTCATATCTAAGGGATCCAAGGGCTAATTTGATATTTTGTAGTATCCATTCCAGGAAAATGCATTTTCTAGTCATTCCATGCTAGCAGTCTCGATTTTGGGATACTACAGTGGTATCGGAGCATCTATCTTCACACAGCCTGTGCTTTTATTTTTAGAAAGCCAATATGTCTTTTCATGGAGAGAAAGGAACAATGAAGAAATGTGGTTACATTGAAGATACAAAAGAAAAGGGCAAGGTCCCTTTTACTGAAGGTTTGCTGAGAGAAGAGTTCTCTAAAACTCTTTCTCAAGCTTTGAAGGAACTGAAGAAGAAATATGGGGAATGAAGAATGAAAGACACACAAATATTTTGAGAGGATATACACATGAAATAAGCCCCAATACTTCATATTTCAGGTGTGAGCATTCAGCCACATCATCAGATTTGCAACGCTCTATCAGCCACTTTTTCAAGAAGAAGAGGAAGGTGAAAGGAGATATGCCAAAGAGGGAGACTCTTGGTGATTATTTGTAGGAGTATGAGGCTCAATCTAAGCATTTCAAGGATCACTTGAATTTAAAAAGGTTTTACAAGATCAAGGAGGAAGGAAGAAGCAATAATCATGGCATCAATAGATTCTTATTATCTAATTTCGATGGATCACCTAAATGTCTAGCTAGGGCTTGGGTGAAGGAGCTAGACAACTATGTGCAACAACATCAAGTCCCAGAAAAGGAAGCCATCAAAGTAGAAAAACTGGACCTTGAGGGTAAGGCTTATTATTGGTCAATGTTTGAGTTTTTTTCCTTAAATAATGCAAATACATCTACCTATGCAAGGTTCACTAGAAGAGTAGTGGAAAGGTTTGATGAAGGGTCTCATGGAGCACATTCTACGGAGTCAATCAAACCAAATGAGACAAAACTTTTTCATATATTGGAAGGTTCCTTAAATTCAGCTCCATTTCAAGGGGATGAAAGCTTGTATGATGTTTTTCCAAGGGAAAAGTCCCCATTGCATGAAGATATTTCTTTTCAAAAGGAAGACATGGAGATTCCTCCTTCAAAATAAGACCAAAATCTAAGGTCTCTTATTGATGAGGAGGCATTCTCAGCTATGGAAGAGAAGGCTGAAGATAATAATGCAGTCATGAAAAGGGCACATCTAGGACCTCACGAAGAGGAAGATGGAGCACTTGCTCCAAGGAGAGAAACTCTTGCACTCTTGTAGGGAGTTCCAAAGAATCTCACATATGGAGATTGTGGCACAATCCATGTGTAGCAAGTGTCATCACCATGAAATGGTGAGATCTTGAAGATAGTAGAAGGAAAAGATAAGGGAAAATATCACATGATGAGGATCACATATCCCTTTCTATTTCAGAAGTTTGATACACAAATAAGGCAAGGGGATCTATGCAAAGAAGGAAATGACAAATCTGTCCACACACATACACATCCTACTCTATGCCTTGATGTCTTGTTACAAGGAGGCATTCCACTGGGAAGACCTCCTGATGGGAGGAAATCTAAAGTGTTCTCTAAACTATGGCAAACATATGCTTACTTGGCTAAGGAGGGAGCTTTGGGAGAAACTAGCACAGTGCAGAAAATATTTCATGGATTCAAAAGAGAGATCATAAATTTTCTGAATTGGACATTGCTATCTCCCTCTCAGTCATTTACACTGAAAAGGGAGAATTTAGAAGTCTATGATGGAATGGACATGATGTCATATGGAAACTCCATATCTCTGATGTAGCCAATGATATTTTCATTCACAAAGAAGTTTTTTGAACATGACAAGAGGATATCAACACTCTTGCATGAATGGGATACATTGAGGAAGCTTTGGAAGACAAGGACTTTCCAAGGGGAGGTTGAATTCCATCTACTTCAATCTTGTCTTGAAAAAGATCAACTATAAAGGAGGCAGAAAAATGAAGTTGATAGTACTCCAACATGTGACTTTGACATCAAGCATGTCAAGGAGGAGAGCCATGCTATGACAGGGGTAGCATTTCAGATTTCTACAGCGCTGTCATTATTGGGGAGCCTAGATCTAATTTTCGATTCCCAATTTTTGATGGAATACTCCAAGGACCTTTTCACATGTAAGGTTATTGATGGTAAAATGATATATGGGAGGTATAAAGTAGTTGAGGGAGTCATTTATTCCCATGATCACATCTATTTGGCTAGAGACTCCAAGATTAAGGAGAAACTACTTAATGCAGCCTATAAGATCCTGCTTTCAAAACCCACTGGTTTCATTAAAGCTTATCATACTATCTTAAATGGATTCATGTGGGAGAACATCAAAGAGGATGTGCACTATCATATGGGGAAGTGCATGGATAATTTGCTGGTTTAGGTGGAGCATAAATCTTAGGAAGAGTTATCATTACTACCTCCTTATTCATTGAGTGTGAGAGGGAGCTCATCCACGAGCTACGTTGCTGATTTGAAACAAGTGTATGATAAACATTGTATTGGTGAACCTCATGATGTATTTATTATATACTTGCATCTTCTTAACACACATGTGCAAGTCTTGGCTCCAAGAGGGGTTACCTTTTCTTATGGGCTTCATGAGCCACTCTGGGCCATGAAAAATAGTGATGTCGGTCATTAATTAGGAGATCTTGGAGAGATGATGTACTCTTCATGGGGTGATTCATTAACACCAACTATCATACACCTTCACCAAGCATGCAAGAAGGATGGGGCAACAAACAAGTGTTGGGGAAAAGACTTGACATATCATACTCTATGGCAGTTAGGAGAAAAACTGCGCTGGTTGCACATGAGGGACAATTTTCCTTCTCCTTTATTGCATATGGTTGTTAGCATGACCTTAATTATGATCCCATATGCTGAAGATGTTCTTACCTTTGTTGGGGATATGGTTGGAGGAAAGACACATATGTTGGATGTGTCCTTGGGGAAATAAATTTCCTACATTTTCTACACTACATGTTCTAAGGTGAGCAAGGGAAACTATATGGCCACTATAGTAGATCACTTGTCTCTTTATGATGTGGACCATATGATTGATTGGAGCACTTGGAGCATGCCTCTCATGAGCAATTGGGAGGAGCTTTACTAGGAATTACCAAGCCGGGAGGTGATTCATTTCATTTGGATGATAGCATGGAGGGGGGAGTCCTTCATTGATGATGAAATACCCCATGCTTGTCATCACTTCTATCTTGAGGAGGCCATTGATTAGAAAGGAGGTTTCCAATGTAGACCTTCCTTCCTTTCATGATGAGAGCCATTTGGTTTATCTACCAAAGGCCAACTTGCACACTATGGAGGAACCATTGGGAGACAGAATTATTGCAGAAAATATGAAGCAATGGTGGAGACCATTGAAGAAGGAGGCCACAAGAGGAAGAGGGGAGATTTTGCAGCACCCTTGCAGTTGCTTGAGGACAAGCAACATTAGGGAGGGGAAGACTATAATATTCCTAAATTAGCATGCATCTAATAGGGATATTATTTTTTCTTTAAAAATCTATTTAGATGAATAAATGTACAAAGGAGGTTGATCAAACTCCTAATGAAGAATAAATCAATGCCAAATATGAAAAAGGATAAATATTGTCTATGTAAATAAGCACCCTTATGTGTGAGGAGTATTTAGTCATTCATGTGGTTGCAGCTCCTTTTTGAGGGCATTTCTTCAGTATAAATCTTGTATTTTTCAGTTGTGCATCTCATGGACTTCATTATATATCTGTTCTTCTACTGCAAATACTTTTAAAATATATTTTACTGCCCTCTTACTCTTGCTCTACTAGAACTACATTATTTTCTGAGAAGTATTGCTGTTGTCCCTTGTTGGGTAGTTTTCAAGCCTTATTAGGCATGTGAGATCTATTTAACCCACCTAGGAAGATTTGTTTATGATCTCCTCTTGGTTTCAGGTCTTATATAATCATATCTGAGGGATCTAAGGGCCGATTTCATATTCTATGGTAGCCATTCCTAGAAAATTTGTTTTCCAGTCATGCCTTGCTAGCAATCCTAATTTTTGGATACTACAGATTAATGGTTTGCCCTACCTCATGGATTCCAATTTTTAAACTATATATGTTTAAGACCTCATAGTCTTTCCCAAACTTAATGTTCACTACACATCATACATCACTTTAAGGATCCATTGACCTTGCTAAATCGGTCCTACAACACATTCTGTTTCATCATTTAGTCACTCTTGAATTTCACTTGAATCCATAGCCCAATGGCTTTGACATACTCTCACTCCACCTATTCCATTTGGCCATATTTTCCAACCAAAACAATCAACAAACCCTACACCTAATAACTAGACTAAAATCAAAACCCTAGAGAAAAAAAAACACATCCTTTGCACCCATAGATAGATCCCTCTATGAGTCTAGGAAGGCTAGGTCCTTGGACTCCAAAGCTTGGTTCCATGTTACCCCGTCATTTGGTCTACCAATCTACAAAATCATGGGACCCTAACACTTTGTCCTCATAACATGTAATTTGGGAGGGAAATATGGAGGGATGTTCTTCATAGGTACACTGATATCCATATCTTGAATTGGAAACCCAATAATACCTTCTTCATTATCATCATATCCATCCATCTCTTCTTCCTTCAAAATTGTATGGTGATGTGGTTCTTATTGGACCGTGTGGTCAAGTGGGGGGTTGGTATTGGAGAATATTTTTCTGAGTATCTCTACTCCTATGAGGCATGAAATCATATTTTTTTGTATTTTCTTAATATTTCTGAAATGATATGAAAATAAAAGAAAGAAGAAAAAAATGCTAAAACAAAATCAAAGCATCTACTAGACACCTCCCCGTAATGACGCCAAAAAGTCATGAGCCCTCGTATTGCACCAAGAGTGCTACAAATCCAGGGGATGCCTTACTTTACTTTATCAACTCCGGGTTCATACAAACTTGGAGGTGACAGTGCTATATATACAACAGATGCATTATGTTCATGTCATCCTCTTCCGCTTTACGAAAGGGTGCTATTTCTAAGGGTTCTTAGTGAAGTCTATCACACTTCAATTCAAATAAACTAAATTGTGGAAAGGAAATGAAAGAAAAAGGATAAATTACATTGCAGAAAAGAAATGACAAGAATGAAACTAATTTAGGTTGCAGAAAAGGAAATGACTAAAAAGAAACTAAGCTAGATTGCTGAAAAGGAATGGCAGGAATTAAACTAGTTCTAAACCACACTTAACTTATCCTATGCTCTATCTTCCATGCTACCATGCTTATAAGCATGAAAATATTCATTATATAACTAAAATTTAAAAGGTTTTTCTTGCAGTTTAGGGGAAAAAGGGGTAAAAGAGGCTAATGCAGGGGCTTAACACATGAAGTGAGGCTTACAAGTGGAAAGAGGGGATGTAAAACTTATAAAGTATAATGGAGGAGAAGCGGGAGTACAGTTCGAGAGTAGGAGAAAAGTGCAAATTGTGAAAAGGTAAAATATGCGAAGAGTGAAGTGCGACGGATTAAAAATTGGATGTGCAAAATGTGATATCGCAATCGACGGGAAGAGAAATACGTATTAACAAAAACCACTAAACGATGCCAAGTGCGAAATGCGACGGAGATAAAGAGGCAAAATGTGATGAGGTAAATGTTACAAACTATGAATTCTGATGTGGTAAATGTTGTGGAGCTCGATATGCAATATCGCAATATTGAAATCAGAAAAAAAAGTGGAAGTGTTAATGTAACTAAATAAAAAGTGTGGGATGTGATTTGTGATAAGGTAAAAATTGCAGGATGTGATTGCAATAGGGATAATGTGGAGGTGGGACCAGAAGTAGAGAATGACTGCAATATCACAATCGGCATTCAGAAGCGGTAAGTTTTAAGTAAAAAGGGAAAAGCCGCGATTTGCGATCTGCGAAGTACGGTAGTGGGGATTTCAATGAGGAAAGGCGAAAGACAAGTTTCAGTGGTTTTTCTAGTGTTTAGCATTAAAGTAGCTAGGACAAATAAAATTAAAGGAATAAGGTGGGATTAATTGTTTTAAGTTTTTTTATGAATCAAATAGTGGGCATAGTAACTCTGATGAGAGAAAAAAATGAGGAATGGAGGTGTAAGGGCAAGGTTCGAGAGTGTAACACAAAGATTGAAGGAGGACAGAAGATGAAGTGGGAAGTGTTAGAAAACTTCTCCTGGGATATGCTTTCCTTACCTGCAATCAACCTGCCTATTTATGCAAGAAAGGCAGAAAATATGTTCATGAAAATATAGGCAATGATCTAATATATTTCTAATAAATCATAAGCGAGAAAGCATTTTTGGCCTATGGGGAAAGTTCAACCCTCCTCAAGCTATATTGACAGAGTTGAGAGGGGAAGTTTGGCCTCACAACTTAATGGATTTTATCAACTATTCTACCACTCGGTAAGCAGGTTAAATCTACAGCAAAAGGCAACGGGAAGCAAACTAAAACATCAATAAAAATACAAGCAAATTAGCTAAATACTCAGAAGAAAAGCTAGTCAAATAACATGAAAGAAAAGTATGAAACAATAGAGGAGCTGAGGAACATAGGTTGGGCACCAACACACGAGCCCAACTCTTTGAAACTATATCAATAAAATGGAATCTCTCTATTCATTTCATAAAAAGGAATAGCCTGTTACATCCATTAAAATTTTAATACAGCCTAATGGATTTACAAAAAAAAATTGAATCCAATGGAATGGAATGGAAGTCAGATGGAATGGAAGAAGAAGCCCCTCAAATCAATTCACTAGCTAACTAACTAACTAACTGCTAGCTCTATCTCTTCTCTATTTATTCTCCATGGCATCTACCAACAAGTCCCTTGAAAATGGTGATTTAGTCCACTTTGACTCCAAGTAAACATAGACTGAGTGCCCTTCGTCTTCAGTTGCTTGGATGCCTCTTGGAATTTGATTTTCTGGAGACACCAATTGAATTATGGCTCGAGTGCACTTGGTATTCAGTTGTTTTTTTTCCTCTAAAATTCTAATTGCTAGAGGGGGATCTCATGTGGACCCTTTGGCTACCTTTGAGAGTTAAGGAGGGCGGAAAATCCTCTTGAATCTCTCCAAGATTTCTCCCTAATTTCCTGATGTTGTTCTCATTTTTTCTCCAATCCTAATATTCTAATGGGAGGGAGCAAGTATTTAAATCATCTCCTTCTCCAAATTAGTATAATCTTCCAAATATTCTCACAATATTCTACAAAATTAACCAATATTAGGAAAAAATATGCAACCACCTTTAATCCTTCCTAAGAACATATTAAATCATAAGAAAACATTATTAAGTGCAGAAGGAGAGATTTAATATATCCTTTTATGTGCATAAGGAAGGTATATGGGCCTAAGAAACATTATATTGGCCTTATTTAATGTCTAAATTAGAGGCCCATCAGAACCCACAACCTCCCCTGTGGTAGTCCTCTACCTTACCAACCACTCTATACAATGGTTCTTAACCATTAAGGTCACCAATGTTATCTATGTTTTACCAGTTCTAATGACGAGTGTTCGCAGGGGTACATCCCCGTGGGCCAAACCCCTCCCATAGAATTTCAGCAAATGACCACAGCAGATTCCAAACAAACCAGTGATAATTTTAAAAACTAAACCAGGATCATTAGTACTAATCTTTGGGGACTATGGTAATTAATAATTTTTTGTATTTAATCTAATATTATTTTAAACAAATAGATAACTATGCAGTTAATGACATAGTTATCCTTAATTAAGTTTTCATTATCTACTAGTTTATCTGCACTTAACTTGGTAGTAAAGTTGGTGACAATTCCATTTTCGGTAGGTTTCTCCAAAGATAATGAAATTAGTTGGATTCCTTCTAGATTTAGAGGAGAAATTTTAGGGAAAATTATTTTTTCCATAACTAAGCCAATTTTCGACCAATTTTTGCTCAGGAATAATCATTCTTAATATATTTTGATGTTTTCCAGCCATTGAAGCAAGTTGCAGAGGAAAAATAAGACTATAAATAACATTTTTGCATAATTCAATATAATATAAAGGCCCATACCATGGAAGATGGACCAATAATAAGTAGCCCAGGAGGGGTGAACTGCTTCATCAAAACAAAGTGTTATTGATTAAATTGTCATGGTTTGTTGTGCGTTTATATGTTGTTGTTCAAAATTTGGTTTCCATGCTTTTATGTTCTTGAATTCAACTTAATCTCCACAAGTTTACGTTTTTTTCAGTCATAAGCACTTCAATAAAGCCTTGTACAAGAAGCAAACATCAATACTTTTAATATAAGTCTGAAACTAATATTAGCTTATCAAAACTAACAATCAAATTTAGATCAAGATGGTATGAGAGAGAAGGTTATTTTCTTTTTTTTCTTCAGGTTGTGCGAGAAGGGTTTTAATAAATGCAATTTTGTGATGCTTACAAGGTTTAAGTTGCAGAGAGGAGAAGAGAAGATATTGGTTTCTAGTCTTGAGGTTAGGACCAGAAGAAGGAGAGTTGACAGAGCATAATCCTCACCCAAAATTTCACTCATAGCTAGACTTGAAGCACCTCAATTTCTATCTCCAAAATTTGAGATTGAAGAGGTAAAAATTACACAAGAGGTTGAGTTGGTTGAAGAGGTACAAGCATCAAAAACTGAGCTTTAATCCTTAGCCATCATGTCATGTTTTGGAGAGAATCAAGGAAATTAAAAAGAGGAATATGTCAAGAGAGACTTCAATGACATTAAGAGAATGGTTGAGATCATGTTTGACTCATTCACTACTGAAAGGGGAGGAGAAATTTATAAGCCTCCACATGGAGAAAGAACTTCAGATGATAAGAAGGATGAAGAGAGGAGTTCAAAGGGTAGTGGAGGAAAGCCACCTCCATATCCACCATCCTTATATTCATCATCTTCATCAGCATCATCTTCCATTTCCACCACAAAAACCACCCACACTCGTTGACAAACCCCAAAAGGAAGAACTCCATTAGTCAAATTGGACATTAAGTTTTAAATTCCCATGTACAATGGTGAGGTAAATGCAAAGAAGTTGGACAACTGGATCTATCAATTTGAGGTATACTACAGAATTCAGAATATACAAGAAGACGACATAAATATCCATTTACATTCATTGAGGCTAGAAGTAGCAGCAGCAGTCTGGTGGGAAGAAAAGACTCAATATGAAATGTGAATCCATGGTAAGATATCCATTTATTGGGTTGAGTTAATCTGTTCAATTAAAATACAATTTTTATCCATTATCCTATATGAAAAAATAAATTATGAGTTGGAAAATCTTTAGGAAACTCAACAGCCAAATAGTTCAAGAGTATACCCAGGAGTTTAGAAAGAGGGCTTTGTTGTTAGGAGTAAACTTGAATTCCCAAGACAAACTCTTGAAATGCATTGGGGGTTTACATTCCTATTTGAAAATAATATCCTTATGTTTAACCCACACAATTTATATGAAGTATGTGTGCAAGCGACGCATCTTGAAGAAAGGGGAAATAACACTCAGAAAGAGGGTATTAAGAAGAAGCCATTCAAGGGTAAGAGAAAATAGAATGGAGGGAAATGGAAGGGAAAGAAGAATGCAAGTGTTAAGAAAGAAGGGGAAGAAACTACATGCAAACATTGTTCCAAGGAAGGGAATGATGAAGCCCATTGTTGGAAATAATATCCCCAAATAAGGCCTAAGAAACCAAACAAAAAGGTGAAACAAAAGATGACTGCCACCATACAACATGATTTTGGATCGGATTCTGGTGATGAGACCAAGATAGTCGCCATGGTAAAAAAGGGAAAATAAGCCATAGCAAGTACTAGTTCCTCAAATTGTCACAACAACACTCCAAATGAAGAGACAAGGATAGAATTGTTCCATGTAAGGGTGATTTCAAATCATACAAATATTGATTCATTCTTTGATAGTGGGTCAAAAGAAAACTTAATTTCAAAAGACTTGTTCAAAAATATTAACCTTGAAACTGTACCACATCATAAACCATATACTTTGGGTTGGATAGTTAATAATGCAAATTTAAGGTTACAAGGAAATGCATATTTCGATTTTCCGTTACTGCAAACTTTGTTGATGAAGTCAATTTAGATGTTATTCCTCTTGACATTTTTGGGATTATCTTGGGAAGACCATATTTTTATGAGAAGAAGCCGGTATTTTATCACTATGAGAAAAAATATCATTTGCTTAAGGATGGGGTGTATTATATTGTGAGAGATCATTGTAGAAAGTTGAATATTTCTTTAGTTAATGCAGGGCAGATGAGGAGACTAGTTAACACAAGTAAAATTTTTTTTCTTCTCATGATGAAGAAAATGGATGATATTGATTATGAATATTTTGAAGGATGTGATGAAAAATTAAAATCTGATTTGTTTGATTTGGTAAGCCAACATGGCGAGATGTTTCAAGAACCAAGTGGGTTACCTCCCAAGAGGGGAATTCAACATGAGATTTAATTGCAGCAGGCTGTTCCAATTCCAAACATTGGTATGTATCGCATGTCAATTATGGAGAGTTTTGAAATCAAGAATAAAATACAATAATTATTGAACAAAGGTATCATACACACATCACGGAAAATTTTAAGGATGGAAATTTATCTTAAAGTTTAGAAACGTTGGAAAATCTTACTAATCCCTAACATGCCAAATATAATTTTGTTAGTGATACGGTTCTAAAAATATTCAAATTTCTAATGATTTTATATAGTCTCTATAAAATTTTGGCAATGTTAAAGGTAAAATAATTTTAGATATAATATTTGGGCGAATAATTTTTAGGAAAATTGGAAATTGTTGAATATTTTTTTTGGAAAACACATAGAAAATTAGCCCACCTGCGAATATTAGCCCTTAAAATTTTCCCTGATGCCCATCTACTTCACCATGTGCTTCACTGATTTCTTTTGGTACCAAAGAAGGATGAGACTTGGCACATGTGCATATATTTATGTGCATTGAATAAAGTTACGATAAAGAATCGCTATCCACCCCCACACATTGATGATTTTATTTATAAGTTAAGGTATGAATTTTTTTTCACTAATCTAGACTTATGAAGTGTTTATCATCAAGTTAGAATATCTTAGGAGGAAATTTTGAAAACTAGATTTAAAACTAGACAATGATTGTTTGAGTGGCTAGTTATGCCATTCGGTTTAACAAATGCTCCAAGAACTTTCATGAGAGTTATGAATCAAGTTATAAGAAAATTTCTATATGAATTCATCATTTTTTACTTAGATGATATTTTTATATTCAGTAAATCAAGATATGAACATGTCATGCATTTGAACATGGTACTTGATGTCTTGAAAAAAGAGAAGTTAATTTTAAAGAAGTCGAAGTGTGAGTTTGGAAAGACTTATTTACTATATTTTGGGATAGATTGTTGGAGGAGGTGAGTTGAATATAGACCCTTCCAAAGTATAGGTAATTCTGAATTGGCCCAACCCCAATATTGTTACGGAGGTAAGTAGCTTCCTTGGGGCAGCAAAATATTGGAGGAAATTCATTGCTAATTCTTCTTCAATTGCATATCTTTTACATGCATTGACAAGTGTGAAGAAAGTATTCCACTGGGAGGATATGTAGAAAAAATCATTCAAGGCTTTAAAAAAAAAATCAGTTCAACATTGGTATTGGCTCTTCTGGATCTTATATATCCATTTGAGATCCAAATAAATTCAAGTGATTACTCCATGGGAGCAGTTCTCATGCAACATGGTAAGCCTATTTCATTACATTCTAAAATATTTAATGGAGTTATGACTAACTATCCCACCTATGAAAAAGAGTTATATGAATTGGTACAATGTGTAAAGAAATGAAAGCACTATTTGATGGGGAAAGAGACCATTATTCATACTGTTCAGCAGCCATTTCCATACTTACAATCATAGTCAAAGTTGTAGTAATCGAGACATTTCAGATGGATGAGATTTATAAAAAAATTTCATTAGGTTATCATGTATAAAAAGGGAATCTACAATAATGTAGTTGATATTCTCTCTAGGCCTATTGTAAATTCATCTATTATACTCAAGCACAATTCAGTTAGGCATGAAATTTGCATTGAAAAATATGCATATGATAGTAATTTTCAAAATGTATATGAAAGCTTGAGTCAATTAAACAAAATTGAAGAGTTAGATTATCATGTGCATAATAGGTTTTTTTATCACTTGGGAAAGTTATGTATTCCACAAGGAGAAAGGAATAGTATCATAAGCGAGGCGCACACATCATTGATTGCTGGACATTTCTGTGTAGGGAAGATGGTAGCGAATATCCAAAGGTATTGTTATTGGTCATACATGATTGATAGTGTATCTCATATTATTAGAAGATGATCTTTGTGTGCAATAAGTAAGCCTAGTAATAGGAAACTTGGATTGTACACTCCACTTCTGGTTCCTTCACATCCTTTGGACAATATATCAATGGATTTTGTAGGAGGTCTTCTAATGTCACGGAAAGTTCATGATAATTTTATGTTGTTGTAGATAGGTTGAGAAAAATATATCTTTTGATGCCATGTAAAAAACAAATTAGAGCTGAAAAAAAGAAATCATCTCTTATTTCAAAATGTATGGGTCCATTTTGGTCTTCCTACTTCTATTCTAAGTGATCGAGATTCATGTTTTGTTGGGAATTTTTGGTCAAAATTGTGTGACATGATCAACACAAAGGTGAAGAAGAGTACAACATTTTATTCGCAAACATATGGTTAGTCAAAGGTTGTTAACATGACATTCATTCATCTTCTTAGAGGTTATTGCAACAAACATCCCAAGTTGTGGGATGAACAGTTGCATTACATTCAACATGCATACTACAGGGCAGAGCATTCTTCGAAGAACACATCACCATTTGAGGCATGTCTTGGATACTTGCAAAGATCGCCTTTGGACTTCATATTTGAGAAAGATGTCACTATATATGGTCATAGTAAAATAGATAAGGAAAGGAATTTCATTGAGAAGATTCAGTTGGTACATCACACAGTGCGAGAAAAACTTGAAAAGAGTGAAAGAAGCTACAAGGAAAACACATGTTAAACATTGTGTTGATCACAAATTTGAGGTTGAAGATGAGGCTTGGTTATAAATCAGAAAATAAATATTTGAAGGGGAAGGTAAAAATCTTAAGACAATCTATTATGCTCCTTGTAAAATTCTTGAAAAGATCATTAGCAATGAATTTAAGCTATATTTTCCTCCTTATATGCAAATATATTTTTCATTAATGTTGACAATTTGAGATTGTTTGAGGCTCCTTTTATTGATCATCAAGGAGAGAATGTTCAACTGCCATCAATAAATGATTTCTTACCAGAATATCTTGGTGAACTTTAGCAAGATCTCATACTTGACAGAAGAACTAGAACTTAAAGAAGAGGGAATGTCGAATACCCTAGAGTGGGACTCAAGGGATAAGCTCCTTCCAAGGCCAAATGGATGGAGATTGAAAGGTGAGTGAGTTGTACCCTCATATGTTGAATAATTGATAGTATATTTTTAGGTCCAAAGGGCTTCTAATGGGGATGAATGATGAGAGGCTCAGTATTTCACTGAAAAATGAAAGTTCCCATAAATGCTTTAAACCAGAACGAATGTGTAGGCATCGTCACAAGGATTCCGGTGCAATTATTTCCATTGAAATTTGACATTGGAAGAAGATGTTACGACCTGCTATCATTTTTCCCAAACACGTAAAAAATTGCAGAACAATGATAGATTGATGACATGGCAGCCCAATCAGCACTCCAGTTATATCCAAGGAACATTTTCCAATTTTATCCCAATGACATTGTGACAAGTCATTAGGGGAATTTTGAGATCTAAAACGGGCCTCCTAAGGAAATTATAAAATAATAGTGGAAATAATAAAATAATATTTGATGACATCATCAAATTTTAGAGGGGAAAAAAAAGTAATTTTTCAACTTATATCCCAAATTTTTTACTCAAATTTTGAACAGGAGTACTCGTTGGATGAAAAATTTAATTCCTCATCCAAGGAGTGCCCATGTTTCATACTTTTGATGGACCTTGATACACGAAAAATGAGAAATAGATAAAAAACGTGATTCCAATCATGTTTTTTTCATGTATTTCCCATTTTTTGTGTAGCATGGTCCATCGAAAGTGTGCAACATGGGTGCTCCTTGGATGAGTAATTAAAATTTTCATCCAATGATTACTCCTGCTCGAAATTTGAGTTAAAAATTTTGGATTGTTGTCACCCCATAAATTCTGAAGGTTGAAAGACAAAACCATGGGGTAAATATCAAACCACTTCGAAGCCCAGGACCTAGCCTTTGTGGAGTCAGAGAGGGCTCTCTCTATTAGATATATGTTTGTTTATAGGGGAATTTTTGGCTAGCTATTAGTGCATAGGGGTTTGTTTGAATATTTGGTTGAGGCAGCAGAAGGGGGCCATTGAGATATGGAGTCAGACTGGTAAAAATAGATTCAAATGGGTGAACAACTGAGATCAAGTGAAACTAGGAAAGCAATCCATCTTAATGGCTCTTTATAGTTGGTGAAATGGAAAATAGGAGGAGATTAAGGTTCAAGAAAAATGGAGAGCATATCCTCTCTGAATTATGCATTCTGGTGGCTCAAGATGGATGCAAATCAAACCATCTTTGAATTTAGCATCCAAGTCTCTGAGGCAAACACAATGTACTATTTAAAGACTGAACACGGTACACCATGGTAAATCCTACACAAAAGATTCTATCCACAACAAAGAAAAGAAAATAGTATGAGAAAACATGAGAATGAAAAATTACATAAGGGAAGCACTTCACCACATATCATAACACAAGAATCTAGAAAACAACATACTCCTTCATTCATCCAAAAGAGAGTGCTTAGAACTAGTACAATCAATTACAGTAGTTTTTTCCCCTTCTGACCTCTTTCGTACTGCTAATTCATGCAGTATTTATAAAAAAACTAAGTAGGTTGCCCTATTATACTTGGAAACCTTCTATGGATTACAATTTAGTAGAAAATTGACAAGTCTGGCCATGCAAGGCCTAAAAAGAGAATCACTGACAATAACACCGCCTCTGGAATTAATTCTCAGCAACACTTCATAGATCCAAACACTTAGATGATGCTTCAAAAGATCAAGCAATAAGCTTGGAGGTTGATGTGCTGGTCACGAAGGGGTAGCAAATAGTGGCTCTAACATTTGGCTCTCTTTTCTCAGAAAACCGACGTTGGGGAATCAAATCTAGTGCAGTGCTAGCCACTTTTAATTGATTGGTGGCAGTGTTGATGCGTTCTACTGCCTTTTTAGATTCTATTAGGATATGTTATAGTTCTACATGAACACCCTTTGCCCGAATCGACCTCTTGCGTTCACTCCTTGTGGGGAATTATGTTACCATAAGTCCTTCATGCCGTGTTTTGGCTTATTTATTCATAAAACAACATAGAAACTACATCCACCCAGACATGAAAATATTTAGGCCTCAGTATTGGGATCACATTGCATCCATGCGAACATTGCACTTTGCATTTTGCTATCTTTTAACTTTACCTTTGTACTTATCTTTTGAAAATTATGATGCGTGCTTTGCGATCGGGCCGCACTGACATTGCACATAGCACTTTGATAGTTTTACCATGAACCGTTGCACTTATCCTTCAATATTTGAGATTTTCATTTGCGATCGGTCCCACCAGTGCCAAACATTGCACTTCGGCGAATATAAAACTTACCTCCCACTGTTGCCCTTTAATATTTGCGATTTGCTATTGCGATTGGGTCCCACCTGGTATCACACATTGCACTTCACATTACATAGATTTCACATTGTAATCTCCTTTTCCTCTTCTGATGTGATTTAATACAGAAAAGGATCTGCATACAAATTTGAAATCCTTTCTATTTTGCCTTTGAAACTACATCGCATTCAGGCCTCTTTATCGCACATAAATTTTTTTAATGTTTAACCATAAACTTATTCTATGTGATCTGTGATGTGAAATATGTGGGCAAGGTCCACGTCATCGTGCCATGTCACCTTGATACATCACTGCCACATCGTCTTGCCACATCATCATAAAATAACTACGGTATGTGGGGTCTGTGCCACATCATCTTCCACGTCAACTTCAAGCTTCGCATTTATCATTTTTTGTGACTAATCGCATCACAACATAAATATTTTAACTTTCAATTTCTTAACTTATAAATGTGAAACTCACCGATATGTGATATGTGATTTAATCTCTATCATTGATTGATGCTTAGATCCAATGATCCTCCCTGCTCCCTTGCTATGGTTTCTCGACTTTGTTTCTTTGGTCATGCCCCTTCGTTTCTTGGTTGTTCGTGCATTACTTTGACTCGTTCACTACTTTACCTCACGTTCAAGAATTTCCCCACATTCACGACTTGACCGGCTTAGCATTCACTACTCAACCCAAATGTTCACGAGTCTACCCATCACGTTCACGACTCTGCCTTTGTTGTTTTTCTGCCTTAACTTCTTCTCTGCTACCTTTTATTTATTTTATTGTAATGTTTCTCCTCTCCTTTATGATGCTTTGTGTTCCTTATCAACCACATTTTCCCCTTCTTTTAAAGTGAAAGGAACATAGATTATTTTGAATATCTTGACAGTCAATATTTCCTCTCACTCTTTGAAAAATAAATGATAGCCATAGAATATTATTTTCAGTACGAGAAATCTAATCAATAATCGGTCACCTTTTGATACTGTGAAATAAAAGATTCTAAAAATGGCTCTAGCTGGGGATGGTATCTCCTTCAGGAGATGTCAAGAACATCGTATACTAGTGGCATGATCCATTGGGCTGATCCCAAATTTGCAGCTTAATCTGCTACAAAACCTCTATGGCTGATAGTCTTCAAGCTGAAATTTAACACTCTCTGCAAAACTAAAGTCTGGAACACACTTGAATGAAAAAAAAAACAACATTCTAGAACTAAAGCTAGAAAATTTCTCTGAGTACTGAGCTTATTTTGATACGTACCTACCCTACTCTATTGAATTTTTTTTTTGTTCTAAGTGATACAATAATCACAGTGCAGCTAGTCAAGTAACAGGAGAAACAAATGGATAACTTGACTATTGGTCAGGAAAACCAGAAGTATAACTTGATCATGTGTCCATATAATCAAATTTATAATATGAATTGGAAACTGGTGGTGTATTTGAACCTTATAGAGAATACATGTTTGAAGGATTGAGCTAAAAAGAACCCCCATATAATCTTCTATAGGATCAATAAAAGAATGATATATAATACTTGCTTCTAGGTGTTAAATGACTAGTTTATCAGTTATATCCTCAGTATTAAACCTTGAAACCTCATCTTCAGTTTGGTACCTGAAATCACAATCATCCTCAATATGTAAGTCAAGAGGTAGTACAATTTCCTCTTGCTTAGGGGAAGGAATATTTTCCAAGAATTCTTTAGGATTTCTAACATTATATGACTGTATATGAGAATTCAAAAGTTCAATACGAGTTTCATATTCCAGAAAACATGTTTTAGCTTCAAGACTAAATTTTCTTGATTTCAAGATAAGAAAAACAACCTCTAGGAAAACTCCATCAAGTTAAAATTCTGATAACTAATTCCTGAATTCATTTAAAATTTTACTAGGTAGAAGGTCTGCCAAAAACCTTGTTATATTGTTCAATAGGAAGTCTGGTTAGCATGTTGTGGAGCCGTCATGAATGCTCAAAAGTTGGGTTCTTTGAATCATGGAGTCACCAAGTGAATAATTGCAGCCTACTTGTGTCTCGTCACTATCCACCATCAGTAATTAGGTCTGAACTTCAAATTACTTTCTAAGGAAGATAAATTTCATCCCCACTGGAGTCACCATTATGTTTTCACCCCATAAATTCCCAAGGCTTAAGATAGAACCATAGGGGAAACATCAAACCGCTTTGCGGCCTATGACCTAGCCTTCTTGGACTTAGAGAGGGCTCCCTTTGTTAGATATAACTTTGTTTATAGGGGCATTTTAGGCTACCTATTAGTGCATTTGGATATGGAGTCAGACAGGTGAAAACATATTAAAATGGATGAACAACTAAGGTTAGTTGCAACCAAGAAAGCTAGCCATGCCAATGGATCTTTATAGCTGGTGAGATGGAAAATATGAGGAGATTAAGGTTCAATGGGAATGCTGAGTAGACCGTCTATGAATTCTCCGTTCTAGTGGCTCAATGTGGAAGCATAGTAGACTATATCTAAATTTTACATCCAAGTCTCAGAGGAAAATGTAATGTATTGTTTAAAGACTGAGCAAGGAACCCCATGGCAAATCCTACACAAAACTTTCTATCCATAGTACAGAAAAGAAAGTAGTATGAGAAAAAAGGAGAATGAAAAATTAAATAAGGAAAGCACTTCACCATATATCATAGCACAATAATCTGGAAAAAAACATACTCATTCATTCATTCAAAAGAGAGTGCTTACAATGAGCAGAGTCAACTACAATTGTTTTTCCCCTTCTGGCCTCTTTAATACTGCTAATGCATGCAGTATTTATATAAAAAATAAGTTGGTTGCCCTATCCTACTTGTTAATATTCTATTGATTACAATTTAGAAGAAAAAGGACAAGTGTGGCCATGAAATGCCTGAACAGAAAATCACTGACAATAACACTATCCATGGAATTAATTCTGGGGAACTCTTCGTAGATACAAACGGTTTGATGGCTCTTTGAAAGAAAAAATAATAAGGTTAGAGGTGATTGTGATGGTCACAAAGAGTTATCCAATGGTGGCTCTGACATCTGGCTCTTTTTTTCAGAAAACCGGCATTGGGGAATCAAATTTTGTGCAATGCTGGCAACTTTTCATTGATTGGTGATGGTGCTAATGTGTTCTACTGCCTTTTCTGCTTTTACTTGTATACCATATAATTCTACAATAATTCCCTTTTCCCGTCTCAACCTCTTGTGTTCACTCCTTGTCAGTGATTACTTTACCATAAGTCGTTCATGCGATTTTTTGGCCTATTTCTTCGTAAAACAACCTGGAAAATGCATCCCCCCATACTTGAAAATATTTAGGCCTCAGTCTTGGGATTACATCGCATTCACACGAATATCGCACTTCACATTTCTCTATATTTTAACTTTACCTTTCTACTTATATTTTAAAACTTGCGATGCTTGCATTGCGATTAGTCCCCACCTACGTCACACATCGCACTTCGGCTGTTTTATCATGAACCATTGCACTCATCCTTCAGGATTTTTGATTTGCGTTTGCAATCGAGTACCACCGACATTGCACATCAAACTTCTGTGATTATAAGACTTGACTCCTGCAGGTTTCCTTTACAGTTTGTGATTTGCGATTATGATCAGGTCCCACCGAGTATCACACATCGCACTTCACATTCCATAGATTTCATGTTGTAATCTCATTTTCCTCTTCTGATGTGATTTAACATAGAAAAGGTTCTACATACGGATTTGAAATGCTTTGGATTTTTACTTTGAAACTACATCACATCCGGGCCTCTTTATCGCACTTCGCAACTTTTAACATTTAACCATAAACTTATCCTATGCGATCTACGATGTGTGGTATGCGAGCTAGGTCCACATAATCATGCCACGCCACCTTGCTATGTCACTGCCACATCGCTACATCATCTTTCCATGTCATCACCACATCATCATAAAATAAATAAGGTCTATGGGGTCTGGGCCATGTCGTCTACCATGTCAAATTCACGCTTCGTATTTCACATTTTTTGTGACTTATCGCATCACAAAATAAATAGTTTAACTTGCGATTTCTTAACTTGTAAATGTGAAACTCGCCAATATGCGATATGTGATTTAATCTCCACTGTTGATTGATGCTTGGATCCAAAGGTCCTCCTTATTGCCTTGCTGTGGTTTACGGAATTTGTTTCTTTGGCTGTGCCCATTCGTTTCTTAGTTGTTCATGGAATAGTTTAACTCATTTAGTACTTTGCCTCATGTTCGCAACTTGCCCCATGTTCACAACTTGACCTGCTTAGTGTTCACTACTCGACCCCAGTCTTCATGAGTCTGCCCAACACATTCACGACTATGCCTTTGATGTTTTTCCACCTTAAATTCTTCTTTGCTACCTTTTATTTCTTTGATTCTAATGTTTCTCCTCTCCTTTCTACTACTTTGTGTTCCTTATCAGAAACAGTTTCCCCTTCTTCTGATCTGAAAGGCACATAGATTCTTTTGAAGCTCTTGACAGTCAAGATTTCCCTTCACTCTCTGCAAATAAATGATAGCCATAGAATATTATTTTCAGTATGAGAAATCTAATGAATAATCAATCACCTTGTGAAATTGTGAAAGACAGGAGTCTAACAGGGAGATAAGGCAAAAAAATGAGTTGAAAACGTATTTTTATTATTATTATTATTTTTTTTTATCTTTTTACCCTTTTGCTTAAAAATGGTGAATCATCCCCTACGGTTGACGACATCATATTGAGTCGTATTTACTCTTATAATGTTTATTTTGGTTGTACATTTTTTTGAGGAGGCCCATTTTAGACCTCAAAATTCATCTAATGGTCAAAATGAAATTCGTCAATGAACTTCGGAAGTGAAATTTGTTTTACATTTATCCTAAGGTTGAAGGAGAATTTTTTGTAGGTTGGAATAGTAGAAATAGTGTTGGATACATGGTGCAGCCAGGGGCTACCACATGCCCCCTTTGGTGAACCCATCCAACCTTAGGTCTATTGAAATTTTGAAATTAATTAATATTTTTAATGTTGGGGACATGTGATATGGTCCAATATATATTTCACATTATAGCCTAAGGTCTAACTCTATGTAGGGAGGTGGACAGACATCTATTATTGGTTTAATATATATTTAACCTATGGTTTAAAGTTCTGGACAAGAATCACATTATAGATGGTGGACATGAGCTCTATATTGCAGACATATTATATTAACCTATGGCTCTACTATGGCAGAGAGACATATAGGGTGGATACATATTTCTAAATTCGCGAAAATTTTTATTGTAGAAATTTGAAAAATAGATAACTTATTCACCAAGATTATCCTGATCAAACACTATTTGAGCTTCATGGATAATACATAACCTCTTCTACTATTGATCATCAATTTGCGGAATTAAAAAAACAATCGCATGCGCACATTAAAACCATAAACAATCACACATATAAACACAATATTTATCGGAAAGCTTAAAGCTGAAAACCCCCAACTATCTATATATTATAATGATAGAGATCATGTAACAATAATAGTACAAAATCCTCACAAGCTCTCAGCACTATCTCCAATTGTTACACGCTACACAAGCTCAGATCATACAAATCACATGCTCCAATCTGCTCCACCTGTTAGCCAGCCTCTACTGCGAAATCCAATGTGGATAAGCATGAGATCAAGGTTCAAATCCCACCAGTATGTACTGTGCAATCCTCATTGGCTTCTCCATCAATGTGTGTGCAAATCTCATGCACCAGTATAGTCACAACTGATAGTCACACTGCTCTTTCACCTAACCTGTCCACTGGTCTTCACTGAAACTGTCCATGCACTGCAGTTAACTGATGTATTCATTAGTTGATTTATGAGTTAATAAATAGTGAATTGATTAATAATTAATTCACACCACTCTCACTAATTGTATCAATCAGTTAGACTAGATACAACTAGCTCAACTAAGTTAAACTAAACACAACTCCATTAACTGTCTCATCAACTCCACCAAACTCTGTCACATGAGTTCTCACTAAAGTCAACCATGCAATAGCTCCACTAAACCCTAGGAATAGCGTAATTCCTTTTTTTAGCTGCATGTGCCACATCCGTGACTCGAACTAAAGTGCTCCAAGAGGATAAGATAATGTTTAGAGTCCAAATATTATTAAGAGCTAATAATATTCGACATATCTATTTTTAGACTGGCAATCTAAAAATATATTCCACCCAGTATGTCTAAAAATAGAAGTCGATCTATTTTTTCCGACTTGACCAACCATCCACAAATAGAATCCTGCAACTCATAGAACATGATCCATATGTCTAAAAATAGACATAGTTTAAAAATAGACTTTGCGCCAAAAATAGCCTGTGGGCCCACTTAGTGAAGGTGACTTCTTTCCACTAAGCTCCTCATCTTGTTGCAATCTCAACACTCCCTCTCAACAAGATAAGGATTATCTGCAACCCCTATCCTGCCCCTATGGTATTCGAATTTTCTCCTGGTGAGCGCCTTCGTCAACATATCAGCATCCTGATCCTCCGTAGGAATGTATGAAAGTAACATGATTATCCACTGCACAAAATCTCTGATATGATGATACCAGATTTCAATGTGTTTAGATCTATCATGAAATACTAGATTAACTAAGAGTTTGATGTAACTCTGATTATCACAATAAATCACAGTAGGCTCTAAGTGTGAACCGAACAACCCGACCAGGCTCTTCCTCATCCATATAGTCTCGCATGCAGCCAAACTCGCTGCCATATACTAGGCCTCTGCTGAACTGAGTGCCACAGATCTATGCTTCCTACTGTACCAAGAAACTGTTGTCGACCCGATACTGAAAATCCCTCCAAATATTCTCTTTCTGTCTGTTGGGCTCCTTGCCCAATCTGCATCCGTGAAGCCACACATCCTCACCTCATCTGACTTTCTGTACCACAATCCATATCCCGATGTGCCTCTAAGATAACACAATACATGCTTTCCCGCCTTCTAGAAGAGCTTGGTAGGCTTAACCATAGCTTGTGAAAGCTGGTTAACTGCATAAGATATATCGGGTCATGTATTGACCAGATACATAAGCAACCCCACCAACTGTTGATAAACAATGGCATCCACTACCTCCGCTGAAGTAGAATCCTCCTTCATCCAACCTCCAGGAAGAGGAGTATCAATAGGCTTGTAGCCATGCATGTTGAACTTCTCCAGTATCTCCCGGGCATACTTACCCTGAGAAACAAATAGTCCACCACTGCGCTGCCAAATTTCCAATCCGAGGAAATAATGAAGGAGGCCTAAGTCCTTCATCTCAAACTCTTTTGCAAGATCCTCCTTGCATGAGAGTATCAACAACTCATCACCTGTCAAAATCAAATCATCTACATAAAGTACAATGATCAGCAACTTACCCTCCACCACAATCTGGTATAGGTTCGGATCTGCCTCACTCTTGGAGAATCCAAGTTCGGTGAAATAATTGTTTATCCGTGTGTACCAAGCACGAGGTGCTTGTTTCAACCCATACAACGCTCTCTTGAGCTTGCACACATGCGACTCACTGATGAAGATCTCAAAACCTTCGGGCTGCTCTATGTACACATCCTCCTCAATGACTCCATTGAGGAACGCAGTCTCCACATCCATCTGATGAATGTGCCACCCCATTTGCACTGAGAGAGCTAGGATCGTCTGTATGGAAGAATACCTTGCGACAGGTGAAAAGGTCTCTTCATAATCGATCCCCTCTATCTGTGAAAAGCCTCGGGCAAAAAATCTTGCCTTGTACTTCTCCACACTCCCGTCAGCTGCCTGCTTCACTTTGTAGATCCATCTCGAACCCACCACTGATTTCCCCTCCGGTACCCCTTGGGACAATCTCCCATGCACTGTTTCTGACAATCGAATCATACTCTTCCACCATGGCATCTACCCATGCGGGGTTCTCCACAGCTTCCTCAAAAGAGGATGGCTCTGTCACGATACACTTGCTCACAAGAGCCATTTATCCAGTGTACCGGTCAGGTGACTGTCTCTATCTACGTTGTGATGTAGGTGCTCCTACAACCTTCTCTACATCTTGAGCTAGTTGCTCAGCTTCTGTAGTGTGCTTCCACCCTCTGATGGTTGGCGCTGCATGAGTGGTCTCTTCCACTCCATGAACCTCCTCTTGTGGCTAATCCACATCCCGAGGCTCATCCTTAGGAAACTAATAGCTCCTCCCCATTGCATGCAAGTAGCTCCCTCTCGAGAAAACACTTCATGGCTTTCCTCCCCCGAAATTTGATATCCCGTCGCACAACAGCCTTGTGACTATCTCGGAAAAATACACATGATAGTTGTGGGCACGCTGTACCCCCAAAAAATATCCTCAACCTCCTCGCGGTCGGCTCTAGCTTTCTCCCCGGCATCCTTCATCACATGAATGTAAATGGTGTGAACCAAGAATCCTCAAATGGAAAATATCGTGCCTCTCACTTAAAACGCCTCCCAGTGTACTCACATGCCGTGTATCCTATGAGGACAATGGTTCTCACATATATTGGCAAAGATTGCATGCTCACCAACAAGTGAATGGTAGGTTCTCGATCATGCAACATCGCCTGCAAGACCCACGATTGCGCCCGCTTCCGCTTCGCAACCCCATTCTGCTGTGGGTTATGAGGCGCTATGAGCTCTCTTCGAATTCCTTCTATGCTGCAAAAGTCTTGGAATTTTCTAGAGATGAATTAACCACCATTGTCGCTCCTAAGAGCCTTCACCTGCTTCCCTGATTCTTTCTCCACCAGCGCCTTGAACTCACAGAAATTTGAGTATGTCTCGTTGTGCTTTGCTGTTGAAGCTACTGAGAAAGGTCCACACACGTCTGTGTGAATTCTCTCAAGGATCGTCATGGCGCGACTATCCTTCTTATGAAAGGTGGCTTTCACAAATTTTCCCAAGGTACACCCCTTGCACTGATCTGACTGCGCAAGAGTGCCTTTAGGAAGCCCAGTAGTAATCTGCTACAGTATCTTCAAAGCTCCATGATGAAGGTGGCCCAATCTCCGGTTCCACAACTCGCCATCATCCCGCTCACCACTCCTTCGCCTTGCCTCGCCATTGCCGCATGTGCCCATCTATACTCGCAATTGATAAAGGTTCTTAACTCAACTCCCTTCCTCCAGGTCTCACCAAAGCTTGTCAAACTATGCAGTGAAAGCCTTTCTCATTTAAAGACAACATCATATCCCTTTGTCTTCTAACATCGCCACCGAGATAAGACTTTTCTTAAATCCTCGGAACATGCATCACTTCCTTCAATACGAAGGGTTTACCAGACTCCCTCTCAAAGGAAATGGTACTGATACCGGTCACACTGTATCTACCGTCATCGCCCATCTCGATGTGCACTCCAAGATCTTTCTCATCTAGATCAGTAAACAAATCTTGATCTCCTGTCATGTGAAAAGATGCACCACTATCCAGAAACCACACTGATCCCGCCACACTTGAAACCAAGCATGCGATCAGCGAAAAATACAGCTCAAACTACGAGGCTAAGGCCTGTCCAGCTGCAGATCCAACAGCCTACTTATTTTTCTTCTTCTGCAGACAATTTGTGGCATAATGTCCGTGTTGGTGACAGTGAAAGCACTTCACCTTGGACATGTCCTGCTTCTTGCCTTTCACACTGGAATGAGAGGATTTCTTGCTCTTCCCCTTCTTTTCTTTTGCAGCCAAAGCACAATTCTCTTCATCGGAGTTCTTTGATGAGGATCCATCCCTGGTACTCTGCCTTATCTCCTCTTGCACAAGATCCGACCAAAGTCGCTCCCATCCTGGCAATTTCTCCCAACCATTGACAGAGTCCTGATAGGAATGCCAACTCTTTGGAAGCCCAAGGAGAGCCAAGCTCACCAAGTCCTCATCATTTACAATCACCCCCACACTTCCCATCCCATCCCTGCATTGGGTGAACTTCGTGAAGTACTTGGGCATACTGTCGCCTTTCTCCATCTTTATGTTTCTGAGTTTATCCTTGAGCGCCAACTTCCTCTGGTCGCTCTTGCTTTGGAGTAAATATATCAAGGCTTTCCACATCAGGAATGGAAAAGCCTTACCATGTAGGCTAGATATTATGTGATCCTTCACACCCTCCAACAGAATCCTTCGACACTTTGCTATCTTCTTTTGCCAAGCCTCAACTAAGGCAGCATTGCTAGAAGTAGGCTTTGGGACTTCTGCATCTATAAACTCCTTCAACCCATTTTCATCTAGCACCGCCACCATCTTGTCCTTCCATGCAATATAATTTGAGCTGCCCTCAAGGGCATACTCCAATCACAATCCGTTGAAAGACATCTCAACTTCGACACCAAGAAAACACTGCTGCAAATTCGAATTCCACCAGCACAAAACTCAACCGCTTCAATGTTCTGCAATTTCTCCAATGATCAATACTGCTCTGATACCATGTAGAAATTTGAATAATAGATAAATTATTCACCGATATTATCCCGATCACACACTATTTGAGCTTCATGCATAATACATAACCTCTTCTACTATTGATCATCAATTTGCGGAATAATAAAACAATCGCATGCGCACATTAAAACCATAAACAATCACACATATAAACACAGATTTGCGTGAAAGCTTAAAGCTAAAAAACCCAACTATCTCGTATATTATAATGATATATATCATGTAACAATCATAGGCTAAGATCCTCACAAGCTCCTCAGCACTATCTCCAATTCTTACACCACTACACAAGCTCGTATCATACAAAACACATGCTCCAATCTACTCAATTGCTAGCGCCTAATGCGTGCAAACCAATATGGATAAGCATGAAATCAAGGTTCAAATCCAACCAAATATGTACCACGAATCCTCATTGGCATCTCCATGAATGTGTGGTGCAAACTCATGCACCAGTATAGTCACAACTGATAGTCACACTTGCTCTTTCACCTACCTCTCCACTGGTCTCCACGCACCACGTCCATGCACCGGCAGCTGAACTGGATGATGTATTCTTTAGTTGATTTATGAGTTAATAATTAGTGAATTAATTATTAATTAATTCACAACACTCTCACTAATTGTATCAATCAGTTAGACTAGATACAACTAGCTCAACTAAGTTAAACTAAACACAACTCCATTAACTGTCTTATCAACTCCACCAAACTCTGTCACATGAGTTCTAACTGAAGTCTCCATGAAATAGCTCCACTTAACCCTAGGAATAGTGTAATTCCTTCTATCAGCTACATGTGCCACATCCGTGACTCGAACTAAACTGCTCCAAGAGGATAAGATAATGTTTAGAGTCCAAATATTATTAAGAGCTAATAATATTCGATATATCTATTTTGAGACTGGCAATCTAAAAATAGATTCCACCTAATATGTCTAAAAATAGAAATCCTTTCATTTTTCCGACTTGAACAACCATCCACAGATAGCATCCCCGCAACTCATAGAACATGATCCATATGTCTAAAAATAGACTTTGCTACTAAAATACACCACAAGCACTTAGTGAAGGTGACTTCTTTCCACTAAGCTCCTCATCTTGTTGCAATCTCAACATTTATAAGTGAAGGTTTATAACTATGATGTGGATAAAACTGAGGTTATGGATATAATTCAAATTTTGAACCATGGGTTGATGGATTTCAATGCATAACAAAACTTTGCTGTGAGGGTCAGGGTTGAACCTATGACCTCCCTCGTGCCAGTCTTCCACCTTACCAGCCACTCTCTGTAATGGTTCTTAACCATTAAGGTCACCAATGCTATTTATGTTTTACTAGTTCTGACGACGGGGGTTCGAAGGGGGCCAACCTCACAAGCTAGCCCCCTACCATATGAATTCAACAAATGACCACTATGGAGGCCAAACAAATCGGCAAGAAGTTTAAAAACTAAATCTGGATCATTAATACTAATCTGTGAGGACTATGGTAATTAAGCCTGTTTTGTATTTGATCTAATTTGCTTTTAAAAAAATGGATAACTCTACAGTTAATTAAGTGCTTATCCATAATTAAGTCGTCATTAACTGCTAGTTAATATGCACTTAAACTGGCAGCAAATTTGGTAACAATGCCATGTTTGGAAGGTTTCTCCAAAGATAGTGGGGTTAGTTGGATTCCTTCCATATTTGGAGGAGAAATAATAGGGAAATTTCTTTTTCCATAACTGAACCAATTTTCAACCAATTTTGGCTCATTAAAAGTCATTCTTGGTAGATTTTGAAGTTTTTGAGCCATTGGGGCAGGTTACGGAGGCAACATGAGACTATAAATTGAATTTTTGCACAATTTAAGCTAATACAAAGGCCCATGCCATAGAAGTTGGACCAAGGAGATGTAGACCAGGAGGGGTGAACTCCTTCATCCAAACAAAGTGTTATTGATTCAATTTTCATCGTTTGTTGTGTGTTTATATGTTGGTTTTTAATCTCTTGTGGTTATCATTTCTTAAAGAGCTTCCCGTATTATCCACAATATTAAGGAACATTTGTCAACGTTTCAAATCCCAACGGGGATCCATCATTAGGACATTTGAATGAAAAATTGAGAGAAGGGTTATGGAACATTAATAGTGACAAATTTTATGAAAAGAACCGACCAAAGTTTTAATATTTTTATTTTTATTTTTATTAATTTTAGTAATTTCATTTCTAACTTAATAAATTTTATTTTATTTTTAGATCAATAATAATAACTACTAATTGTAAAATTATATGGGCAAAATACTAAAATTATTAGAGGTTGTTTATATGTTGTTGTTCAACATTTAGTTTCCATGCTTTTATGTTCATGAATTCAACTTAATCTCCACAAGTTTACTTTTTTTTCAATCATAAGAACTTCAATAAACCCTTGCATAAGAAGAAAACATTAGTAGTTTCAATATAAATCTGAAACTGATATTAGCACAACAAAACTAACAACCAAATTCAGATCGACACTACAAATTAGTTAATATCAAGAACCTGTTAGGGCTTTCAAAAGCATGTTGGAACTACCTATTATCTATTCAATGTTAATATATTCAAGTGGAGAGCTAAATAAATGAAATGAAATTATAAAAATAAATGATTATGGTGGTATTTTTGTAGGTATAACACCCTAAAAAAAATTTGGCCTACATCCAAATTTCAAGGCATACTATTTCTAGTCCCATTTGGAAGAACATAAGACTGTCCTCTTTTAGCATGGAAAGCATAGCAAATCACAATAATGTAGTTTTGGTTTGTTTCAAGGAGATATATTGCTGGTAATTAGTCATACATGGCTTTAATTCCAATACAGATAGTTTCCACCACCCCTGCCTTTGATTTAGCTCCATAACAACCTCATCAAGAAGCTACTTCTGTTGTGAAAGCATCTAGTGAGTGGGAAATGTCCGAAAAATGGGTGACGAGGAAAAATTGTTCCATTCTACAACCTATCATTCTCAAGCACCTAAGATTACTCCTCCATGAGCTTGATTTAATGTTCATCACCATCACATAAATAATTTCCCTGATCTTCCCCATATGAAAATCATGATTTCAGAACTCATAGTTTAGCTAGACCCTAATGTCATAGAGG
Source organism: Pinus albicaulis (assembly GCA_034641835.2). Lineage (NCBI taxonomy): Eukaryota > Viridiplantae > Streptophyta > Pinopsida > Pinales > Pinaceae > Pinus > Pinus albicaulis. The sequence continues at coordinate 1,384,222,540 of CM076584.1, forward strand.
TGTAATACACCTTACCTAAATTCACCTAGAAAAATAAACCTTTATGAAAAAATAACTCTTTCACTTTTTCCGATACTTAAGGTCGTTATCCACACCATTTCCATCTTCTCTACCATATTTGTGGTGCTCTATATATTATTTGTGAAATGTATGCTACTCATAGTGACCCTTCTCCTTCTCTAATTGCAGCCCCTAGCAACAATTCATCTCTAGGGTAAGATGTTGCTCAAATGACTATGATGATTCCTCATCTTGATGTCAAAATTTGGACACTTCCATACATATTTAATACCTTTAATTATCAATGTGAATGACTTCTTTAGAATTTTTGGGAGTGTTTAAATGTGTTACTTTATATCCATCTTCTGAGGATACTTCATTGTCAACATCGATGCAATTTGAATCCATTCGTAATCTGTCTCCTCTTCCAGAAGATCTATATGTGAACTACGTATTGCATGATGATGATTGATTCACGAATCCCTTAACTTGAAACCTAGAATTTGAGCCGCATCCACCTCGTGGCCATTACATTGCCACACTATTTTTGTGTTGACTCTAGTCTCATTCTTCCATACCATGAAGCCTCTCTAGAGTCCCATACTATTCCATATAACCTTCGGTATGATACACTTAATAATTCCTACATATTATCTTAAAAACCTAGTCCCTTAGACATTGGTTTTCTTCAAACACAGTGTTATCTAGGTGAGGATAATCTCATTATATCCAAATCCACTTTTTGGTATGGTGGTGACACCATATATGCAAACCCAAGAATTTCACCCCTTTGACACATATATGTAGTTCCTTGTGATATGGAAAATAAACTAATTATTTTTCCTAATGCATCCTACATCTATTATTCCCATAAGAATGCAATCATAACAATGACTGGAATCATTGTGATGAGTGGTATTATTATCTAGTGTCTTCACATTTGAATGTTTGAGTAGTTTCATTATGAATAAAACCAGTTGATATCCTTTATAATGCTCATTCATCCAAGAGGATTCCCCTTTCAGCTCTTTTCATAAGTGTCCCTAAACATGAAAATATTTCTGAGAAATTTTCCTTTTGAACTTGTTAAACTAAATGAAAAGAGGTCTAATAAGTACAAGTTTAACCATTTTCTATATTTAGATAGATTTATTAGGAATACATCATACCTTAGATAAACATGGCTAACATATTCTACTCAGTATCATTTTCTTCCTTTTTGATATGAACAGACAATTTTATCAAAAATGATCTTTGGAGTTTTATTTTTTTCCTCTTTTTTAAACCCTCTAGACATGAAAATGGTGTTGACTTATACCTTCGCTAGACTCATAAAAGCATCAAACAATTATTTACTCATCAAGCATGATGATACCAAACCACTCCTTCCTAATTTTCATTAAAAATACCTAGAGCAATTCATACAAAGGATGACTTACAGTTGAAGCATATGTTATCCCATCCAATCTTGTAAAAAATAATTAGGTACTAACCAGAAATGATTGGTGAATTTGGGAAAACAGGATACTCCACCTATTATTGACATTGAGTCTCTCTTGAACATGAAACTCTTTCACTTCATTTGTGTGACTATTCGGTTGAGAAATATCCTTGTGTTTTTGGTTCATCACATGATATCAAAGCCTCCAAATTCACTTTTAGGTCAATGATTATAACCCCATACACTGCTGTTGATATGTTCAAGAGAATTCCTTCAGTTGATACCGGATGAAATATTCTTAAGAATACATTAATGCTTCACATTGCTGAACCAGTGCCACATAAACATCATTTTGGATAAAATATTGATATTCATTTCGTGCCGTTGATGGGGAATACATCATGGTGCTCCTATGATTGGTCATTTTCTATGGAAATCAACTCATTATCCAATAAGTTAACCTATAAACTCCCTTTGGTAACTTGGATCTTGTATAAATTAGTGGAAAGTTTCCTCGCTCTCGGTGATAGGTCTACATCATTGGTCTTCGGTCAGAAGATTTTGTGTGGTGTTTGACATTATCTCATTAATTCACATGGTTAGACCTATACGTTGGATGATCGAGTGAATGAGATAAAAAACCCCACATCTAGTTCCATCCATCGAGGCTGTTATTTCATGATTAACATAAATATTACAACATATGATGGATATGATTATAAAAACAATCATTCAATCATGGGTCGACACATTTTGCTCCAGAGACAGTATGATAAATGAAGAATGTGGAAACCCCCAGATTAGTGGCCAACTCAGGACCCTGCTCTAGACTGGACAACCATCACAGAGATTCTACGAAAATGTCCCATCAATAATAATGGTGAACTAGACAAAATTTGATGGGGACACCTCCCCAAATGTATGTTTTATCTCAAATAAGCTTATTCAATTCTTTCCACTTTAAATGAACAGGCCCCCGATACAATGTGGAAACATATATGGTACTCAAAGCTGTGGACAAAGGTTTCCTTTTTCCTTTGGATCATTTAGTATGGGAAACTCATCACTTGGGAAAATATCAGGAAAAAAGGTTTCAGCGGCCCATCTCGCTACCTCTTATGATTAGAGGAGGAATATTTGGCGGATCACTTGTGGAATCCCTACTCTAACTCTCAGGAGATATGGGATCATCATCCAAAAATATTTGGAGGTAGTGGTCAGTTAGATAACAACCTGAAAGAATCAATTGAATAGTGGAGATGGACGCTCTTTAGAAATCTAATTTTCAACAGATCTTAGTGCATCTCCTAAGGATTCACTCTCTCGAACACATGGAAAGCTAAAAAGAATTAGTACTTCACTCCAAGCATATGCACATTGGTGAGCTATGGAGAATGGTGATAAGAAATATAAACGAAACAATATTACTCTATCACTGGATGGATGAATATTGGAAGGCTACAGGGAAGGAGCGGAAAATATCAATTGCGCTCTGCCTTAATCTGAGCCTCCTAGTTCTAGGATCCCCATCTCTGAGTGCCATTAGAACTCACTCTCCAAATTTTTTCATCTGACCTCCCCTCGGTTTCTTGAAATTGAACTTTCATAGAGCCTCCAAGGAGAAGTGAGGCCAGCTCGCCTGAGTGGACTCATTCAGGATGACAAAGGGTAGGTCATTCATTTTTATGAAACTTCATGTTGCAACACCACCAATAATGTCGAAGAATTCCTAGCAAAGGAAAAATCTCCCCAAGTAGTAATGGATGAGGGAGAGACCAAGTTATAGGTTAGAAGAGACACTTAGATCGTGATTGAGTATACGTTGTAGAAACATATACATGGTTCACCCTTAAATAAGGTAATCAAGATCTCGAGGCTTGAACTCATAGTTGAACATATCCTTCCAAGGCTTGGGTCATTTGAGTACATAGTAATGGAGCATGTGGAAAGAGAGGGAAATAAAGGGGCGAAAAAACTGGAGAATTGTGGGTGTGAACACCAGGACCTGGATCTCCATGCGGAATGAACCCACCCATGCACGATGTAACTTTGGAGGATTTAAGGAAAATAGTGGCCTCAAAGGAGGCAGAACAAGGAAAAATAGCTCCCGAGGGAACGTGGGGATTCACATGGGTGGCACGTGGAGTAAACCAACTGAGCTTGCCTCACAAATGACCGAGAACACCTAGTATATGATGCTCATTAACATCGAGCCTGATATTTTTTCCTTTATATTAGGAATAATGAAGAGTGGTGGATTTTGGAAAGATATCGAAGGTGGAATAGTGAATCCTGCCTCATTATGCACTGAAGAGAGTTTGGGAGATGATGTGGGGAAAGATATGAGTGAAGGTGAGTTGAGAAGGAGCTACTCGGGTTGGAGGACCAACAGACATAGACGTGGCCACACGAGTGTGTTTGTATGGTGAATTTTTCTTCGGAGGAGAAACACTACCAATAGGGCATGGGACTAGTCTACGCACACTTTGGGATCAACATAGGCGGGTTCAGACATCGACGACATGGTTTTTAGCTCTAGTGGAGATTAATTTCAATAATTTTCCTCCCATGCCTAAGCATAGGATCTAGTGGTTTAGGGTGGTGTATTTTGGGTGTCGGGAGTGGTTTATGGTTTGTGGTAGGCAGTTGTGTTAAAAAGGGGGGTTAGTTGGCTTTAGTGGAGGAGGTCATAACCACTTCAGGCTCTCCAAAGAAAATTGGGAATGGAAGGAAAATAGAGAGGCTCTGTGGTGTCATACTCTTAAGGATGAAACTAACCCGCATGTTAGTAAAGCTTCTAGTGAGGCACTACCAAACTCTCAAAGGTTGATGGTGGCAGATCGAAGGAAGGGAGCTTTGAGGGCTCGCACTATGAGGGCCCTCATGATGGTGGAGGTGATGTGCATGGGGAGACAAGCACAACCTATCCTTCTTTGGGAGGGAGAAGAGGAATTCATGGCCACCAAGCTACTATTCATCGTGTGAGGAGGGGCTCGAATCAAGGCTGAGGTTCCAGATGTTAGCAGCCGATGCGTCACAATGGCCATGTTATGCATCAAAATTTTTGTATGGGAGAATGACGTGAGGTACTCCAATATGTGGTCGATTGTCTAGAGAATTTGGAACAAGTCTATGAAGAAGATCATGTATAACTAATATCTACACTAAAAAAATTGCATTACTTCCAATGATATACTATGGAGTGCATCATAGGGGGAGAATCTACTTTCAGAAAAGTTTTAGAAACTAGAGAGTTGGATGGCATAATTCTAGGAGCATTTCCAATGCTCCTTTCCCCCTTCACAACCTCCTGATACTGCACCTACTACTAGCAATGGCCATAGGTGTGTTTTTGTGTACACTCTTTACTAGGGACTATCTTTTTACTAGGGCCTATGGCTTTTAAAATTGTGGAATTTGTCTCTTTTTATCCTTCTTTTTCACTCTCATATGCTATGAGAAATATTTACAAAACCTCGTGGGGTCGGGGTGAGACAATTTTTGTCAATTTTTATTATTTTAATTTTTTTTTATTTTTTATATGTCTTTAAATTGTGGCTTTGTAAATTATAGGTTAATTTTCTAAATTTCAAATATGCTAGCAAAATGATGATATTGATTATTATCTACTAAGATAAAATATGGTCCATGAGATTTTAAAATGTAAGATAACACTCAAATTATTTATAATTTTATTTTTATGCTAGAAAAGCATTAATAGAATAATTCCAAGATTATGTAAGTACTCATGTTTTGTTATTATACCCCCAATAGAAGATATTACACAAATTTGTTTAAATAATGAAATAAAAAATTCTTTAAGTATAGTATTCTAGTCATTATTACATTTTGTAAAACAATATAATAAGTTATAGAAAATGTAATATATTTTTAAAAATCTACTATAGCTATTGAAATCAATTATAATTCATGGAAAAATAGTTTTATACTTCATGCTATATGTAGGACAATTATTATTGTGGTTGGGTAGGATTGTATTGTCCACAATAAAAAATAAAGAATTGCAAATATCAAAATACCTCAATTTAAGATACTAAACCTTAAGAGGAACTTCAATTCAGTACTTTTATTTTAATCTAGTTACATTTGACCTACGTTGTTGCATGTACTAAGCTACTATGTAGCACTTGTTTGTCTTTAGATTTTATTCATTAAACCATTGGATATATTTATGGATTTAAAAATATTTTAATAGCCTGTATTCAATTTGCTAGATATTGTCCAAAGAAGATGGGTAATTTTCTTTTATCTTTGTTTTTCCTTTGTTTGGAGAAATTGGTTCTACATACACACTTTAGAAAATCTTTCTTTCACCTGTAATTTTAGAGTGTTTTGTATTTTCCACCCTAGTAAGAAATCCTTCTCATATTTTCTCATTGAATGAAAAACGATTCTTGAATATGTATAATGCATTTAATTAATTATATTGAAGATGGTTGGAATGAGCACATAGTAGTAAATTTCTTCATTTTTTTTTTTCACCAAAATTTTTTGTAAATGTTTTCAACACAAACTATTTGTTATAGATAAAAATAGAAGCTTCAATTCATATAAAACAAAAATGTCCAAGAAACAAGAAATTGTCATTAAGTTAGACTACCCACATAGATATGGTAGGTTTTGTCAAACTCAAAGTTGTTCCAACTAGGTTGTATGCATTGAGAGGACACAAATTTCTTTACATTAATTCTCATTCATGTCAATCACTAAGTGCAAAGAAAAACCATAAATATAAGTAACTTTTATGAGTGAGTAGCCTAATAGCATATTTTCTCTAACAAGCTATTTACTGTACCAGTTAAACTAATGTATTCCTTCACTAACCATGAGAATTATTGATATATTACTACATACAACATGGTTTTGTTAGTAATGTCAAATATGTAAACATGTATTGAGTACCATTAATTTAAACTTTTCACCTGAGTCTTATCCATGACTCTTGTTAGTAATATTTCGAAATAACTCCTGCCAATTAATTATATCAGTACTCTTCGATCAACATGGACATTTCAAACCCTCTAGGTGGGAATTGGTAGTGCCACTGTGCAAGATCTGGATGCTCAAACTCGCAGCGCTCATGATGTGGATCCTGGTCCTTCCGATTCTGAAGCTACTCTTGCCAGGGATCTGCTTGTAAAAGGTTGGTGCCGTATAGTTGAAGAGCCTCCAGATGATTAGTTTGCTCTCTGTGGTCTTGTTATCTTGCCTCACTGCCCATACAATTGGGCAAGTTTCTGTTCATACTGCTATGTTGAATTTTTGTTTAATTTTGGAATTCTGTAAACTTTGCAAACATCAAGAAGATCATAATTTTCTCCCTTGCGTGGGTTTTGGTAATCTGTTCAAGACTGGTTTCCCTGTCATTGGGCAGTCTTCATATATGTTTATCTTGACAATTCTGCCTTTCACCAGAGCAGTGGTTTTGACTACGGTCACAATGTAATTTTACTCTCTTTGTTAATAGATTAATCCTACTTAGAAAAAAAAAAAAACATGGACATTTAGAACAAGGCGCCATTGCAATAAGATGACATGATTTTTACTCTCTATCTTTTTATTTATATATTCTAACTATTTACAGAAACAGTTATATACCTTGAGATAGGATGAAATCTAGAGAGTTGTCGTTTGAGAGAACGCACAGATCAACATGAAAAAAGTTCATAAACCAGACATTTTAATTAAACCACAAAAATAAATATTAAAATGATTAAACAACACCAATATGACCATTAAATGTTTCTGCCTTACCTGTCATAAAAGTGACCAAGGAATATCATAATTAAAGCCCCACAAGGTTTTTGCAAGTCTTATTAGGTCCCAAGCAAACCTAAATAGTAATGTAATCCAGTGATGGAATCTCGCTTTATATAAATCCATGACAGCAAGCTGGCATATAACTATGCAGAGAGGAGTCTCTCTATTTGGAAACTAGTGGCGTGTAGAGAGAAAGGCCTGCAGGTCGCCACTGAGAAGCATTTGATGCAGCCAAACTAGTGATCCAAATAACAGCACGTCTTGATCCCTCCTGCGTGGTGCAACGGGCCCTAAACACACATCAAACCATTATTACCGTAGTTTTAATTGGTGCAGTTAAATTGTTTTTTATTACCGTAGTTTTAATTGGTGCAGTTAAATTGTTTTATGTTTTGGAATTTGTCTGAGCATTTTATTTTGTTAAATTGTTCTATGTTTTGGAATTTCTCGGAGCATTTTATTTTATCAAATTTGTGGAAATTAATTTAAACCAGTAGTTAACTCTACACAATATAAATTTTATTTTAAATTTTTAAATTTATTTATCAATTAAAAAGACATTTTAAAAAACAAAAATTTACTTATTTCAATACAGTAAGTAAATCCTAAAACTCACTACCAAGATATTAATGTGAGTGATGAGGTGTTAGTATACCAAGTACAAATATATTAAACTTACTACCAAGATATTAATTAAACTTACTACCAAGATATTAATGTGAGTGATGAGGTGTTGGTATACCAAGAACAAATATATTAATAATCAGTTATGATTGAGAAATAATGTTTATTTTTATAACTTTTTTACTTTAAAAAGAATGTTTTGATAAATTTAATTTAAATGATATGTTTACTAATGTGAAAGAAATAATACATATTTTAAAAAATTAAAAAAATGAAATTTTAATTGTCAAATAATCGAGTTTAATATTTAATTTTTTAAAACTCTAATAAATTTAATAAAATGTGTCTAACAGCTTAAGAATTTATTGAAATCAAAATATTTTGATCTAGAAACAAAAACTATATAAATTGTCTTCACAATATAAAATACAATAAATTATTTAGGAACTTAAAATAACTAAAATGAATTCAGATTATACAACATTTCTACCCTAAGCTAGTAAGTCCAATATTTTAACTTTGCTTAAACACAAGACTCTACTAGCTATGTGTGGGAAGAGAAAAAAAACGAGCTCCAAGTGAGTAAGTGGTATTTTACCTTAATTCTGAAATTTAACATAATTAAAGTAAACTTAGATTATGCAACATTTGTTCCCTAGCCTAGCAAGTCCAAGTTTTTATCTTTGCCTAACCAAAAGACTCTATTTGGGATGTTTGGGCACATAGAGAAAGAAAATCCACTCCAAGTGAGTGAGTGGTATTTTAACTTGTTGTATAGGCGTTGCCTGCATATTTTCTATCTTGTTCTAGAGCCACGTGTTACAAGAAGACTTAGAAATTTATCAGAATCAAGCAACTCCAATCTCTTCAACTTGGCTTACTCAACACCAAAAGCTTCTAACAATGGTGGTGGCCTATCATTGTTAGATCTCTAGCAGGAACACAACGAAACTGCAAATGATTCACACTTACAAAAAAAATTGAAAGAAAGAAATGGAGCATGAATAAATGAGATAATGGGGAAAAGAACTACCAAAGATGAAATTATATTTAGAAATAGGGCCAGAGTTGCAGAAATTAAATAAATATTCATACATTTCTCTCAATAAGAACATAAAGCACATAACACTATCAAAGCAATGACATAATGTCAAATATGACATGCTCCACAAAGTCCTTGGAGGAAGTGTCTTCTTACAAGTACCTAGGAATTGATATTCATCACAAGCTCAACTGGAACTATAGCATTCAGAAAATGATTAATGGGGGTGGAAAGCTTATTTTGGTCTTGAAAATAATTGTAAAACCACAAACCTCGTAATGTGGAATAGAAAGAAGTTCCCCTTTGAAACTTTAGTCACTCTTGTTATCTTATATGGATGTGAGGTTTTGGGTTGCAGCATCTCTAGAGAATCCGGGAGAAAGATTGAGCAAATCGAGAACACCATAAAAATTAACCTTAAAATTAACATATAACCTTAAAATTAAAATAAATACACCCTATCCTATTCTCCTTATAGAAGTGGGTCTTTCCCCTATAGAGAGCCTAGCTATGACTAGGTTTCCATTGTACAAGCACAAGCTCAATAGCATAGGAGACCATACACTTCCTAAGCTAGCTTTAAATTCCAACCACAACCACCTAAGGCTTAAACAAGGTTGGTATAAAGACACTAGAGCCTGGTTAAACCATTGGGAGATCGATGATAATGTTGCATTGCAAAACATCAATAACATTAAAAAAGTTGTTACTTCTAAGTTCAAAGAAAAAATGTGGTGTGAGAAAGATCTAGGAGCTAAAAGAAAATTAAGGTATTATAAGGAGGTCATCAACCCCACCTTAGAAGATCAAAAGTATCTCTCTGTTTTAACTAGTTCAAAGAAGAAAATTAATATAGCCAAGATTAGAATGAACTCTCATGAGCTCCATAGTGAAACAGGTCATTGGACAGTTCTTAAAAAGCCATGGATAGAAAGGATCTACCATCTCTGTGAGAATATCAACATAGAGGATGAAAATCAATTCCTCTTAGAGTGCCCTGCTTACAACCACATTAGAGCTCAATTTCATAATCTTTGTTTCAATAATGACCTTCCTAGCCTTTTAAGATTTCAAAATTATAGTGAGCTCGGGAGGCTTCTTTCCAAGCTTTTTGAGCATAGGAATTAAAACTTAAATCAAATTAAATAACTTTTTTCTTTGGGTCTGATAGACCAAATATTGGTCTGAGTGGACGTTAAACGTCATCGTCATCATCATGAAAATATGAATATGGAATCCTAATATTGAATCCTCTTTGAAACAAGAATCTGATATATTGGTTGCTTGGAGGCTTTACAGCTAGACTCCACTGAATCGTCTATGGATGGAAATTTATGGATGCAATCTATATGGGAAGATGGGATGGAAAAAGTGGTGGAGGCATGATGATCAACACTCATAGATTATATTGATAATTAAACATCTCCAATAGAAGTAGGATAGATACAAAACATTGGAGGAATATGAGATAATTATGGAAAAAACATGGGAAAACAATGAATGATGTTGAATGATATGTATGGGTAATATGGGAAAATTGAGAAAATGAAGAAAAATACAGACATTTATAATATTTCAATTAGTAAAAGGGAGCATGTGAAGAAAAACATAGGAGAGATAAAACCTTTTGAGGAGAAGAAAAAAGACAAATAGACTAAGACAAAGCCTCCACCCTAAGCCAAACAATAGGTGAGAAAACCAAAAACCAAACATTAGGTGACCAAAAGAATACAGGGGAAAAACTATATTATTTAGATCATAGGAGAAAATACCAAGTCACAGTAGTTGTTGTTGGAAAACTTTTCCACCATAAAGAACATAGGGCTCTCCAGCAACTATACTAAATAGATCCTAGGAGAAAATACCTACCCACAGTAGTTGTTTTTGGAGAACTCTTCCACCATAAAGAAACTAGGGGTCTCAAGAAGGTTGTATTAATTTTCACTAGATCTAGGAAAGGTCAAACCAAGTTTTTCTCTTTGGTGTTGGACGTGTCATTTTTTCATTCCTAGTAGCCATGGATCCTCAATATTATAGGTCATGCATAAGGCTAAGGCTGACAAACACGTGAAACAAGTACCTTGAAATTAAATTGTTGTTTTTGGTGGAATTATGCCCCTCCCTATTATTCCTCCACAAACAAAAACACCTCAACTCTCAACTTAGTTGTATTTATATTGAGTTGACATGTGTAATTTTACATCCTAGGATGAATAAATGTGTAATTCATGTCATGCTAAACACAGAATTCACATGTACTATTTTAAAACTAAATATTAATAAAAAAAAGTGTGTCAACCATAAATAAAATATTTCAATATGCATAGTAACTGAAAATAACATATTCCCTATATTTTCATTTTTAATTATAAGAGAAATTTGTAATTTCCTTATTGTTTAAAAATATCTCAATATCTCCTTTAAATAAAATATTTGGATACCTATGTTATTTAATATATTTCAATATTCCTTTATATATATCTACATTTATATTAAAAAACAAAATATTTTAATTTGGATCATAAATAAATTATTTGAATATCAATCTTAAATAAAATAATTTTATATAAATTATTTATCTATAAATAATAGTATATTACATTCTAAATCTTTAATATGTTGTACATGTATAATTTATTTAATTCTTAATGTAAAATATATATGGCATTTAAAAAATATTAACTATCAATATAGAACTTATAACAAATATATATGTGAAACATGTAACACATATTAAATAATTGGAAATAAAAAATTAATATTTAATGTTATGAGTTATATATCTCTCCTTTATAATCAGATTTTTATAACTCACTTGACATTTTTTCTAGTTGACACCTTTAATTATAAATAGAAAACTATAACCATAATAAACTACAGAGAATTAATTGGAGAATACAAAAATAAACATTAAAAGTATTAATAAACATTCAAACAAGTAATAATCCCATCATCAAAATGAATTAGAATTATTATAAAGACAGAATTAATATAGTGGCTTTAGCTAAAAACACATTCATCAATGTGACTAAGACATCAAAATGGGAAACTCATCATCAAAATGACCCAAATTTATTATAAACATATATTAACCATGGCTTGCTAGAAACACACACTCATCAATTTTGCATAAGGCATCAAAATGAACCAGACTTATTGTAAATCAAAAAAAAAAAAATTAACAAATCACACATAAAAATGGTCAAAGCATATTGTGATTAAAACCCATGACAATTATTGGTCAGACTTATTAGCTCCGAAGCAAACATATGCAGTAATAGAATGTAGGATTACCTAAATCCATAAACAGTTATAAAGTTTAGCTTTATTCAGACACATGTCATAAATAAAGTAGGAGAGCTTTCATGCAAAGCTTATTAGCTCAAAAAAAAAAAAAACATAAACAATAATAAAATATCCCATTATCTAAATCCATAAACAGTTATAAATTCTATCATTTTCTAATTAAAATGAAACAGTAAATTGAAAAATCAACACAAAAGCCCAAAGAATTATTAGTTAAAAAAATATAAACAATAATAGAATCTCCCATTCTCTAAATCCATAAACAATTATAAAGTCTAGCTTTTTCTAATTAAAATAAAACAATAAATCTAACAATCAGCACAGAGGCTAACAATCATAACAAGGAAAAATCCAGCGAGACATAGGAGAAGAAGCAACTGCAGCACCATACCATACTGACCCTTCCTAAGCCCTAAATACAAACATTGAACAATTTTACCCATTCTGTAAAGTAGTAGTCTAGGATTTTTGTAAATCAAGGTTATAGCTATCAAAATTCAATATTTTGGGTGCTCTAAAGGTTTTGGATGGTGTTGAATCCATTTCCACTATAAAAAAAAAATGATTCAAACACTCCTATTGCAAGATTTCTTAAAAAAAAATACCTGGATTCTAGCCAATTTTGACCATCCGGGCAATTCCTCTAGTTAGATAGACAACTCCTTCTCTAAATCCATAAAGAGTTATAAAGTCTATATTTTTCTAATTAAAATGAAACAATAAATCGAACAATCACCACAGAGGTTGACAATCATAACAAGGACAACTCCAGTCGGTCGCAGGAGCAACACCTGCTTTTAGTGCAACACCATACTAGCCCTTCCTAAGCCCTAAATACACGCATCAAACAGTTTTAATATGAGTAAAAAACTTTCATATTAATCCCATTCTTAAATATTCTAATTGGTTTTTGTTCAAATCTTTTTATTTTACCGAGTGATGAAGAAGTTTCCTCCATGTTTCCACAGGAATGTTCATTGCATACGGCTGGTACAGGAGATAGTAGGAAGATGAAAAAAATGCAAATGCGTAACACTATTACTACATTGGAAGTACCCATTGGAATCTACTCAAACGTAACAAAAAAACCACAAAAATAACTCTAAATCCAGAAAGAAAGAAATTAAGATTAATAAGATGAGATGTTGAAAAGGAGAAACTATAAATAGAGAAATATTGCATACATTATTACTACTATTATTATTATTATTGTGTATAAAATATTTAGGTAAAAATCACATTCAAGAAGATTTTGTCGACACATTTTGAACCAGCTAGTGTGGTTCATCATCTTATCCTCATGATGAACCACACTAGCTGGTTCGAAATGCGTCGATAAAATCTTCTTGAATGTGATTTTTACTAAAATATTTTATACACAATTTTATGGATCACAGAAGCCAAGTTCCTAACATTATTATTATTGTTAAATGTTTTTTTGTAAGTTTAGTAGGACTACATCTTTATATCCTCATCAACATGTCTAGATACATCACCGCGATTAGGGAAGGGAATTGAACTTGTGATGAGTGGCACTCATCACCCATTAACGAAAACCCTATAGATATTATTATTATTATTATTATTATTATTATTATTTAAGATCACGCCAAACTAGATACAAATTGGTGTATGCGACCTCTTTGTTTGTGGTACAAGGGATCCACCTTCATTTAGGAATTTGACTACAAGGGCATAAATAATATGTAGTTTTGAATAAAATATATAAATACTATATGTTTGAAAAAAAAATTATAATATAGAAAATATATATAAATATATATGTAATATTATAATAATTAATTTTAATTTTTCTTATAATATTTAAGTGGGTGGTTTAATTAGGTCATACGTGTTTTTTTAAATATAAATATATATAACTATCCAAATAAAAATTATTTTACTAAAGTAAATATAATATAATAATACATATGCATTTCATAATCATTGTTGTTAAAATATATTTATGATAAAAATAAGTAGACTTAAATACAATCTTATGGATGCTTATCATGCACTTCATCTTTAGAAAAGAAAAAGATAATATTTTAATTATTTTTTTACTATAGTTGCATATTTACATAATGTACACCTCTTTATTATTTATTTTATTTATTTAAATATAATTTTTTTTTTTTTTTTTTTCTGAATTGGACTAATTCTATTAATCCAAAATATGGTACAAGATGTTACATCAAGAGAGACAGAAAATCGACAACCGGAAATGATAGGACTATCAACCTCGGTTCCGGAGAAGGAGTGAAACAAGCAAGAAGCTACAGCATATGGCTGGAAGCAAAAAGACTGACTTCTACCCAGAATGGGCAGAGGCCTCAACACGAAGCTTTTTCCCTTTCCTTTTTTTGACTTCGACCCAACCATCTTGGGGTGAATGAGCAATAACAACTTGAAGTTTAGGGTTCACCACAGGGGGGCCTTCCTTTTCTGAATCAGAGGAGGAGGTCATATGGACGCGTTTCTAGGTGAAAGCTGTATCAGAAGAATGCGCTGGACCATCGGTGGAAGGGACCACGGAATGAGGGGCTTGATCCAATTCTGCATCGCTATCTTCATCTTCAGAGCTAGAGGATTCAAAATCCACAATTGGAGGTGGAGAACAAGGAGCCCATTGTTTGGACTTGGGCTTGGAGAGGTTGTCATTCTTCTTTTTTGCTGGGAGAGATGGGTAGGTGTTCTGCAGATGCCCTAATTGGTGGCAATGGCAGCAACGAAATGCAGTATTTTCGTAATCCAGTGTCTGGGTCCAGACAAAGTCGTTTATCTTGAGATTGATTTGGTCTGGAAGGCCTTTGCTCAAATCTAACTCCGCACATATTCTGGCATATGTGTAGAGACCTTTATTTTCCCGCAAGTAATCTGCCATAATGAAATTTCCCAAGGTGTTTCCTATAGCCTTATAGACAGTAAAATGCCATAAGTGGGAAGGTAAGTTTGGAAGCCTGATCCATACAGGTGTCCTGGTAATGACTGCAGTTGCTGGATCAAAATCTGGGAACTAAGGAGTCAAGAAGAGCCCTACAGTTCCCATGAACCAAGGGCCTTCTTCTAAAGCTTTTTCATAATGCTTACTATCATTAAATAGAACAATGAAGTATCCTTTTGAACAGAAACTGATTTTACAATGATGAGTCCAGTTTTCATGGATCCATTCATAGAGATCTTGAGATCGCAACCACAGTCCGTTAAATCTACAAATGATGGCTCTTTCTGCAAATTCTTGAAGTTGGTTTGCAAGACCTTCATGGGTGAGTTCAATAGAGGGAACTTCCTCTGTCTTGTCAACCAAAAAAGGCTTAGGTTTAAGGGCTTCCAGGGGCTTGGGGTTCTCAGAGTGTACTGCATCTTTGTAAGAGCAAGGAGGAGTAGAGGATGACTATCCCGCTGCACCTCCTCTCAAACGAAGGGTTAACACCAAAGAGCTATTTCTGGTAATGCTGAAAGAAGAGAGGGGAAGAAGGTCTTCAAGTTGTTTACCTTGAAAGAGAAGTCTGTGAAAGCCTGAAGGGATCCCAATTCGCCGTTCTAGATCCAGTTTGAGATCCAGCACCAAATCTGAAGAACTGACCCATTGCAGGAGGGTTCTGCCCATAGGTTGAGAAATTTGGATCTGAAAGGAGTCGAAGAGGGGTCTAGACCCAGTTCCTGGGCCTCTTGAGCGTCCGAGAGAAAATCTGCCCTGGTGGTGATAGGGAGGGGCATTCACCTGCGTAAGTAACCGATCACTTGATAACAGAGACAGGTCCAAGTCCAGATTCACCAGTCTTTGAGCCTTGACCAAAGCTGGACGAGGAGCACATTTTTTGTGGACTGCTAACCCTAAATCCTCTGCAAGCATATCTGGCGAGGTCGGGAAGCAGATCCGCAGCTTGCTTATGGCAGAGATGAAAACAGAGGGATCTTTAGGGTAAATCTTGATTGCGTTGTGGGCTGATGTAGAGACAGCATCTATACAATCGATTGGAACATAAGCTAGGAATGCAACCACCCATGCGGCAGCACCATCAATGCTAAAGAAGGCCCTGTGTAGAGGCTTTCTGATCTGCCATTTCAGCACTGCAGCCCAGCCAGCGTGGGTCCTATTTGCATTTTGAATAGCTGTAAAAGCGACTGAGTCAAAGAAAACTAGAACAAGTGCAGGGAATGCAGCCGCCCAGATGGCGACATCACCTTTTCCGTGGAAAACCCTGTGCAAGAGCTTGCATTCCTGTGGATTCAAGTCTGCATTCGGACTCTTGAATGGAAAGCAGCCAGCTCTTGGAGAGGCAGAGCCAGCGCAAACCAGAAGAGTGAAGCCACAAACCCTAAACACTCCTTTTGCCATCGCTCTTTTCAAATATAACTAAATTATAATTAATAATTCTAATATTTTATTGTTAGGGTCCCATGATTTGGAAGATTGGATACCAAATGATAGGGTAACATCAGATGAGTCTTTCAAGTCCTAGGACCTTGCCTTCTTGGACTCAGAGAGGGCTCTCTCTATTTTGCGAAGGATGTGAATTTGTTCACTTCGGATGATTGATTTTAGGCTAGTTGTTTAAGTACAGTTTGTTTGTTTGTTTTGGGTTGGGGTAAGATGATTAAGTAGGATAGGTGGAATGAGAGAATATCAAATTAATAGGGCTATGGGGTCAGATGAAGTCTAGGGTGTCTAAATAATTAAGAAGAGTGTATTGCATGGACGATTTAACAAGGTTAATGGATCCTTTAGGTGATGTATGAGGTGAACATTAATTTTGGTGAAAATACTAAAAGGTCTTATACATATATAATTTGAAGCAATAACTCATGAGGTATGGAAAACCATTAATCTCTATGAAAAATAATCCAACTGATAAACATACAAGATGAACAATCCAGTGGTACATAGAAGCATTAGAACTCCTAACTTTAGAAATCCACCTTCAACTTTTTGAGAAAACACATAATAATAATAATAATAAAAAAATCAATATATGAAGAGGGAACTCCTAAATAACATATATCAAACTATCGGGAACTCTGAAACAAGTTGATGAGCTTGGGCAAAGGGCAAGATCAAAACAAGATCTCTTTGCATTAACCTAATCAATCAGTATTCCATAGGAAAGCTTCACAATAAGTTTTTGAAAAATTTAAATAAGAAGGGCATGCCATGAATCATAATTATAATCTAACATACTAATAATTCATGAAACAAAGAACAAGTTTTAGTGGGCCTAAGGAGCAATCAAGAATTCCTAAAGATGACTAAAAGAAGAAAACATGAAAACTATAGTAAATAAGAGGTTTGAGGTGCTTCCATGAGCATATCTGAACCTATACTTTTCTAATCTACAGCAAGCAAGCAGATTGAAAAAAAATGAGGACAAGAAAACACTAACAATTTAGAAAAACATCATCATTCACCAAGCTATGGAATCCTGCAAGCAAGCTTCTCCAACATCAAGCCACACAAGCCATTCATTCACTTCATAAAAACAAATATCTTCTCCAAGCTCATAAACCATGCATTTATCTATAACACATAAAGTCCCAACTGTTTACAATGAATCCTCATGGCTTATATAACAATAAAGGAGGAAGAGATCTCACTAGAGCATCTAGAAGCCTATTGGCCAAAAGCAAATATCCTAACTTGTCCTTGAGGACTTGCAAGGTCCAAGGCACAAAATATCTTCGAAAATATATTTTCCATACAGAAATAGAAAAAACATTGAATTTTAGGCTCTCAAATACATGATGAAACTTTCCTAATGCACATTTTCTTAGTTACACACAAGAACACAACATACTATCTCAAAAACATGAAAATTTTCTAGGAGTGCAGCACCAAAAAAGGTATTTTTTCGACAGAGTTTTGGAGGCCTTCCCGATGTCAGAAAAGGCTCCGTGATGGCCCATTGGAAAGATGTGGATGTATACTTCCCAAATATACTTTTTTTTCCTAAATATGACATCTAAACGTTTCCCAAAAAGTTGAAAAATACAAAGCTGGTAGGAGCACAACACCTGATCAAAAAAGAGGGCAGAAAGGTGAAAAATTGGGTGTTTTTGACCCTTTTGGGGGACAAAAACAACTCCAATTGAGATGAAAATTGGTGAGCGTACTCCTTGCATAATGGGGAATCCAAAAATGTAAGTTTCTTCCTCTAAAGATGCCCTAGGAAAAAGCGCAGCACCGAGGGTGCTGTGTTCTTAGGCTTGAAAATTTGCAAAAAACAAAAACTTGTTCAATTCTCCCCAAATTTGGTATGTAGGTGCCTCAAGGGCCCTTAGAGGTCTGTAGAGAAACTTGTGCCAAAATGGCAAGCCTAGCTTGGTATTTTTCATCATTTGGTGCCAGAACCTCATCTTGGGCAGTTTTGAGCTTTTGCCTTGCAAAGCGATTTCTCCGTTTGTAAGGCTCAGTCATCCTTCTTTGCAAGCTCAAGTCTTTATTGGCCTTCTCCAATTTTTCCTCTAGATGTAGATTGGCTCTCTCAAGCCATGCTTCCTTGTTATGCTCAATTTCCATGGAAAGGAGTTCGGTGAGGGAAAATTTTTATGCTTGGGATGATTCTTCTTATGTTTGCTTTGCCAATTCTCTCCTAAGACCCATAGTCTTAGGTCTCTTTCTAGCGTGCGCCTCTTCCTCATCATCTTCTTCATAGGTGCCCATGTATTCCTCCAACTGCACTTGTGACCTTAGAGATCATTTCCTATATTTTATCACTCTTATTTCATATATGGCCAGCTGACCACTCATTTGTTTGTTCTACACTTCGAGGAAGTGAATGAGTTCCTTTGATATTTCTAGCTCAGCCCCCAACTCTTCAATCTGTGCATTCCAGTCTTGTAGAAGAGAGTTCACTATCCTTGTTTCATTTTCCTCATCACTGTCTATGTGAATGAGTTCAAATTCTCTTTCTTCCTCATGATTGTCTTCTTCCTTCTCCAATTGTTGTTTTCCTTTTTCCTTCAATGGCTTTGAGGAGGAGTGCATGGCCCCTTTCCTTTTCAAGGCAGCAAACACATGCCTCCTGCCCTTTGGATAAGTGATCGTGAAGGGTGCCATAATTTTCACTCCCAAAGTTTGGTCACTAATGACCTTGAGACTATTTTCTTCTTCATGGATGACTTCAGTGTGAGTGTC
Source organism: Pinus albicaulis (assembly GCA_034641835.2). Taxonomy (NCBI): domain Eukaryota; kingdom Viridiplantae; phylum Streptophyta; class Pinopsida; order Pinales; family Pinaceae; genus Pinus; species Pinus albicaulis. Next base: position 1,384,241,869 of record CM076584.1, read on the forward strand.
CTTCTTTCCTCGCTCTTAGTTGTTGTTTGGATACACATCCTTAACCTCTTTCAAAATTTTCTTGTTGCCAAGACCTTCAAGATTGCCATGCTCTATTTTTGCACTATTAGAGGTGCCTATGTTGGTCATTTCTTTACTTTCATGATTTTCCTCCTTTTTATCTTTCGGTCCACTATCTTTAGTGTCAATATCATTATTTATATCACTGTTAGCATTTTTTGTAGTGTCAATGCTTTTGGCACCTTCATTGGTCTTTTCATTACTATGAGAATCATTCCCTTCTTCGTTAAATGAGTTCCTTTGACTGATTTCTTCTTCAGTACCCTATTTATTGTCTTCATTACTTGGCCCTTTTCCATCATTTCCTTTCTTATTGAAAACAATTTTAAAATCTGTTTGTGGGCTTCCCTTGTCATTTTTGTCACCATCAATGCTTTCTATTTCTTCCTTGCCACTGCCCGCTTTAGTTTTTTCAGTCTCATTTCCATCTTCACAAGACCTACTGATTGGAATTTTTAGCTCATCATGGGATTTAGTGATAAGAACTTTCTTTTCTTGCCAATTGTCATTTTCTTGAGAGGATGCCTCTGTTTTTGTGTCTTTAGAGCCTTCTTCTTCATTATGAGACACATTGATTTGGCTCCCTTGACCATCATCTGTATGACTGCTTCCACCTATGTTTTCTTATTCATCTAAATCCTCATCCCTACTACTTCTTTGAATGTTTTTCTATTTCCCATTGCTGCTTTCTTCTTGGCCATCTCCCTCTTCTTCATTTTCTTCTTCATCTTCTTCATCTTCATCATCTCATTGTTTTGTTCATGATCATCACTTCTTTCTTCAAGGCCTTCATCATCCTCTCCCTCACTGCTTTCTCCATCATCATCACTCTCTCCCTTACTATTTTTTTCATGATCATCACTGCTTTATTCATCTTCATCATCTTCTTTCTCATTGTTTTTTTATGATCATCAGTCTCTCCCTCATCTTCATCATCTTCTTCACCCTCTCCCTCACTTTTTTGTTCATGATAATTACTTCTTTCTTCAAGGCCTTCATCATCCTATCCCTCACTAATTTATTCATCATAATCACTCTCTCCCTTATCTTCATTATTTTCTCCCTCATCTTCATTATCTTCTCCCTCATCTTCATCATCTCCTCCCTCACTGTTTTCTTCATGATCATCACTGCTTTCTTCATAATCATATTTTTTAGCGGAAGGAAAATGAGGAGGGTCTATTTGAGGGAATAATTTATATGAAGAAGATGAACCCAGGTTTGTGGAGGGTGATGGAGGCGAGTGAGGAGGCTTTTGAGATGATGATGGCATACTTTGTAGAGGGATGGGGTGTGGAGTTGTGAAATCGTCATGGGTGATAAAAACCTCCCAGGGAATGCCTTGTTGTTCTAGCTGGTATAAGACAATTCCTTTGATGAGTGAATGGTGAAATAGGCTTGACATTTGTTGGGATGGAGGCCTTTTTTGCATGATGGAGGACATTTTCTCAATTCTTTTGCGAAGGTAGTAGGGCATGTGTAGTAGCTTGGTTCTGGTGAAATGCATGAGGAGTCTAATGTGATAGGAATAGACTCTGGAGAACCTACCTTCATAGGTAAAGTATTTCATGATAATCTTCATGAGGAGGGTATATGTGTCCAATAGATGAGAAAAATGGAAAATAGTTTTACAGTCAGCTTGACAACTAGGTTTCAAGAATGGATGATAATGGCTTAAGTCAATATGCTTATGTTCAAACCACCTTTCTCCTATGCTAGGTATTACAATGGCCTCAGAGATGGCCGTGGTGGTTAGCTCAAATCTTACCCCTGCTAGATGTACTTTATGCCTATGAATTTTTAAGACAAATAACTTGGTCAATTGAGGGTGACTTTTGATCTCTTGCACTTTGTTATAGAACTCATAGCACCCTAAATTTTGGAAACAAGAAAGAGTAGAAGGGGAGGCTGTCAGTTCTGTAGTGCTTATAGGTTCAAACCTATTAGGCATTCCTCCTTTCTTCTACTATTTTCTTGGTCTTGTCTCTTTATTTAGGTCAACACCCTCTTCTTTAGACATGGTATTTTTTCTACACCCCTTCCTCAAAATATTTTAAATAGAAAGGATTTTTTCTTGTGAAATAATGAGGAAAATAGGTTTAAGGAGATACTGAGTTTTTTGACGAGGTTAGGAGATTGCCAAAGAGTGGGTTAAGCACCCTTTTCAAGTTTCTCTATGCTTTCTTTGACAGAAATTTTTTACCTTCTTGGTGCCCTTATCTCTTGTAAAATCACGAAAAGGTAATCATAGTGAAAATTACCTCTTAAAAATGACTTCCACAACAAGAAACAAGCTTTGCTGAGCTTTCTAAGAAATTTGGGTGCCTCTGAACACTTTTTTAGGCAACATTGCGTTTTTGTGCCAGGAGCACAACATCCTTGGAAGGCCTGAACGAACTTTCGTTCAGCATTGCACGCCCGTGGTAGGAAAGCAACGTCCTGGGAAGGCAGGCCTACATGCAAAATCAAGCGGCAATTGGGCGGAGTGGTAAACACATAGCACTCATTGACCCTGGTGCCGTGAACGTAATTTCGTGCAAGGTTTGCATGTATATTCGGGCATCAGGTGGTGGAGGCAATGGCCGGAGCGCAGTGTCCACGGGTAGTGTCGCACGCTCGTTTTGGGTCTTCTTCTACACGCCAGGCAGAATTAAAAGAGTGCAATGCCCACCTACAGGTGTGAAATACTCAAAATGAATTTACACTGGCGGTGGCTATAGGCGTGCAGTGGCCATCTACAGGAGCGCAATACCTTGATTTTTTCACCCGAGGACTCCAGTGCAGAACTGAAAACTTCACTGTGTTTTTTGCAAATGAAACAATGAGCAAGAAAAAGGGTTTCTGTAGTTTTTTATACCCCATTTGAAAGAATTTAAACTTAAAACCCACTTCTCAAAGGTTCCTTTCGCAATTTTTTCCTTTTGCCAACATCCTTTTGGCACTGACCTTAAATGTTTTCTAAAGCCGCTTTTACCACTGTCTCGTTTTGATCTTGGACAGTTGATTTGATCAAAGATGCTCCTTTTCTTTTCATGAACACTTATTGATTGATTTAAAATCATTTTTCATTCTATATCATTTGAAACAAACCTGTGACTATCTATTTATGAGAAAATAGAGTCTTGAGCTGATGCTCTATTTTTGTTAGTGAAATGGTGGATAATGCCTCAAAATCCCCTTCTTTGACCTTTATAGACCTCGGAATTTGTCCTTTGATCCGGTGGGGTTGATGCCCTTTCTTCCCAATCTTAGAAGACAGTAAGGAATTCCCTTTTTTGAAATCTTCTATTGTTGATGAAGGAGATTCTCTTTTCCACTTATCATGCCTATTTGTTTATTATCTCAATTTTGAGTTTTTAGGGACATTTAGTAAGACAAACAAGGCTGTATTCAACATCTTCAAAATAAAATATGCATTTGAATTCATTCTTTATGCCCAATAAATTTTGCAATGCTTATTTGGAGGGTTGGAGGAAATTCTTTAACTTTTGTAACACAAATACTTTTCCATTGTTTGGTCAAATCAGTCATGTATTTGAATTCTTAATAAAAACACACCTACTGTTTTCTTCATAAGGTTGTGAGTGTTTTTCTTGATGCTAGTCTTACTCTTTTCCTCACCTCATGGCTTATCTGATATTTTTCTTGGTCTTTTTACAGGAATGTGGCAAAGGGCAACTGTCCCTATACCAACTTCATGCTTGAGGCCAAAAATCCCTTTAATGATCTCTTTGACTGTTTGAGAAATTCTGCTTATGTGCCACTGACCTCTTGAGATTTGCACAAAATTTTTGATGGGAAGTACTTCACTACACTTATCATGAGATCATGGTCTCTCCTGTAGTTGGTTGTACCTTTTTATCAACTGTAAATACCTTCATGAGCACTTTTTAGGTGTCATTCTTCACCTCTTTTCTGCTTTAGACTAATCTCCAAGGCATTCCTGCAAAAATTGTTGGATATGCTAGTCTATTCCTTTTCATATTTGCTGTTGGATCAAGAGGGTGCCTTTAGAGGTTGCTTAAGTACATCTTTAGATAATGATAAACCTCAAATCTGTTTTCTCTTGAATTTACCTTTGAATTCCTATGGAAGTAATGGAATGAGAAAAATGATAGTGCACTCACTTAAGAAAACCTATTTGACTTATTTGCGAGGTTTTAGAATGGATTTCTGGCTCAATGTTTGAATCAGGGTTTTGAATGAAGATACAGGGTTTTGACACTCTACTTACGCACCGCCATCCTAGACAACTAGATAGTTTTTCTATGCTTCAAAGGTTTTTTTAGAAAGGACCTTTGAAAACACAATTGCTTGAGGCACATGGTGAACAAGGGAAAATGTTTGGTTGACTTGGTGAGACAAGGGGTGAGAAATAGAAGGCTTAGGAAAAATGAGACAGAGGGTTATAGGCAAAGGTGAAAAATATAGGGAGAGTGAGGGACACTAGTCCAGGATGGGGTTTTATCTGGATAAACAGATTGGCCATGCTTGAACAGAGAGGAGGGATAGTGGAAAGTTTCTCTTTGAGGATATTTCTAGAAGACACAATGATTCTTGAATTTTGATTTCTAGAAATCTGAGACAAAGCATTTCGTCATCTAAAAAAGGTGAAAATTACTGATGACTAACATATATATATATATATATCTGTGTGTGTGTGTGTGTGTGTGTGTGTGTGTGTGTGTGTGTGTGTGTGTGTTTACTTATTTACTCTAGTACTATAATTCATTCCCAAATCTAACTCTTATTTTTATTTATGTTCCCTATTTTAAAAATTATGATAATTAAATGTATGTGTATTATTGTATTATATTTATTTAAACATTATGAATTTTATATAGAAAATCTTTCGGATTAATCACATCATTGGGATTTGGTTGACATTTCAATCCATCTCATTTGGTTCATCCCTAGGACAAGGTGAAGAAGGAAATCCATCTCAATGAATAGATAGTAAGGATACATCATTGTGTGGAGTTAGCTGTTAAAACTAGCCATTAAAAACTAGCCATTATTTAGTTAATTGGTTAGAAAATAAAAGTTTTTTAATTATTTAATTAATTAGTTAGAAAATTAAAAGTTTTTTAATTTATTTAATAAATTAGTTAGGAAGTTAAAAGTTTTTAATTATTATAGGAAAAAACGTTAAATTATAAAATTCATAAGGGAGAATGGGTAACTTATAATATAGGGAAAAAAAATAAAATGATTAGATTAGAAATGATATAATAATTTGGTAAAATGATAAGGGACAAGGGTTAAATGGTGGAGAAAAATAAAATAATAATAATAATAATAATAAATAAATAAATAAAAATATAATTTTTTTAAATGAATAAGTGATAAAACAAGTAAGGGAGAAAGGGTAAATAATAATATAGGAAATAATATTAAAATAATGAAGAAGTTAAGAGAAAAATGAGAAAGGACTAATATACAATAAAATAAAAAAGGGGGGAAAAATTTATAATTATTATTACAAGGAGCGGATGGGGGAAAAATCTATATCATCAAGTGTATATATATATATATATATATATATATACTTGATGATATATATTTTGCCCCCCTATCCGCTCCTTGTAATAATAATTATAAATCTTCCCCCCCCCTTTTTTATTTTATTATATATTAGTCCTTTCTTATGTATATGTATATGTATATGTATATGTATGTATATGTATCTATATATATATGTATGTATGTATGTATGTATGTATGTATGTATGAAAGGAGATAATATAATATAAAAGGTTTAGAAAAATAACAAAACCAAAGGAGGAAGAGAATAAAACCAAAGAAAACAGCGCACAGTGGCTGAGTCACCTTGAGAGGGCAGGTATCCAACTCTTACTTAGTTTCCACCTATCATCTCTGTTGAGATTTCTAGGATGTCTCTCAATTTCAGTAGCCTCCCTTAGTTTTCTGTGATGGAAGTGATCCACCCTAGCAATGAATTTGGAGCCTTCAATCCATACATGCTAACACGATTTTTCAGTGTCCTCTGCAAGAGCAGAAGTGTGGGATCGACTATCCCTAATGTATGTATCATGCTCTTAGATTCTCTGTCTAATGGATCGACCAGTTTCCCCAATATAGGAGAGTACTACAGGAGCATGGAATATGCTCAAGTTGTTTGGGTTCTTGGTGAGTTTCTCCTTTAAATTAACGAAGACAGGTTAATAACATTTCTCGAAAAGGAAAGATTTTTATTGCTCTCAATAGAATTAAATTATTAATGTTAATTTGATTATTATTATTATTATTATTATTATTATTATTATTATTATGTATAGTGTAATTATTAATAATGTTAATATTATTATTCTCAATAGAATTAACATTATTAATGTTAATTTGGTTATTATTATTATACTATAAATCCATTAGACAGAGAATCTAGGAGCATACTCCACACATTAGGCACAGTCGATCCCGCACTTCTGCTCTTGCAAAGCACGCTAGAAAATCGTGTCACCATGTATGCATTGAAGACTCCAAAATCATTGCTAGGGTGGATCACTTCCATCATAGAAATCTGAGTGAGGCTATTGAAATTGAGAGATATCCTAGAAATCTCAACAAGGATGATGTGTGGAAACAAAGTAAGAGTTGGATACGGGCACTGTTTTCTTTGGTTTTATTCTCTTCTCCCTTTGGTTTTATTCTTTTTCTAAACCTTTTATATTATATTATCTCCATTCTTATATATATATATATATATATATATATATATTCCCCCCCTCTCCACTTCTTGTAATAATAATTATAAATCTTCCCCCCCTTTTTTATTTTATTGTATATTAGTCCTTTCTTATTTTTCTCTTAACTTCTTCATTATTTTAATATTATTTCCTATAGTATTATTTACCCCTTCTCCCTTGTTTTATAACTTATTCATTTAAAAAAATATATTTTTATTTATTTATTTGTTTATTATATATATATATATATATTCTCCGTTATTTGACCCTTCTCCCTTATCATTTCACCAAATTATTATATCATTCCTAATTTAAGCTTTTTATGTTTTTTCCTCTATACTATAAGTTACCCCTTCTCCCTTATGAATTTTATAATTTAACCTTTTTTCCTAAATTATTATATTTTTAAATAATTAAAAACTTTTAACTTCCTAACTAATTAATTAAATAAATTAAAAAACTTTTAATTTTCTAACTAATTAATTAAATAATTAAAAATATTTTATTTTCTAACTAATTAACTAAATAACGGCTAGTTTTAACAGCTAACTCTGGGAAATGATGCATCCTTACTATTTATTCATTGAGATCGATTTCCTTCTTCACCTTGTCCTGAGGATGAACCACATGAGATGGTTTGAAACGTCGACCAAATCCCAATGATGTGATTAATCCGAAAGATTTTCTATCTACATTATGGATCACAAAAGTCTTAGATATAACATTATGAATTGTGTTTAAATATAAGTCCTTTTATATAAAAATCTAAAAAAATCTATTTATGTAATTAAAAATACGACTTATTTTTATTTACTTACCTATTTTAATAATGATGATTATTAAATGTATGTATATTATTGTATTATATTTATTTAAATATTACGAATTGTGTGCAAATATAATTCATAAGGAGGAAGATGACCAGGCTGAATTAAGTTGTGAATGTGGGAGTGGTTGGAGCAATTTTATGCCCATCGCTGAGACTTATGGGTGGCCATGTGGCTATGCCACTTGCCAACCCGAGAGCCTGCCAACTGATCACCCTTGTTAATCACCCGCATCCCGAAAATAATGATGATTATTAAATGTATATATATTATTGTATTATATATATTTAAATATTATTAATTGTGTTCAAATATAATTCATAATCAATGAATTTATTTTAATATTACCAAATGTTTATGTTACCTATTTTAATAATGATGATTATTAAATATATGTGTATTATTGTATTATATTTATTTAAATATTATGAACTGGGTTCAAATATAGCACCTCTTATATACAGATATATATTTCAAATATAACAATTTCTTATATTTTCATAATGAAAATAAAAATCTATTTATGTAATTAAAAATGCAACTTATTTAGATATAATTGAATTACAATTAACTATTATAATATTTTAATAGTTAATTATAATATTAATATTATTATAATATTAATATATACATATAATTGAAAATAATCTCTACTTATATGTAATTAGCTTATAATTAATTATTATATATATATATATATATATATATATATATATATAATGATTCATTTTTTCATTGGATTTATCAAGTCTTAATAAGCATCAAATCTCTTAAAGTGCAAACATCATTTTTTTTACTCTAGAGCTTCAAATATTTAACTCCCTTTGAAGCTTGATAGATCTATATTTATGATGGATGATCTATATTATGTCTAAATATATCAAACCCAAAGACCAATCAAACCTCTTTTTTGAGTGCAAAACTAGATTTTATCCCTCTATATCCTTGACAGAGATGGATCTAGGATTTTTTTTGGGCCTAATACCTAATACTAGGATATGATATGAGGTAACATTATCTTTAAAAATAACAAAATAATACTTAGAATAAAAAAAGAAAAAATAGTAATAACAGAAGAAGTTAATATCTACCATAAAAAAATGCTTCAATTTACACATTAATTTTACATTCACTTTATATAGAGACAAACTAATTAAAGTAAATAAAGAAAAAATTACTTTTTAATATTTTAGATATATGCAATTCTATCACTACTTACTATGTTGTTAAAAAATAATATAATCTCCAAACTAACTCTTAAAACAGAAAACAAACAATGGCCAGATAATAAAACATAAAACATATATACACGGAGATTTTCCTATCCATCCCAAAAACATGACTACTAGCTTTATTTTTCATTATATTATTTTCAATATTACAACATATATATATACATGTTGAAGCATTCATAAGCCCCAATCCATTAACCCTAGATTGGAATATAACATAGTTCCTTTGACCAGATCTGCAAAATACTATGGGAAAAAAATAATCATGCCCAAAACCATGTACAAACCCATGAAAAAAACTATAGGTAGGTCAGCCCGCCAAATATACGGTCCAAAAAATATTTCGTCAAAAGAATATAATAAACACCCAAAATTCTCCCACTTGTTGTTTTGTTTCCATAGGCGCCACAGGAGAACTTAGTCATTGGTCCAAACCTGCAACGGCCATTGTTTCTCTACACCAAAATAACTTCTTAGTGCTAACATACTTCATCAATACATGTACAACATTCTTCAAAGTGTCCACCTTTACAAACAACATGCTTTTTTCCTCAACGATACCTCTCACAAAGTTATATTGAACAATAATGTGATTCTCCTTTGAATGATAAGCATGATTTTTACCCAAGGAAATTGCACTTTGGCTATCAAAGTTTATCCTTATAGCTTGCTACACCAACCCCATACTTAAATACAATCGCTATATCCAAATTGTCTCCTTGTTTACATGATTGGATGCCATATATTCTACCTCTATAGTTGAAAGAACCACTATAGATTGTCTTTTACTATCCAACTCATTGCACCTCCAAATACGCTAAACACATACCCAACTGTAGAACTTCTTTGATGTAAATCCTTAGCCCAATATACATCAACAAAGCCATGGATATAAAAAACTCTGTCCAATCATTATCTTCCATGGTACCAGAAGTCATAATCACTAGTGTCATGCAAATATCTGAAAACCTGCTTCATTGTTGTCCAATGCTCCTTCCCTAGCTTTGACATAAACTTGCTCACTACATCTGCAATATATGGTATAGTCCACACCATTGCATACATCAAGCTACCCATTTTTTTTGCGTATGAAACACAAGACATATCCTCCTCTTCTTCTTATGTCTTGGGACATTGTTTAGCAAACAACTTTATGCCTACAATGATAGGAACCTTCACCAATTTATTATCCTGCATATTGAACCTTTGCAATATTGTCTCAACAAAATTCATATCATTTAATCAAAGCTTCCTCTTTTCCTGATCTCATTTAATTTAGATTCCTAAAATATAGTTTTTAGTACCAAGATCCTTCATGTCGAATTTAGAGAAAATTTGGGTCTTCAAATCCTGGATATTTCTTTATCATTTCCAACCGGCAACATATAATTTAGATATAAGACAAAATAAATAACATGATCACCAACTAATTCAAAATACACATAGTGATCCTCTTTTCTTCTGGTGAATCCAAGTCCCTGTATATCTATATCAAATTTATGATACTGCATCCTCGGTGACTCGTTTAACCCAAATAGAGACTTTTTTTGCATCCATAAAAATACTTTCTTACCCTTCACCGCAAACCCTCCAGGTTGCTTCATGTCGATATCTTCTTCCAGATCCCCATGAAGAAATTTTGTCATCACATTCATTTATTCGACCTCAAAATCAAATGCAACAACAACAGATAAAAGTAATCTAATAGAATTTACCTTGGAAAAATGAGAGAAAATATCACCAAACTCAATTCGTGCCACCTGGGAATATCCTTTTTCTACCAACCGATATTTTTGTTTCTATGCATTTTCTTCTACATTCATCTTATTATTAAACACCCACTTTCTTCCAATGGGTTTCCTTCTAGTTGGAAATTCCACTAGATACCATGCATCATTTTGTGCAAGGATTTCATTTAATCAACGATAATATATTTCCATAGTTTTCCATCCTCTCAATCCACTTCCTCCATGACAATTCTCGAATCATCATGAGTGATAGATAAAGAAAAATTTGAACAAAAAGCATATGGACTATCCCTTGATGGTTTCCTTCTTTCTTGAATTGATCCTCTCACAACTGGAGTTTGCGGCTCTTCCTCTTCTAAATTTGGTTCTACTATAGTGTCTAATTCTTCCTCCTTTAGATCAAACTCTATCTTCTCAAGTTCCTTTGGTAGGACTCCATGTTTAACAACATATTTCACCTCTGTAAACACCACACCTTGGTTGTACACAACCTTCACTATTTATGGGTTTCAAATCTTGTAACCTTTTAAACAATCCTTATACCCTATAAAGACACACTTTTCAGATTTACTATCCAACTTGGTTATTTACTCCTTTGGAACATGTACATATGCATCAAAACCAAATACCATCATATGTGCAAGAAAGGGTTTCTTACCAGTGCATACCTCATGTGGAATATTATCCTCCAACGCTCATGAAGGTGATGTGTTAACTAAGTAGCATGCAGTCTCCATTGCATATCCTCAGAAATCCTATCCTATCCAGGTCCCGCTGAGCATGCTTCATGCCTTTTCCATCAGCATCCTATTCATCTCTTCTACAAATCTGTTATGATGAGATGTGTATGGAGTACTCTTGTGTCGTGATATACCACACTTCTTACAGAACTCTTCAAATTTCTTCTTGCAGAACTCTCCACCATTATCTGTCCTCAACACCTTTATCTTATTCTCTGTCTCGTTTTCTGCCACAACCTTAAATTCTTTAAATTTGTCAAATATTTCATATTTCTTCCTCAGGAAATATATCCATGTATTCCTTGAGAATTAATCTATAAATTAAACATAGTACACAGAATTACCCACTGATGGAATCAACACAGGTCCAAACACATCACTATGCACAAGCTCTAATAACGTGTTCGCCCTCTTAGCACCAGAAGGGAAACTCACCCGATTCTTCTTCCCATATAAAAAATGTTCACAGAAATTGAAATTCAAAGATAAATTAGACATACCTTTTACCATAAATTACCATGCATTATCTGAAGACCCTTTTCTCTAATATTTTCACTCCTTTTATTCAATAACATGGTATTTTCTCCAGAGATCACTGGGCTTTCTGCTCTAGTTTCATGAACTACAGAATTTTTGCACCCATAAATAATAGTGGTACCCATAAACTTGTACAAATTTCCAATAAAAAATCCCCACATCAATACGAGTGATACCCCAACCATCTTCCAGATATCTTTCTTGAACATTGTTTTTACACCCACATCATCCATCTTTCTTACAAAAATCAGATTTTTGGCCAATGTAGGAATATGCAAAACACAAAGAAGTGTTATAATCCTTTCACCTTGAATATTCAACTTGGATTTTCGATGTTTGATGATTCTGAAATTCGTGTCATCCCCTCGGAACATCATATTTCTCGTACTTGTATAACTACTCCCTATGGGGAGTAAAGTGAAAGGATGCACCTGATTCAATCAACCACGTCTCATGACCTACCTGTGTACTATAAGAGGAAGCCAAATATGCATCTCTACCTTCACTTGAGGTAGTTTTCACTTGTGTAGAAGGAGCATCATCAAATCCCTTTCATTTCTCACAATATTTATATATGTAGTCCTTTTTTAGGTTCCCTTCCTATCCACATTTCCAGCACACCTTTAGAAGCTTTCTTTGAGATTTAGATCTCCCTCTAGACATAGATCTCCCACTCAAGAACTCATTCTTTTTACTATTCTAGAACCGTCCTCATATACACAAGGCATATCCATTTTGGCCCTCGACATTTTTCCATCTCATATAATCTAACAACAAGGCTGAGACAATTTCATCAAACTTAAAGGTAGTTTTATTGCTACCTATTGGAACAACAATATTGTCCCTCGAATCAGGTAGAGAACACAATGAACTTATGTGCTTATCTTTATCTGAGATTTTAATATCAACATTTAACAAATTATTGTTGGCATTATGATGCATGTGTTGTCCTTGATGGAAACCCACTTGCAAAAGAACAAATGTATGGTTTCTGGATAAGCTCAGAGATGACAAAGTGATGGAACGAAATGGAAGAATGTTGGAACAAAGGTTTTACAAATCAGAATAAGAAGATGGATAAAGGTACATAATTAAAGGAACATACGCGAGTTAGTAAATGAAAATTTGCATATACATGAAGGTACAGAGAAGCAAAGTCTTGTATGTGCTAGTGCATTAATTTTATAATACCACATGTCTTTCCCATGATATTAGCCCACAATATTGACCACAGTAATAGTTATTTGATCTCATCCAAGAATACCATCAAATCTTGTGTGGTTTTTTCTCATTGTATTAGCTAAGGATCAAAATATATAAGGAGGTGAAGATCATCGTGCTAAGTGTACATTAATATGTGAATTGAAGGAATGCTCAAATATGAAGTATATTGGCATGGAATGGGCTGTATTTTATTGATAGATTTGAAGTAATCATGCACCCATGAATACAATGATGGATCATGATATCTATACCTGAAATGACTATGTATTTGCATGATCTGTTTGTGAGATGTTTAAATCTGTGGTCTAGCACATGTTTGTTGTAGTGAAGGGTGTGATCTAAGTAATTTTGTAGTTCTAAAATGTTGCATAGTCCTGAATTATTTACAGATCTATACACGAGTTTTACACAAGGAAGACTCGTATAAATGTAGGTTCTGTTCTGGAGAAGCATGTTTATATTTAGTAATATGTTGAGATAAATATGCAAGTAGGGTTTTGAATAAGCGTGTACAGTCACATATATGTCTTATGGAAGTTGTATAAGCAATCCAGGGGTTTGCTGAAGAATATTGAAGGAAAAAACTGATCAGTTTTGTTGTGTTTCTATTGTCTATCAATGATTTCCTCATATAGATCTCAGTTGTTTGAGTATTTATTATGCTGCTAGTTGTTAGGTCCCTATATTACTAGTATAATCCTTTATTATTGTTAGTGTAACCCCCATATTGTTATTATTGTGCCCTTAAATTATTATCGTTAGGTCGGCTAGGATTACATTGTGGCCCCATGGACTCCTATATATAGAAAGGAGGTTTTGTAATTTGTATCATCCAAGAATTGTTCATTCATGTAATGTATTGGAGGTTTTCCCCATGAAGTGGCTTATTTCTAAGTTATTGATATCTCTTTTCTTCTATTTCTGGAGCTGGTTTCATAGCATTTCGTATCAGAGCTTTGGGATTCTAGGGTTTTGCTGCTCCAAACAGGTCATCGTGGAATTTTTGCTATAAATTTTTTTCTACGAAGGTTTAGAAGCTGAAATTTTTAGAGTACGAAGCCAAAATATTGAGGAACATCATCTAAAAATTTTAGAGCTTGGTTCACAACACTTTTGGAGATATGATCTGTGGAAAGTAGGTCATTTTGCAAGCTCCTGAATTTAACCTAAATAGGTCATCGTGGCATTTTCGCTATAATTTTGTTTCTACGATGGTTTAGAAGCTAAGATTTTTAGAGTGTGAACACGAAGTCTAGGGGAAAATCATCGTAAAATTTCATATCTTGGTTCACAATATTGGCAGAGATATGATCTGTGGAAGTTAGGGCGTTTTCAGGCTTCTGAATTTCATCTCAAAGAGGTGATCATGGGAAAATATTTATAACTCTCTCTCTGAGCATCGAATTGGAATTCTATAAAAAGTGACCACAAGTACATCGAATGAAGTTTTATTTTTATAAATTTCAAAGCCAAAGGAGGAAACAGTAACATGTGGAAAGTTGTAAAAATTCACTCTACTGAAATAGTCGATAATTGGGTCATTGTGGGAGACTGGACATAAATTTGTCTTGAAGAATCCAAATTAGATCAGACCTGTGGCATTGGAAAGAAACTTCAGAGTGCTACTATAGGGCCAAATTTCAGATATTGAGGATCCATAAATACAAAGATAATTCAATTTCAATATCGAGCTCCTCCGAAGCAAGTAAAAGGTGTGTATTTGTTTTTCCGAATTGCATAAGTCTTGTTTTAAGAATCAAGTTGAATTGATTCCAAGGGCATATTGGAGAATAGAATCACCTCTAACAATATCATTGAAGAAAGATGCATTTTCATGGACACCTAAAGCAACTAAGGCCTTTGAACATCTTAAAGATGCAATGTGCCTAGCACTGGTCTTAGCTACGCCAGACTTGACAAAAGCATTTATTGTGGAATGTTATGCCTCAGGAAATGGAATTTGTGTTGTTTTAATGAAATAAGGAATAATCATTTCTTTTTAAAGTCGTCCAATCAAAGGAATTTATTTACAAAAAGATATTTATGAGAAGGAAATTTTAGCAATACTGCATGCACTAAATAAATGGCGACCTTACCTAATGGGAAGACACTTCAAGGTAAAAACTGATCATGATAGTATTAAACACTTTTTGGAACAAATACTATCTTCAGAAGAACAAAAAAAGTGGGTCACAAAGATGTTGGGTTATTATTTTGAAATAATCTACAAAAAACGGAAGCTAAATATTGTTGCAAATGCACTCTCAAGAAAGAATGAAGAGCTGGAAGCATTTCTTTATGCCATTTCTATTATCCAACTATATTGGATAACTGAAGCAAGGGATGAATGGAAGAAGGATGAAGAAGTGTGGACACTCATTCAAAAGTTTCAGCAATATCCTAGTACATCTAATACATTTAGTTGGAAAAATGATTCCTTATGGTAGAAAGGTTGTTTATATCTTTGTAACAATTCCCAACTAAAACAAAAGATTCTTTTGGAATTTCACACTTCTCCCTTAGGAGGACACTCGGGATTTTTAAAACTTACCATAGGGTAAAGAAAGAACTTTTTTTGGATGGCCTTAAATCGGATATTCAAAAGTTTCTGGCGGAATGCTTGGTTTGCTAGCAGAATAAAGTTGAGACAACTAAGACCCCGAGTCTTCTACAACCTTTATCCATTCCAAGCCAATGTTGGGAGGATATTTCAATGGATTTTATCATAGGTTTACCTATGTCCGAAGGAAAGAGTGTCATCATGGTGGTAGTTGATAGACTTACCAAGTATGCACACTTTTGTGCATTATCTCATCCATTTAAAGCTAGTATAGTTGCTACTATATTTATGGAAACAATTAAAAAGCTACATGGAAACCCAAAGGTTATGGTGAGCGACATAGATCCCATTTTTACTGGATATTTTTCGACGGAGTTATTTTCTTGTTTGGGTACTGAATTAGCTCAAAGCTCATCTTATCATCCTCAATCCGATGGTGAAACTAAGATAGTAAATAAATGTTTGGAAGGATATCTTCGTTGTTTTGTATCTGATAAACAAACAAAATGGGTCAAGTGGTTACCTCTTGCTAAATGGTGGTATAACACTTCCTTCCATACTGTAGAAAAAATGACCCCATTTATGGCACTTTATGGATATCATCCACTGTCCATCACATCATATTTAAGAGAAAATTCGAAGGTTCAAGCAGTGGAACATCACATCGAGCATGAACAAGAAGTTCTCCAACTCTTAAAGGATAACCTGAATTTGGCACAAAATTGAATGAAACAACAGGCAGATCAACATCGCAGGGACAGAAGTTTTGATGTAGGAGACTAGGTATGTTTATGGCTACAACCATACAAACAAATGTATCTCAAGCAATCTAAGAAGGATAATAAACTATCTCCCAACTACTACGGTCCTTACAAGGTGTTGCAAAATATTGGTACTATGGCATACAAATTGGAGCTTCCTGCTTCTTCACGAATTCATCCAATTTTCCATGTTTCATGCTTAAAGAAGGTTATAGGTGAAAATCTTCCAGTTCAAACAATATTGCCCAAACTTGATGAGGAAGGAAAAATCATATTGTAACCTGAAGCGGTCACAGAATCAAGAACTCGATAGCTATGAAATCGATCAATTTCAGAGTATCTCATCAAGTGGAAGAACTTACCCACCGAATATTCTACATGGGAGGATGAGAATTTTATACAGAAGCACCTTGAGCTACTCAAGCGTTGAGGTCAACGATTTTTGAAGGGGAGGGGCATGTTAGGTCCCTATATTACTAGTATGGTCCCTTATTATTGTTAGTGTAACCCCCTTATTATTATTATTATTGTACCCTTGAAACCCCCATATTGTTATTATTGTGCCCTTAAATTATTATTTTTAGGTTGGCTAGGATTACATTGTGGCCCCATGGACTCCTATATATAGAAACGAGGTTTTTTAATTTGTATCATCTAAGAAATTTTCATTCATGTAATGTATTGGAGGTTTCCCCCTCGAAGTGGCTTATTTATAAGGCATTGATATCTGTTTTCTTCTATTTTTGGAGCTGGTTTCACAAAACTAGTTGATTGTGGTTAAATATGAGTTATAGGTTGGTTGATTGATGATTCAGTGAATGATTTGGTACAGTTATATGTTTTAGTTTGATGTATGGTATTGGGATTAAAAGAGTGCAGTGGGTCGTGTCTGAAAATATGATGAAAATAGGTGTACAAGTTGTGTTGAATTGATGTGACAATTTATGAAATGTGATTTGCAGTGGTGCTGAGGGTTGGAGCCTTCAGTGAGGAATTCCAAGATTCCTGCCCGTAGGAGATGGTGATTAGATCAGGGGATTTTAGCTCTCTTCTAGTGGTGGCTGGTAAACGAGATCATGGGGTTGGGGCTCCCTTCTAGTAGTAGCTAGAGAATGAGTGAAGGTTGCAACCTTTTGTACGAGGGTTCCTGCGTGCTGGTATGAGTATATGCCAATACAATATTATAACAAATTTTCTTTATAATAAATGTCAAAGACAAAGATGACAACAATGGTGGTTTTCTCCCACATTGGGTTTCCACCTTAAATCATGGTGTTCATATGTGTTGCTTATGTGTTATGATTTATTTTGTTCTTATTGCACATGATTACTACTTACCAAATTCCTAATGAATCAATGATATACTAGTCTAAGTAAATCTATTAAAGAATTATCTACATCATAATTTCTATGGAAATACACAAGTTTTATTAATGAAAGGCACATACATGCGCTAGTTGGATTAAGTAAAGTCACGTATAAAAATCAGTAAAGAAAAAGTAAATTTTAATTGATTTTTAAATACTGATTCAGCCTCCCACTCCCCCCCCCCCCCCTAGTATTTCCCAAGAATTGGAATCAGAGTAGGTCTTTCTAAAGAAGCTTAATTGCTTGAAGGAGATACATCACAATGGTAAGGAAGCAAAAGAGGAAGGCTACTGAAAGGAAGAAAACATCTCAGAAAACATGTACATCAGAAACTGAAGAAGATAAAATAGGAATTGATTGTTGTTCTTGTGTTCCACTTTCTTGTTCATGCAATGTTGAAGATAGTGAATACGGAAGTGAAAGTAATGTTATATATCTATTAGAAGAAATTTGTAAACTAAAAAATGAAGTTGAAGATCAGCAGATTCTATTTAATGAAAGAGAAAGTATCTAAAATGATGTGGTTACTAGATTGAATAATAAGTTACAATAAATAAACACAATTGAGTAGTTGAACAATTAACAAATAGACCAGTGTCAAAAGTTGCAGGATGTAAATAATAAAATTGAAAGACCCGATGGAGAAATAATTTCTCTCAAATCAGATCTGGAAAAATAAAATAAGAAGAATGAAGAAATTCTACAAAATTTGGATGATAAAGAAAATTGTCTGGAAAAAAAGATTATAAAATTGAATGTGCAAGTATAATAAGGAATAAGGGTCGAAGAATTTTGAAGAAGCAGTTCCAAACATCGGAGGTTGAGGTCAACATTTTAAGAGGGAAATTAGAAGAAAAGGATAAAAACATGAGGTTTCAAGGTAGTACTAAGATTCAGGATAATATTATTAGTTGTCAAAGGTCTCCTTCTATTAATTTTGGTCTTGGTTTTCATGAAACTGTTAAAGGAGAATCTAGTTCACAAGACGGTGCTAAATATTCCAAGGATATGAATACAAAACTTTAATTTTTTAAAGAGACAAGAGGTCAACCGATGATCATGAATCCTAAAAGAAAATCATTGACACCTAAGTATAGAAGTATATATCGATTATCTCCTCTAATCAATAATGTTGAATTCTTTATGTGTGATAATTATGGACATGTTTCAGTCAATTGCAAAAGCATGTTGTTTCAGTCGTAGAAAAGTAGACACTACTTACAAAGAATATTAACTCCCAAGTACTCAAATTTCTTTAAGGGTTATTATTTTTCATGCAACAAATTTGGACACAAAATTATTGATTTCAATAGAAGGAACATGACGCAAAATTATTATGATTTCTCTGTCCCATTTTTGGTCACATAATATTCTATTCTTCTAACAAGTTTGGGCATGTAGAAAAATAATGCAAGAACATATCAATGAATTACCAAAGACAACATGGAAGACAAACATATGATATCATACTATCGAAGAAAGATGGATCACCTAAAATTCATGTTAACAAGAAGAAAGACAAAGAGATAAGATGTGGTTTTTCTCTCTGTGCATTTAACAATAATGATGAATGGTACATCGACAGTGGATGTACTCATCACATGACTAGTGATAAGAGTAAGATGGAGTCTCCCAAGAAAAATCAAGATGCTAAAGTTATCATTTCAAATGATGCTCAAGCAAAAGTTTTGGGAAAAGGTAGAGCCATAATTAACAAAAATAGAAAGTTAGTTGATACCTTATTAGTTCAATTCCTAAAACAAAACATATCAAGTGTAGGCCAAATGACAGATAAAGGGAATGTAATTGTGTTCAGATCAACCAAATGCAATGTCATGGACGAAGAAACTGGAAAGGATATAGCAAGGGGATACATAAACTATAATAAATTATATTTCTTAAAGATATGACCTCTCCAAAATATAAGGAGGATTTAGACCCAGACTGAAAAAATAAAATCCCCATTGTAGTCCATCATTCTTGAAAGAATAATGTTATACATAACTACAATATATGAGGGTTCGTTTGGTAATTTTGGTTGCTTATATTTCTGACAGTGCATCTGATGTGCCAACAGAAGACAGTTACAGGCTGTACAATCTGACGGGGAGCTAAAGAAATGAATTTTTTGGTATTTCACATTCTGTACATAGATTCGATGAAATAAAGTCACATATATATACTATTTTCTTTGCATACAGTCCGTATGTTTTTCTCTGATAGAAAAATAGTGAGATGAACTCAAGAATAGATACTAACATGATGCTGACAGTTATGATTTAATTTTCTTAGTCTAATGTTGATGGTTACAGTCTATTCATATGGTATTAAGTTATGATTATCTTATTTATGAAGATACTTTGATGAATCGGTTTTTTTGGTCAAACTTGATAGTGAACATGTAGCACAGGTTCAAGGGGAGCATTAGACTTGTTAAGTATAATGCATTATTAGCATTATGTTTATAATGGTTGTTGAATTATGTTCGATAATATCTCTCTATTAATATCTTTTGGTCCTTGTTATAAAAATCATATCTATAATTTGAGGTAAAGGTCATGTTGAGACATATGATGTAAAGATTGTCATATTCAGTCATGTATGGACTTTTTCAAATGTGTAAAACCACATGATTGGGCGATTTATGTGAGTCCTTGGTGATAGAAAAGGTCATACTCATTTATGTTATAGATTCATGTACTTCATTGAAAATCTATCTAAAGATTCCACATGTGCTCACGAGAAACATGGTCAGTATAGTGTAGATTAGATATATAGAGCTCTTGTATCTACAAGGAAAGTGAAACCTTGTTTAAACATTGGTCTGCCTTTTTCCCTTGATTTCGAAGGGGTAGTGTAACTTGTTTTTTCAATAATTCTTATGTTGATGTGTCTAACAAGTATCTACAAGTTGTGGTGATAAAACACGAACATGGTTTCCATCAAGGCCAAAGGGGGATATTGTTGACATTATTATGCATGTGTTGTCCTTGATGGAAACTCACTTGGAAAAGGCAAAGTATATTGTTTCTAGATAAGCTCAGAGGTGACAAAGTGATGGAATAGAGTGACAGAATGTTGGGACAAAGGTCTTGTAGATCATAATTATAATATGGATAAAGGTACATACACTAGTAGAAAATGATGAAATTAATGACTAGGTGACTAAAAAAGTTAGTCACCGCAATTATTTCGAGTGAAATACTACTAAATTTGAGAAATTTTAAGTGGCCAAACTAAAAATGACTAACTTATATGACTAATCTAGTCTAGGGATAAAATATATGACTAGATAATAAGTGACTAAACTAAAAGCGACTAACTTAAATGACTAATTTAGTCTAGGGATAGAATATATGACTAGATAATAAATGACTAAAGCAAAAGTGACTAACTTAAGTAACTAATTTAATCTAGGATTAAATTATATAACTAGATAATAAGTGACAAAGTTAATAATGATTAATGCAAATGACTATTATAGTGCAAGAATAAAAATAAGACAAAATAACAAGTACAAAAAGTATATGAATTAGTCATTTATGTTAGTAATTTTTAATCGTATCACTCCATAAATGAAAATTTGTAATTTTGATATTGAAGTATTACATTTCACTAAATGAGTCTTTGAATCCATCTGCAGTGTTAAGATTTAGAGACAAAGGGGTCTTTGACTCCATCTACATTGTTAAAATTCTAAATACTGTCTTGTCTCTAAAGTTTAACACTGTAAATGGATTCATCTACAATTAACATAAATATTGCATGTATCATCTATCTACTTTAAACTAATGCCTTCATTATAGTTTTACTAAAGGTAATATTTAGATAGTCGAATTAATATGTA
The DNA here is from genome assembly GCA_034641835.2 of Pinus albicaulis. NCBI lineage: Eukaryota > Viridiplantae > Streptophyta > Pinopsida > Pinales > Pinaceae > Pinus > Pinus albicaulis. The sequence goes on from CM076584.1 coordinate 1,384,263,480, forward strand.
TATTTATATTTCTTTGGCCATAAAATTTAACCTTTAAACTTCATTGATTTATGTTAAAAGTGTGACTCTTGCTTTAAATCGAAGGTGAAATATTCATATTTACGTTTAATGAATAGATAAACATAGCATTTCGTTTTGTAAGTGGATATTCATTCATATGGTGAAAAATATGTACAACCAACAAAGATAAAAACATGTGGTCTCACCCCAACTAGGTTTGTTTGCAACAAACTAGTGACAAAAATACAAAAATTAGGCTAAGGACAACATCCATAAATGAGAGGGTGAAAAACACCAAAATACATGTAATACATAAAAAACACATGAGAGCATACTAGTCATCTGACGTAATGGATGCTTGGTTTTCCAGAGTTGTTCCTAGAGGGGGTGGTCGATGAAAGTTGCAATGGACGCGCCCTTTGAAGTGTGCAAGCTAAGTTTCCAACTTTTCCACTTTTTGTACAAGGTGGTTTTGGCCTCGCTATACCACTACCAATACTTGTTCCCTAACCTGGCACTAGAAGTAGTGCATCCTATCCAAAGTGGCCATAAAATCAACATGCTCCTCCCTATGAACCCATTCTACTGCATCCACCAGATCTATCAGAGTTTGAATCAGGTCCCCACAGTTCTCTAGAAAACAATTTTTAATTTACTGTGGTTCGGGAGATACACATCTATAAGTTCCCAATTTAGTTGTTCCTCCTTGCTTTCCACCACCCTGATGCTGCGTTTTTTGTGACCTTACACTTCCACTGCTACGGGAGGCCTATTTTCCTCCACCATGACCGCCTCACATTCACACACCAACAAGCTGGGAGTGACCAATGGTCTTACCACCTCGATGCACTCCTACCACCACTATTTCCATACCGTCCAAGCCAACATATCCTTGTTTGGTCGGGGGTGATGATTTCCTGAGTCGTGAGGATGGTCGCATTATGATAAAAATAGGAGGGCCAAATCCAACCATTATCATATTACGGTCCACTGGAACTTTCCCCTACCAGCACACCCAAAAACTAGATCTCTCTTCACCCTTAAATTTCCTCAGGAAACCACACACTATGTCCCAGCTACCATCTTGCCACTAGTTGGGAAACTCGGCAAGAACCCTAAAAACTAGAGAAGGAGAAGGTGGGAGGAACACGCCCCAGGCTAACACTTCCCAAGATGCTTCACACAACCCACACTAGGATATTGAATCTATGTATTCCAAAAGGGAAACTCTCTTGTCGCCACTAGACACCAAGAACCACCCACCAAACCACTAGGCACACCATTCTCTAGAACAAGCACTGGAAATGGAGAATTCCACATAGAAGCACTGCCACCCCGAGCAATACCTCCTTCAATACCACTTTCGTGCACCTCTATCAGGCCAACAACTCACATATACTAAGAACATCATAAGACAAAAATAACAAGTTCCCCCTTTGACATGTCGTAGTGTTCAAGATTTCTATCTACTAGGCTTTCAAATGAAAATAAAGTCGAAAACATGAACGAGGGATGATTTTTTTAATGTCCTTAGCATCTATAGCTGCTACATATATCTATATACATTTGGGGTCATCCTTAGCAATAGAAGGAGTCATGAGAAAATATATAGAAAAGGAGATTCTATGAAACATTTTGGCAGGTATTCGACATGTTCAAGATTTCTATTTACTAGGCATTCAAATGGAAAAAAAGTGGAAAGCGTGAGTGAGGGAGGAATTTTCTGATGTGCTTAGTGCCTATTGTTGCTATAGATATGTATCTACATTTGTGTTTTTCCTTTGTAATAAAATAAGTTAGGAGAAAAGAGATATAAAAGGAGGTTTGTGAAAAGTGGTGGTAGGTGTTCATGAATGGATCATGACAAGAAGCCTAAAACCCAAGTCCATCCGAATGATAATGGAGATGTGAACCCCAATTCCATAGGTATACTCATTCTCATTCATCTAGTTATCCTTGTATCTTTCATTTATTTCTACATCTCCTTGTTTCTATTAGTAAGGCCTCCTTGATTGGCGGTTGATTGAGTAGAGAAGTTGTGCATACAAGAGGGATAGATCAGTGACACTTATTATCATTCTCTCCATGTTTATTTTAGGGTAAATGATAAGTGAATGTTGCAATACATTCTATGTTCTTCTTTTTGTGGGTGTGTATCAATAATTTTTTAAGGTTTCATTTTAACTCTTCCTAAGATGTGGGGTGCCATCACTTGTGGGAGAAATGGATTGGAAGGATGCTTCACACTTAGTTTTTGGTTAACCCATAAAATGCACCTTGCCCAAACCTCTTATTTATGCCTATGAAGAAGTGAATCTTGATGGTTGGCCTAATGACATGCCACCATATTCACTAGATAAACATGGTCCCATTGAAATTGTTTACTTATTTTGTCAGCTATGATCTACAATTTCAAAATTGTATCATGTTCCCCACCTCTATTATGACTACTTGGGTACACTAGTACCCTTGAGTTTATGCAACTATGTGGTAAAATTATGGATGCTAATTTTTGAGTTATGGAGTTAGTAAGGGTAACTGATGAACCCTGTGTCCCTCACTTTTAGATTTGCTTGATTGACCATGAATGTGAAACTTTATCAAGGGAATTTAAGTGAAGTCATTGATATTACAAATGGAATTATTACATTAGATCAAAATTGGGCTTTTTATTATCCAAATAAGTTCTAATTTTCTATCAATCTTAGAATTATTTCACAATTCCTTTGAAGTATATATCAATGGTTTGATTTTTCTTCATGCACTTATGTACAAATGTCAAAAATCGATGACAGTGAGAAGTAACTACAAACAATAGACTAACTTTGTATCCAAATTCAATTATTTGTTGGCTATTGAATTTTTCTTTATCGTCACTTATGACAATGAGAAGTAGCTACATATGAGAGGATGACAAGTTATCCCTAAAACCAATGTAGAGATGCAATTATTTATTGGTTGTTGAATTCTTATTTATCATCACTTACAATAACTAACACTATATTTGGACTTTCTTAATGAAAAAAATCTTCACTTCCATAACTCGTAGGACTCCTCAAAATATTTTCACTTCCATCAATGATGATCCCTTTCAATATCAATGTTTTATGCATTCCTCCAATCAATTCTTCATAATCTCTATCTCTTATTTCCCCTAGAAAGACATACATATTGGCTATATCCAAGTCCCATAGAACATACAAATACCTACAAGCACCAAATCTAATTTTTAGTAATATGGAGCTTGCTCAATAAGAATTTATTGCATGGGCACCGTTGAGCCAAAATTACTACATGTAGTTTCCAAAAGACTAAAATCATCATATTAAATAATTTCATAGTCTAAATATCGTTATGGTAGTCAAATTGAGGTTGCCAACCTATTGTGAATTTCTCAACTTTAACAAAATCATTAAGATATCAAATATTGGAACTTAGTCATATGCAAAGTCAATTTTCAAAATAGTTGGGCTTAGTATTGATTGGAATAGTTGGGGTTAGATGAGTTTGTGCTAGTTTAGTATTCCATTTGACATGACCTAGAACTTAATTCTTTTGGTTGGGTTTATCAAGTTCTTCCTCGGGGTTTGTTTTTTTTTTTTAATTATATCTTTTTGTTTTTGCTAATTTCTTTTAGTTAGGCACTGGTGAGGCTACACCATGGTCCAATAATAACACCTGAATAAAAAAAGGAATTGAATCGATCACTTAACATCTACCAATATTCAACACCTCTAATTTTTTGTTTTCAGTGGTGGCAATATTCAACACAAATTTTTGCAAATTTTTTATTTTGAGTGGTGTCAATATTCAACACCTCGAATTTTTGCGAATTTTTTATTTTGAGTGGCGGAAATATTCAACACCTTGAATTTTTTATTTTGAGTGGCGGGAAGCACTGTATGAGATTCTAAGTGATAGAAAAAAATTTTAATCTTTCACTTATAAGAATCGAAGTGGGTCCTCGAAAACCTTCCTTCAAGCTGCATGAAAGGCATCAGAATTTGAGAAACTATAGATAGGTCTAGGGATAAATCCTCTCCGCCTCAATCTAAATGGAAGGATTTCTACTAGGGTGGTGCTGCCACCCGAAATCCTCTCGCTGGGCATGCTGTGTAACCAACTCCAAAAATAGAAGAAATGAGATATCAATGCCTTAGAAATAAGCCACTTCGAGGGGGAAACCTCCAATACATTAGATGAGTGAACAATTCTTGGATGATACAATTTACAAAACCTCCTTTCTATATATAGGAGTCCATGGGGCCATAATGTAATCCTAGTGGGCCACAATGTAATCCTAGCTGACCTAACAATAATAATTTAAGGGCACAATAATAACAAAATGGGGGTTACAGGGGTACAATAATAACAATAAGGGGGGCTACACTAACATAATAAGGGGCTACACTATTAATATAGGGACATAACATGCCCCTCTCCTTCAACAAGTGTTGTCCTCAATGCTTGATGATTTCTTGAAGCTTCTGTATAAAATTCTCATCCTCCCATGTGAAATATTCTACAGGAAAGTTCTTCCACTTGCTGAGATACTCTAAAATTGATCGTACTTTTTGAGTTCTTGTTTCTGTGACTGCTTCAAAACTTCTTCTGATGTGATGTTGATCTTCCCGTTGTTTCATTAGATTCTGCACCAAAGTTAGGCGATCCTTTGAGAGTTGGAGAACTTGTTATTGATGCTTTATGTGATCTTCCAATAATTTATCATCCATAGTAGCTATTATTTGATCCTTAAAACCATCCAACTTAGCCTCCATTTCTACTTTTAAACCATCTATGTCATCTTTGGTTTCTCTTCGTAAGATCGAAATTTGTTGCACTTGGTACCGTAATTTTGATATCTCATACTGCAATTCTTCCACTTAATGCATCATAGTATAGATTTCTGAGGGCTTAATGGGTGTTGAATTCTTTTTATGAGGAATTTCAGAATGCAACATTGAAATATATGCTCAACAGGCCCTTGGAATCACTTCAAACTGATTTTTCAAACAAGATTTATGCAATTCGGGAAAAACAATACACACCTTTTACTTGCTTTGAGGATCTCGATATTGAAATTGAATTATCTATGTAATTTAAAATCTTCAATATTTGAAATTCAGCCCTGTAGTAGCCCTCTGAAACTTCTTTTAAATGCCACAGGTCTGATCTAATTTGGATTCTCCAAGACAAAGTTGTGTCCAATCTCTCACAATGACCTAATTCTGGACTGGTTCAGTAGAGCAAACTTGTAGGACTTGCCACGTGTCACTGTTTCATCCTTTGTCTCTGAAATTGATAGCCAAGAAACTAAAGTCCGTGTACTTGTAACCACTTTTTACTGTACTCAAATCCACTGCCCAGAGAGAGAGTTATTGAACTTTTCCCATGATCACCTCTTTGAGATGAAATTCAGGAGCCTGAAAAAGCACTACCTTCCACAGATCATATCTCCAAAAATATTGTGAACCAAGCTCTAAATTTTTTTGATGAATTTCCTCAGGATTTCAGCTTTGCACCATATTAATTTCAGATTCCGAACCTTCGTAGAAAAAGATTTATAGCGCAAATGCCACGATGACCTGTTTAGGATCCTGAAAAAAGACCTAACTTCCATAGATCATATCTCCAAAAATATTGTGAACCAAGTTCTGAAATTGTTAGAAAATCTTCCTCAGGATTTTAGCTTCGCACCCTAAAAAATTCAGCTTTTGAAACTTTGTAGAAAAAAATTTATAGCGAAAATGCCACGATGACCTATTTGGAGCAGCAAAACCCTAGAACCAAAGCTCGATACCAAATGTTGAGTAACCAGCTCAAAAAAGAGAAGAAAGAGATATCAACGCCTTAGAAATGAGCCACTTCGAGGGGGCAACCTCCAATACATTACATAAATGAACAATTCTTGGATGATACAATTTACAAAACCTCCTTTTCTATATATAGGAGTCCATGGGGCCATAATGTAATCCTAGTGGGCCACAATGTAATCCTAGCCGACCTAACAATAATAATTTAAGGGCACAATAATAACAAAATGGGGGTTACAAGGGTACAATAATAACAATCAGGGGGTTACACTAACAACAATAAGGGACTACTAGCAATATAGGGACCTAACACATCCTCTATGCATTGTTAGAAAATAAATTAAGTGAGTTAGTTGAGTGATTTAAGTGAGGATTGATCAAGTTGAGTTATGTGAGAGTGTGTGCATGTCAAGTTAGGTTAAATACCCTTCATCAGGTTCACTGTATTCATTTTGATTTAGAGTGAATGAAGATTAATTGAAGAGTTGAAACTCATTGTTTCGTGTGTGAAATACTTGTGTTATTTGTGTGTTTGAATCCTCTCCCTATCCAAAAATTTGGTATCACAGTTGATTGAAAGATATAGGAGATAGAGGATGGATTAGCAGCGATTGGTGAGTGAGAGGATCCAAGAGACAGGATGGATAAGAAACAATTTGTGAGTGAGAAGAGGAGAAATAGTTTTCTCTTTATTCGAGCTATAATTGTCCCTCTAATAGTATACAGAGCGTTATAATGCTAAAGGGCTCTGCAAACAACCACATTATAACTGGTATGCTTACTCGAGGTTCCTTCGTTTCAGCAGTGTTATCAAACTAATGCGGTAATAATTAACGTCACTAGTGTTACACGCTCCTGTAGTACTTTCCACAAGTGGTAGCATGGGGAAGTCAATACAAGTTTTGTAAAGAACCAAAGCTTTAGATAATACATTGGTTAGTTAATACGTAACATTTTTATTTGGAAAGGTTTGATATTTGTTAAATTAAAATCTCACATGATTATAAAAGGAGTATTTTAAAGGTCTTCAAAAAGAGGTTTTGAAAATTTATTCAAAAGGAGTTTTTTGGATGAGATATATTAAGGGTTTTATTGAAATGGACACATTGAGTAGGAATATTGGCATAGGTCTATCTAACCCTTGTCATGATATGGACATTGAAGTTTCCAACCTCTGGTGCATTTCTTGAGTTTACCCAAATGGTCATCATATTAGATATTGGAACTAAGACGTATGCAATCTCTAGCTTCACAATAGTTGGGTTCAAACTTATTGACCCTAGTGTGTGCTAGGTTAATATTCCCCCTTGACAAAACCTAGAAGTAATTTATTTTTGATTGGGATGATACTCCTGTATTTCTTATTTATTATCTATTTTCTAATATTTTCTCTTGACTAGATCTCGAATCAACTTGCATTATAGAAGCCAGGTGGAGATGGGTTAATTCATTCAAACTATGTGTGATGGTGCATTGTATACATTGAATACGGACACATTCATGTTGAGATTGCCAATGCCCGGTGCATTTCTTGAGAACCCAAATCCTCAACATATTAATATTATAACTTAGATGTATGCAAAACTAAAGCTTTATACTTTCCTAGTTTTATATCCAAAAGTAGGTTTGATATACCTCCCATGTTTGATATTGAATGTAGAACAACTACACAGACCTATTAAATGTCAATAATGAGCTTAACTTTGAATTATTCCAAAGTAATAACCATGCACAATAGCACTTAGAACAAACACATACATTGGGAAAGTCGATAAGTATGTGTATGTTGATAAGTGGGAAATGAATTGACCCAAGTATATTTAATTCTCTTTTCTTAAATATTCACAAGTTATATATGGTTAAAGTGATTTGAGAGTTTTTTTCTAAGAAAGGCTCAATACATAATCATGAAATCCTTACCCACATTTAGCCATTTCTATGCGGTTTAATTGACCTTAATTGACTCTTAATCAAGGTTTAATTAACCTTATTGTGGAAAGCATCAATTTCTTCCTTAGACAACTGAATCCCTGATCTCTAGCTACTGATGACTACAATTGTTTACCTATAGTTCTTTGACATGCAACATCATGATGCTATTAAGGCTCTTTATATCTATAGGTGAGCTAGTAAACAATTATAGTGGGAAATATACTATTCCAGAAGTGTTGTAATTGATGTCTTTAGTTTCAAATCCTGTCAAAATAGTGCATATACCTATACCTTTTTCCTTTTTAAGGATGATTGTGATCCAGCATTTTTTTTTCCAGATACAAGTGCTTCAATGGCATTCCTTCTCAACATGTTTGAAGTTTTTATCATTATTTACTTCATCTCCTAATGCATATACATACTTTCCTATTCATTTCCAAATGTTTAATTTATGGAAACAATTTTTGTGGCAACATTTCTAGTGGATTCATTAATTCATTAGATGATGTGATGTCTCATTAAGTCATTACATAGTAGGAGAAGAGGAGTACATTGCAACATCTTGACTTGCAAGTTCCCTAGTAGGAAAAATGACAAGAACAAGAATAGGTGGTATTTTATGATCTTGGAGGACTGGTGAGTTGACTATCACCTCAATAGAAGGAAAAAAAATTCTACTATCATTGTCTTCCTTTGTGTTTCTCAGTTCAGCCATCTACTTTGCACTCTTTCCTGAAGACCCATTTAACCATTTTCACTTTTTCCTTTAAGCATATCCTCAAGTTCCAGTGTTTCATTTCTCTATATGGAATCACATTCCACTTCTACTACATTGTCCCATTCTTCTTTCCATGTGCATTGAATCACAACCTACCAGAATTGTGGTGAATTTGTGATCCAAGCCATATATAATTGTTGTAAAGCAGACTACTGCAATATTCTTGATCTCTTGCTTCCTTTATTACTTTTAGGTAGTTCCTATAGCTTTAAGCCATCTAATTTTCACAAATGTTCTTTCATAATATTCTTGGGCATTGATGATGTTCTCACTGCTAGCATTCCAGAATCTTCTTGGGCTTTGACGATGTCCTCACTATTAACATTTGAGAATCTTCTTAGGCTTTGGTGATGTCCTTATTACTAGCTTTGACATCATTGATTTCATTATCATTGGATTCTTGATTGCTCCTTTATTCCTGACTTGGAATGCTTTCTTCTACTACCTTTTTAGTTCTTTCTTCAATACGGCATGGCACCTCAATTTAACTTGAATTACCTTGGATATAGCTATCCTCAAATATTAAATCTCTGTTGAGTGTATCTTTTTCCAAATAAAAAATTTGATATCCCATAGACTCTCCATTGTACCCTATCAAAAATACTTCTAACCTTTATCCTCGTGCTTATGCACTTTTCTGGGAAACAAGTACACAGACATTGCAAACAAACAGTTTTTCATTGTATTTCTATCAACGAAATACACTAGTGTACTAATTACTTCAACTTAAAAATTATTTGATAGATTTTACCTTTTATCATTCCCCTCGCCATCTCTACATCTATCCTTCCTTTGCAACATTTCTTTCTCTTTGAATGTCATGAGACTTGTAATACCTATAAAATATTGAAATGATGGTGTAATATACACTTGTGGCCTCATGCCAACCTTACATGTAATCAAGGCTATAATTCTACACATGTGCAACCACAACATTTTATTTTATTTTTTCAATATATACTATTTTAGGCTAAGGCCAACGTAGTCAACTTCCTTGGAGCTAGCACCAAACTAGCCATCTCTACATCTATCCTCAATTTTTCAAGATGTCCTCACTATTAACATTCCAAAATATTCTTGGGCTTTGGTGATGTTCTTAATACTAGCTTTGTCATCATTATTTTCATCAAAAATTCTTTTGTCATGAGCTAGGTGTTGTGTTATGTGATTATTTATCTTAATGGAACCTACATCTCATGTTTCACATGTTCATGGGTTCATCTTCTCTCCTCTTTTTGTTTATGTTTCTTTTTTTTATTTATGGTTATTTGGTTGTTTACATTCAATCCTTGTTTATCTCTTGTAATCTCAACATGGTATCAGTGTAGGTGTGAACTTTCCTCTTTGGATCATCTCATTTCTTCGAGGGTTCTATAAATTTTTTCCTCGGGTTTCACCCATCTTCAATGGCACACTACAATGCTGATCCAAAAGTGGTTCAAAATAATATTTTCTAAGGTTTCTTCCCCTTAGAGTTTCCAATTAAGGCTCAATTTTTACTATTTTGATCAAGGGAATTTCTTAGCGATGGAATTTTTTGGGTTAATTAGTTGATTTGTTAGACTAGTGGCCAATGGAATTTCCCCAAGGGTTGCAGGACTAGGGCTTTTATATCATCTTCATTTTAGAGTTCCAAACCCTTCTTTCATGCATACCTTCTTAGGTGTATGCAAGGGATATATTAACCCCATTTAGCTTTAAATTTATACTTTTCCCTAATCAATGTGGTTGGTTATGCTTGGCTAGATTTTATTTAGGATGCTACTAACACACATTTATATACACATATTTTACTACACTATGCATGTTGGGCTTTACCCATTTTAGGATATGATGATGTGAGGCATATGTAGAAAAATTCAACCGGCTGGAAAGCTTCACAGTTTTAAGTTTTTTCTCAAATATATTTCCGACAGCACCAAACTAGAAGGTATGATATACTTGAGGTAAACAGAAGGCTCTAAAATATTATTGTTACAAAACCTATTAGCTTTGTAACCTATCTTATTTTATATGCTCAAACAACCCTGTCTTGTGTCAGGAATTTTTATGCTTTGCACTGACTGATAGGAACCTAATTTTGTCATCTATGGGTCTTATTCCCTTTTTTCTTGCAAGGTAATGTGTTATTAACTTATTTATAAATTTATTTTTATATATATAAACATATATGACATTCCGAACTTGTTCATTCCAAACTTGTTGAAAAATTGTTTAATTATGATTGTGCAAAATAAAAATTTTTAGGACCAAAGTAAATCGATCATACAGTGCCCTGAACCAATTGTTAATTTTTTTTAAGTATTGCAAAAGGGTCATATAGATCAGTTTTTTATGTTGTATAGGGGTTAAATAAATGATCCATAAGTGACAAGTCTGTGTCAATCATGGAAAAATCAGAGTGGTTGAAATAAGGGTCAAAATCTTCTGCCAATATGAAAATAAAACTGTTCGAAGAAGGGGTGGCTGACATTTCAGTTGGTAGAAAAGGATCTACTAGTATCACCTCAAAGAAGCACGTATTTTTTAGTGTATTTTTCTAGGAGAGGTGGGAAGGTATGGTCAAGAGTCGTTGGTCACCACCTGTAGATTTCATGAATCAGTTTGGAAAGGTTCTCATTAGTAAGATCCAAGATAAGCAGGTGGGAGAGCTTTAATTATGATTGTAAGTTTATTTCAAAATAACACATGAAAATGCACCAAAATTTATGTCTAGACTCTTTATAAGTTATAACTACTCATCTAAGCAGCATGCCTAAAACATTCGTATACAATTTGAGATATTGCATCAAAAGGATGATTGCCAACATAATCTATACTTTAAGTAGATATTGTTGGATGAAAGAGAAGTTTGATATCATTGATGCTAAAGTAATAGGGTTGGTTCCTCCAGTTGACATGGAAGGAATTTTGGCACTACGAAGTTCAGTTACTACTTGTGATATTTACAAAGTGTTGTTGCAGGGACATGAAAACCATCATCTGGTTGAACACTTTTTTACTCTCCTTGATTGCAAATTAGATATCATACAAACCATCTAATATGGTTAGCCTCCTTTCAGGTAAGGATGGGCTTCCTTGACCCTCTACAACAATGTTTACAATTAGAGACTGTTGTAGCTCCTAGAACAGTATATTGGTTTGGTACCTGATGTGAATCTCATGTTTCATTGTATGGATAGGCCCACGATTAGAATATCATAGTATGATTTGGGCAAGAAAATCACCACTTCCTTTGTTTTGGTACTATATAAATGAATATCACTTTGACATTCCTTTTCCAAATTTTTCCTCCAAACAACTCCTAAGGCCTCGTCAAGCTTCCTGTCAAAATGATCCACACAATAGTCATCACTTTGACCCAATAATTGACAAAATCTCCCTTCAATTTTGTTGCCCAATCACTGTGGAAACTATCACTGGTTTAGGGCATCTAACCATGAGATCTTCCCCCTCCTCATTAACTTCGAAATGCTGCCCTATCATGATTTAAAATTGATCGACAAGTTAGGATCCAACATCTACAATAACGCACTGAAATACATATCTTAAGCTCACTGTTTTGAGGTCTCCTTCATTGCTGCAATCTAGGCCTGGTTAGGGCATGTAATATTCCTAATTAGCCCAAGCTAATAGGAATATTTCATTTTTCTTTGATTTTCTTAATTAGTGAATAAAATGTAAAGGAGGACATGTAAAATCCTAAAAACATCAAAATAAATCAATGCCCAATGTGAACATAGGCCAATCGAGGTTGTCTCAATAAAGTACACTTGTATGTGAAAAAATATTGAGGAGATTTACTAATTCAATAGGACCAAATCATGATAGTGTGCAGATGCATTGACCCTCCTTGTTGATCAGCACAATTCTAGATGCAGGTTCTTTATGTGAAAGGAGCTAAAGTTTTGAAGGTGGTTTAGGGTTTCTCAAGGTCTCATCTTATAAAAGGAAGGGGAAGGCTCAAGCGAAGGTTGTTCATGATATTATATTTTTAGAGTATATTGTCTGCTTAGATATATCTCATTGTCTTGGTTGTTTAGCAGATAATTGTGAGGATTTCTTGTTTAGTGATTCTCTCTGCTTCCATTGAGTAGCTCTTGGAATGAATTGTACTTCTCTTCCACTATTAGGCATACGGACAAGCTCCATCTCCCTTAGACAGTGTAAATTCTATTGAGGTTTAGTTGTTTCAGTGAGCTACAGTAAGTGGAGACTAGATTTGTTCAGATCTAGATTATACTAGTACCTCTTCTCAGTGAGTGAGTCTTTTATCCTCCTAGAAGAGTGTATTAGATATTGGGAATCATCTTTTGATCTTGGCATCAATCCAATTGTTCCGCAAAGCCTGCAACACAGGTTTATCCCTGCAATTGCATTATTTTCAATTGTATAATTGCAGGGTGTTTTGGCAATAGATTGGAGGAGAGATCTCTGGTGTATGGATTATTCCTTCACCATGGTGATCCATGGATTAGCCATATAATCCATGTCTATTTCATATCTAATCTATTTACTGTTATGTTCAATTTATATTTTCTAAATCATTCTTCAGATTTTCTGTAGTGAAACTCAGATCTACTCATGTTCTTTCATGTAATGCTGAAAACCCCAAGGGGTATGTATAATAAAGACATTTTTACATATGGATTTGTTGTAGATCTAATTTTTTATGTATTATATTTCTCTAGATCTAAGTTATAAGCCACTGCTGCATTATACTACATTTTTCAGATGTAGATCTTCACTTTTATACAATGTAACTCATGAAACCCTTACCGAGTTATCCTCTTTAATGTATAAAGAAGATGAATATCCATTTTCCTTCATGCTTTCATGTAATCAACTCCAAATCTGATATTAAATATACTTTTTATTCAAACCCTTCATAAAATCATGTTGCATAAGCTTCAATTAATTTCTGTTGATTCCATTCATGGGGATTGGGCAATTTTAATCCATATTGGGAGTGGGAGATCTGTCTAACATAGCTAGAGTCATTTGTTTCAGCTCAAATTTGGTATGTCCATCCCTCACGAACTAATATAAGGTATCCCACCATCCTTTTCCCTTATTTTTACCCACATTTCTGAAATTAACATTTTTAGAGCTGAAATAGTTGCTTTTCCCCACTTTGGGTGGAAGAAATGAATCATAATGCTTGTTTCTTCCCATATTATTGAACGATATATGATTTAATACTTGTTATGAGCTATATGGTGGCATATCCAACTTTGTAATACATTAGGGTATTCTTATTGTTGTAGAAAATCCCTATTTTGGGATATTACAGTGGTATCAAAGCATGATCTTTGGCTCAGCCTGTGAGATCCAGCTATCAGAAGACTAAAGAGGAGTAGATTTCAGAATTATGGAGAGGATGAGATTACTCTCATCATTTTTGATATCTAAGAAGAGCCTCTCCAAAGAGGTTAAACAAAAGGAAGAAGAAAGTTGCAGTGAGACCTATAGAAGGTTTCAAGAAGAAGAAGAAGAAGAACCAGGCACTTCATATTCTCATAGAGGGAGTGAAGAACAAGAAGAGAACTTACAACATGAGATTCTAAGTAAGTACTTGAAAAAGTACAAGTGTCACTCTAGAGCCTTCAAGGAGAGTCTAACTTTCCGTCAATTCATCCAGTTGAAGAGGGAAAAGAGACCTTACAGTAAGAAGGAGATCAAGGGAAATAGATTTATATTTTCCACTTTTTATGGGACATATGTAGCCAAAGCTTGGGAAAGAATACTTAGTGCATTTTTCCTACTACATCCAGTGGTAGAGAAAAAAGAAGTGGAAATTGCAGCGCTGCACTTGAAGGGTGAAGCAAGCAATTTGTGGTTCAGCCATGAGAGACATGCAAAAGTATCTTCTTTTGCAGATTTCACTCAAAGGGTGATCAAGAGATTTGAGGAAGATAATTCTTCACTATCTCTTGAGAATATTTGTACCAGCACTATGACAGCCTTGGAGGAGTAGCCTTCAACACCTGCAGTTGAGGGAGTCAATGTTGTAGAAGAAGGAACTCTTGCAACCATACAAGATGTTCCCAAAGCCTATTAAGGTATGATTGAGTTTCCACTTTCTATTATTACAACACAATGTTTTGACGGTTGTGGAAACATGCTGTTACATGACCCAAGATAATCACTTACTGCTAATCTAGAGCAGCAGAGTTGCACTGCACTATCCAAGAGCAGAAATGGAGAAAAGAGGACCCATTCCTCATGGGACCATTTAGATGTTAGCTTCATTCAGGAAGCCATGGAGGAAGAGATATCAAAGGGTAGACATCTTGAGATGAGAAACTCTTTCTCCTCTCTAGATCACATTCTCTCAGTGAGCATGCCACAGCTCAAAGAGAGACTTCCACTTGCAGCAGATCCAAGGCCTCTCTAGTTTTGGAAGATCATGTATGAGGAGGAGGTCTCATCAGGAGATCCCATTGGAGGTGCACTTCAACATTTCATGAGGTGAAAAGTTCTTCAAAGGTTGGAGGAGCATGGTGTCCTACCTTGGGAGGATACCAAGCAATGGAAGAATTAGATCCATCATGCACATTGGGATGAGTGGATGGCAGTATGGAGCAAGACGTTTCCAAACCCCTTGCAAATCTATGATACATGCCAGCAAGAAGCATGGCTGCGCTGGTTTTTTTTTGGTGAGTTTTATCACTACCCAAAAATTTCTATTTCTTTAACTCATGTCTTGAGCCTCAATGATAGGATGCATAAGAAAAAGGCATGGTTTTTGTGGAAGTTAAGAAGAGAGTTTGGACATCATATGTAAAATCTTATGTCCATGTTTTTACCTTTGTCTAAGATATGTCTCATATGCTCACATGTATTTATGTTTGAGATGTATTTCATGTATGTATATTGTTTTGGGAGGAAGGATAACTTCCCCATGATGTATAAGGGAGCTGGTTTGTGCTTGGTCGATGAGACAACTTACATTTCCATCAACGTATTATTTCTCATTGATCTGCATTTTGATAATGCAAGGAGGCAGCAAGAGTCTTTGTTGCTATGGCTATTGTTGAGAGAGTATGGGCTGAGGTCTCTCCATACTCATTATGATGTTTTAGGAGGAGAGTATGGCACATTATATTTTTATTTTGATCATGTACAACTGGTATATCTTGTTGTTTACTACCACATAGTAGATGAGCACTCATGCATAGCTAGTACCTTATTTAAGGACAACTTACCACATGACATCCTCAAGCAGTAGTTGGGGAAACTACATTGTATCCATTTAATGAGCCATTGGTATCATGTAACCTTAAGCATTTTTTTGAATTATATGCTAAATGATGGTGATGTGCCATTCATTTTTGATGGGGTGATTTGTGCCAGCTTGATCCATGATATGGGAAAGAGGATATTTGGATATATATTTCCCTTCTTGCCACTTGAGGGCAATCTGATTGCAACCACAAATCAGCATGTTCTCTACACTTGCTATGAGTGGAGAGAAAGACAACATAGGGTAGGCCATCTTTCCTATCATGTTCAGTTATTCATCCCACCTTCTTTGCAAGATTCTAAAGTGGAGGAGATCTTTCATGTGTTGCCATGTTGGGAGGTGACTCATTTTGTATGGGTGATTTATTGGGAAAAGATGATTTTCCAATCCATTTCAATTCTGTCCTTGTAGTTACTTGAGGGAAAAAAATGTTTTTGGAGGGGAGGACTGTAATATTCCTAATTAGCCCTAGCTAATAGCAATATCTCATTTTTCTTTGATTTTTTTAATTGATAAATAAAATGTAAAGGAGGACATGTAAACTCCTAAAAACATCAAAATAAATCAATGCCCAATGTGAATAGAGGAAAATCAGGTCCATACCAATAAAATACACTTGTATGTGAACAGGGATTGAGGAGATTGACTGGGTCAATAGGACCAAATCACAACACTGTCCAGATGCATTGAACCTCCTTGTTGATCAATGCAGTTCTAGATGGAGGGTCTTCATGTGAAAGGAGCTAAAGTTTTGAAGGTGGTTTAGGGTTTGTCAAGTTCTCATCTTATAAAAGGAAGGCGAAGGCTCAAGAGAAGGTTGTTCATGATATTATATTTTCAGAGTATATTTTCTGCTTAGACATATCTCATTCTCTTGGCAGTTTAGCAAAGAATTGTGAGGATTTCCTATTTAGGGATTCTCTCTCCTTCAATTGAGTAGCTCTTGGAGGGCATTGTACTTCTCTTCCACTATCAGAATATGGACAAGCTCCATCTCCCTTATACAACATAAATCCTGTTGAGTTTTACTTGTTTTAGTGAGCTACAACAAGTGGAGACTAGATCTGCTCAGATCTAGATTATACTAGTACCACTTCTCAGTGAGTTAGTCTTTTATCCTCCTGGAAGAGTGTATTAGCTATTGGGCATCATGTTTTGATCTTGGAATCAGGCCAAATATTCCTCAAAGCCTACAACGCAGTTTGATCCCTGAAAATGTGTTATTTTCAGTTGTATAATTGCAGGGTGTTTTGGCAATAGTTTGGAGGAGATATCTCTCGTGTATGGATTCTTCCTTCACCGTGGTGATCCATGGATTAGCCATCTAATCCATGTCTATTTCATATCTGATATATTTATTATTATGTTCAATTCAGATTTTCTAAATCATTCTACAGATCTGCTACAGTAAAACTCAGATCTACTCTTGTTCTTTCATGTAATGCTGAAAACCCCAAGGGGTATGTATAATAAAGAAATTTTTACATATGGATCTGTTGTAAATCTAATTTCTTATGTATTTTATTGCTCTTGATCTAATTTATAAGCCACTACAACAGTATACTATGTTTTTCAGATCTAGATCTACAAATCTGCACTTTCATACAGTGTATCTCATGAAACCCTTACCAGGTTATTCTCTTTGATGTATAAAGAAGTTGAATCTCCATTTTCCTTCATTCTTTGATGTAATAAACTCCATATCTAATATTAAATCTATTTTTTATTCAAAACATTGAGGAAACCACATTGCATAAGCTTCAGTTAATTTATGTTGAGTCATGTCACGGGGATTGGGAAATTTTAAGCCATATTAGGAGTGGGAGATATATTTAACATAGCTAGAGTCATTTTTTTTAGCTCAAATTTGGTATGTAAGTCCCTCATGACCTAAGCTAAGGGATCCCACCATCCTTTGCCTTTATTTTTATGAAAATTTCTAAAATTAACATTTTTAGGGCTGAAATAACTGCTTTTCCCCACTTTGGGTTGAATAAATGAATCACAATGCTTGTTTATGCCCATATTATTGAAGGATATATGATTTCATACCTATTATGAGCTATATTACTGCATCTCCAACTTTGGAATACCTTAAGGTATTCTTCTTATTGTATAAAATCACTATTTTCGGATATTACAGGCCATCGCAAAGTCCATTCTTCTAGCCTTCAATTCTGCCTATAATTTCTCTAAATGAAAGTGGTTTCCCTTTGGAAGTACCCTCCTCCTCAACGATGTTGTCCTGGGCATGAACCAACCCTAACACTACCGTACATAGCTCAGTTTAGGTTTGTTTTGGCCTGTGGCCTTCCCACAACAACCATCTAGGGATGAAAATATCTCTTCGAATGGTATAAACACCCTAATATAACCTAAAACATAAAAAAAATCTCCCCTCTACCTCAGCCCTATAGAATAGCAAATCGGCCTTCATATCAGTCACCAAGAGTGCCCTGAACTACCCTCTTCTCCACCCTCTCATCCCTCTTATGCCTATGGCCAAAAACATAAGTTTTATTATCCTCCCTTTGTGATGGAAATGACAAGAGTATTGAATATATTCACAAGTGTAGGCCTCGTATAACATGAGAGATAACAAGCCTCCTATAACAAGAGAGGTAACAAGCCAAAGGGCCAAAATTATCCAGGTGAAGCCTTCTTGGGTGCGGTCTTCAACTGGAATAATTCTCATGCCATATGATGGGTAACAGGGTCCACCAATCATGCATTTATTTATTGGTTGGGGATTCCCACCATCTTGGGAGGATATTTTTTCATTTCCCTACCAAATATGTGAGATGTGCACCCACACATGGAGACACCTACCCTGGCAATTACTCATACATACATTAGAAATGACATGTGACATTTCGATAAGAGTCTAAGACTCAAGTATTCATACATAAATGTGTTAAATGAAATGATCCTATGATTTTATGTGTTCTATTTTTTTCACTGATAAATGATATAGTCCATTCTCATGTATGCATGAGATTTTTTTTTTATCCTTGTCTCTTTTATCTTAGATGGGACCTAGTTGCATTAAGGTGTGTCCCACCCCTAAGGGATGCATCCACTGATGGATAAATCATTGGGTCTATGCTCATTATCAGTCCCCCCTAAACGGATCCGGCCACCATCATATGCAAAATGAAAGTGGGTTGGATTAGACTTTATTGTTTCCGTATTTATGAGGTATAAGGCAAGTATTGGGGACATCTCTTTTAATTGGGGATGTTACCCACATCCCATAAAATTGGTGATGTAAATGCTCCTGAATATGGATAGATGTCTGTCAACTGTCTTAGGAATGTCTAGTTGCCACCTGTCAAAGTTGGTTCCTTTTTTGTGCACTTGATGAAAAGTGGAAACCAATCTAGCATTCCCTTGGGTGTGCTAGAATGTTATACAGAGGAAGGAAAGCAAGCAGTGGTGTTACTATTAGATTTTTCAGTAAATAAAAAATATTGGAAAAAAATATAACATTAGAGCTGTCCACCTTCACTTCCTAAGGCCCATTGAAGAAATAATTTATATTTATCAACATATGAGGCCACCTTCACTACATAATGCCCATTGAATAGTTAGTTAACAATCACTCATTGTAAAAAGGATCAACTTTGTTAATAAGGCGCAAAATAGCTAGTAGGCTCTCATTATAAGTGGGCCCACAGATAGATACGATTTTCTATGGATAGTTATATATTAAGTAGAAGGATATGTAATGTTTTTTCAAGAATTATATATGTATTTGGAGAATTCCTCTTGAAGGTTTCCCCCTTGAAGTGGAAAGTAAACATACCTCTCTATTTTTTTATCAACAAGTAGATCTTTCTTAGGGTTTATTTCTTTTTTCTCTTGTGTTCTTGGGTTCTGCACTACATTTATGTGATTTCTCTAAATTGAGGAGTTAATTACACGACAAGGGTGGTGGTCCTTGAGTATATTCCTTCAGATTCACAAGTTGCAAATATTTTTACAAAGCCCCTAGAAAATGCAAATTTTAAGATGCTGAGGGAGAGACTAGGTTTGGTCGAGAACACTTTCCTTGCAAAGAAAGAATTTATAGTTTTTATCTATCGCTCAATTAGCTCGCTAACATTGATGGCATATCAATAGGATAGATTTATACCATGTAATTATATGCTCCAGTAGATGCATCTTCCTATTTTCCTATATGTAACAAAGAGAGAGAAAAGTGATGGCCAGACACTAGTTTGTTGTGGAAGGAATGTGGAAATGATATATAGAGAGAAAGTGAGGGCACATGCATGCTTCCAATTTGCATATACCAGACTCATCCTTGTCCCAAATTTAGAACTATTGTTCAGATTTAGAATTACAAATAGCTAGAGTTTTCTTTTACCAACTGTAGCATGTAATATCCCCAAATAGGGATAATAGAAAAATAACAATATTTCCAAAACTTGGGCATAGAAAAATCTGAAAATTTATTGCTATATAAAAATTCCTACACTAAACCCAGATTTATATTCAAATCATTGAACTAATTTTTTTGCTAAAAGAATTAAATTTCTAAGTATTTATGAACTTATAAAAATTACATCAAATCCCTTTATTTCTGCCCATAAATTTCAGAAATGAAATACAATGACTTTCTTTTAATTTTTCTGAGTTAAAACATAATCAAGTATGTACATTTAAAGAAAAATTACCTCAGACACTATTTTTTAAACCCTATTCATCCTCTTGAATGTTCAAAAATATTAGAGTTGTCATTTGTGTGAACATAATTTTTTTGGTTTCTTATGATTAATCATTAACCTATAAGTCTAACAAACCTATATATGCCCATTACTTTAATAGTTTTGACAGTAGTAGATGGTATTGGTTGCATATTTTTTAGTTTCCACTTATCATTCGTCTCATTTGATTGTATGTCTTTTGTAGGTTTTTTGCCATGTTTTTCTTGTAATAACGTTTTTGGACATTTTTTCTAGCTACTACACTTTCTACAGGTTTCTGTGACACAAGAACTATCTTAGAGGCACCAAAATTTTCAACATTTTGGGTAGCAGCTTCAGAAAAGTAGAATAAAAGTTCTTCCAATGTTTCTGTGAAGAATAATGTTGCAAATATTAGTGATGCTGCCAAGATAGTTGTCAACAAGAAGAAGAAAAAGAAGATTTTTTCACTAAGGCAAATGTTGCAGCTCCCACTGGTGATTTATACAATGCTTAAAAGGTTCAAGAGGACAAGGAGGAATATTTTAATCTTCGAGAACCATCCAAATTAGTAACCGACATTGTCAAGAGTAAGACTTCCTCAAAAAAGCCTGAGAAGTAAGTCATGAAAGAAGTGGATGACTGGGAAGATGTAGCTAAGCTTTCAACTCCTATAATTCAAGTAGCTATTTTAGTTACCAAATGTTCAGGAGACAAAAAGTACTCCAGTGATTTTTTTTGACAATCAAGGATCAGTGCAAAGATTTACCAAATCATTTTTAAATTTGTCCAGACACTGTTGAATTACTTGGAAATTCCCAAGAACTTGCAAGTTATGTAGGATAGGCTAATGCATTAGCAAGCACCGCAAGAGGTCTTGAAAGGAAGTCGAGCGGGAAATATCTACTTGAACATTGTGGGAGAAATATGGCCAGTTTGGATGATGATAGATGGGCCAAGCTGGTGGATTCTTTTGTTGTTGGTTGTGATATGCAGAGGGATGTGGGTCTAAGTGGTTTCTCTTCTATATTTCAACTTGGAAAAAGTTATAATACTTCCTTTCCAAGAAATACTTGTGCAACAAAAATGACTATGAATGATATCCTTCCTAGAGGGCCTTATGTGCAAGCACCATTTCCACAAGTTGGAGTAGTGACAAATAATTCTGATGTTAATAGGTGGTAATGCACTTTTGGTTCATAAAAGGGTTTGATTCCTCCTCCACAACCTTCTCTGCCCACAATTAATAAATCAGAGAACCAATATGTAGTGGGAAAGGTTTCTGATGAGGATTAGTTGAAAAAATGGCAAATTAAATCCATCCTTAATAAATTAACGCCCTGAAACTTTGAAAAACTTTTTGATTAGGTCAAAGAAGTGAATGTTGACTCTACATCATTTCTTCATGGTAAAATATCTCAAATATTTGACAAAGCCTTAATGGAGCTGAATTTTTGTGAAATGTATGCAAAATTATATTTTCAACTTACTGCAGGATTACCAGAATTTTATGAAGATATTGAGAAGGTTGTTTTCAAGTGAGTTCTTTTGAAAAAATTTCAGGAAGAATTTGAAAAAGATGAAAGAGAAGAGGCAGAGGCTAAGAAAGAAGAAGAGGATGGTGATAAAATCCTTTCAGTAGAAGAAATATGGGAGAAGAAGGTTGGAGCACGACAATGAATGCTAGGAAATATAAGGTTTATTGGTGAGCTTTATAAAGAAAGTATAATGATCGAAAGAATTATGCATGCATTGATCAGGAAACTAATTGGTGAATTTTAGCATGTAGAGGATGAAAATTGTTAGTATGAGTCTTTCGTCATAAAAGATCACTTTAGCTACGCATAACAAATAGCCGTAACATCAATTATGGCTGCAAAACATCTTTAAGTAGCTGCATAAATTCAGATCTAAGAATAAAAAGACATTAAGTAGATAAGATATAATATGGCTCCAAAAATCCAATGGACAAGACAAGAATAATGGATTTAAAAGAATTTTGTATTCTATTAAAGAATGGAGCACCTGAGAGGAAAACAAGAAAGGTGTTTTCCAGTTCTCCTCAGTGGGATGGGTTCTTGGAAGTCCTCAGTGTTTCAGATCTAACATTTCTCTCTCTTAGTGGTGTAGAAAAGCAAACATGGAACTCAATGGGAGTTCATAAAATAAAATGGAAAGATGGTGACCAACAGTAGATCTAGAGTGATCTAATGCAATGAAGGTGAGTAATGAATGGGGAAAACCCTCCTATTTAAAACAAAATATTAGGGTTATCTAGAACTTGGTGCATGAATAAAATATTATTAATCGAATTCTAGAAGCACCCTTTAGGAATATTTTATTATGTTTGCTGGAGGGAAAAGGATTCTTGACTTGTGTCAATTCCTTTATTTGTAAATAATAATTAAATAAATGATTTATTTATCATTTTAGGAAAATGATGGAAATATAATTAAATAAATAATGGTTTATTTAATTATTTATGGATGATTTAGTCAAATTTAACTAAGAATATTATTTAAATAATGATTTAAATAACTTATTCTTAGGAAATAATTAAATAAATAAGGGTTTATTTAATTAATTTCCTTTTTTTGGGTTAAATGTGACCAGGAAGTATGAATGAGTAAGTTATTTTAGGTGGTGAAAGAAATTTTACTTAGGGTAAAATTGGTCTTACATGGTGTACTTGGGTTCATCTAATGATAATGGGTTAGATGACCAAAAAATGGTGTAACAGATTTCCCCCCAACGTACGAGTGTTAGGAGCAAATCGTATGACTGAAGTACATTGTAAGAGCTCAATCACTGGACAATAATAGGGAAATGAGAGAGAGGAATGTAAGGTAGATTAAAATACTAAAGGACTAAACCCTGAGGAGACGAGACTTATAGGTGCAACAAGTCTCGAGTTTATGAAGTTGTAGCTGTGCTAAAGGCGGTGGGGGAGGCATACCTATGCCCGTCGAGACAAAGTAGAAAGAATAAGGCACCCGGAAAACAATGGAACGCAATGAGTACAAAGAATAAGGCGCCTGAAAAACCATAGAACACAATAATGAAGCATGTGTTGGCCAAAACATGAGCCAGATAAATAACATGATGAATCCCATATACATGCGATGCCTAGAATAATCGTCAGGACTTATACAATAGTAAGGTAGTACATGAGATATAAATACACCCAAATTCCCCCTACATGCAGGGAAGGGCTCATAAAATCTTACTGATATGTGTAAATCGAAGAGGCGTTGCAAGCAGTTGAGGCCGATATCGTCAAATGAGAGGAGCTGCATCAAGGGCGGGAATGAAGAAGTCATCCGAGCATGTGGGGGGCTACCTACAGGGCCATCCCCTCATGAGGGTTGAGACATCTCACACATGCCCGGGAATCACCAATAGCTGTTGCTGCGTCACTGGACCATCAAGCGTATATATCACAATCATGTGTGGAAGAGCTCGAACCAAGGTACACTGCCCCGTAGACCTGGCTTTTGGAGTAATATGGGCTGATGTTGACAGAAGTAGGTCCGCCACAAGTGAGGCAATAAGGGAACGCCAACTAAGGCACGGGGGAAAATAGTAGAGTGAAAAACAAGTGGACACTACTGATGATGATGGAATGAGAGAAACGGAGTAGTGGTGGGACGACTTCCCATGTTAAAGCATAAAGTGTATAAATGGCTTAGCAGCGACTGAAATCATATCATGAGGGATAGTGGATAGGGGTATTGAAGGCCATAATGTTTGACATGAGAGAGGGACCAAGTAGGACAGGTGGAGTGGATTCAGAGGGAATGTACTCAGCAGGTCGAGCGGATGATGAGCGGTAGAGGATGGGAGCAGCAGGTTCTGACATTTCAACATCAGGGGGAGGAATGTCAATGGTAGTAGGGGGATCCTTGAGTAGATCGGACGCATACTGAGCAAGTATAGGAGAAGCAGATTGATTTTTTTCCACTTAATACTCGCTGATGACCTCTATAGAGGCTCGGTAATGCGTGAGGTGGGGAAAATGGTGAGAGTAATGGCCATGGACACCACACAGAGCACAGGGTTTGTAGGTGCGAAGAGTCTTTGGGTTTTTGGCTATGGATGAGGAAGAAACAGGGGTGTCAAGGACTGTAGATTCAGGGAACGCAACTTTGACCATGGGTTGGATACGGGGCAACTCAGGACAAGTATGGGTGGGATGACTGATAACATCGCACAAGGCACAAGGCTTGGCGGGTTGGGGAGGGGTAGGTTCAGGTGCCGTGGCCTTGTCGTTGGATGCTCCCTTGTGAGTTTTTCGTTTCTTGCCTATAGCTGGCGCAACATTAGGAGGGTTCTACGGAGGGGCTAGGGGCGCTGTGGTGGTGGAAGGAGAGAAGGGGATCAGTTGTACTGGTGTCATAGCTATGTATGGTTTGGGTTTGCCTGGTGGGGTCTCGGTTGGAGGAGTAAGATACCATACTGGAATTCCCAAGGTTAAATAAGGAAGGGAAAGGGTGGCCATGACGGGGACCGAAGAGATGCCCCGGGGGGGGGAAGGAAAGGGATTTGACTGGTAGGGTAATGACCAGTGGGGATAGCTCCCATAGGGTGGGGACTAGAGGGAACTAACTCAGGAGGGAAGGTAGGTTCTTGACTGTGACGGGAAGGGCCAGGTGAGAAAGGGTCTGCTGACTAAAGCGAAGGGCTAGGAGCAGGAGGTGATGGGTGAGAGGGAGGTTGCTGACTAGCCAGAGCAGGCTGTGGAAGGCCAGCCTAAGATGATTGCATCATGCAAAAATTCGCTAAGCTGGGGTCAGAGACAGGGGGAGGGGGAGGACCAAGAAAGGTTCCAAGAAGAGAGGAGTCTTTGTAGACGCCATGGGGAAAAACTAGTCAAAGAATCAATAGTGGGTTTATTGGTCATAGTAGAGATGGTGGACTTAGGGGAGGTCTGAGATTTTGGTTCATGGTAGGTCAACTGTTCAATGGTGAAAATCTTTCCATTATGCAGAAATAACATCTTGCAGTGGACTGTGGATGGGACGACAGACATGGCACAGGTGTAACTACACCCCAGAAGGATGTTGTAGTCAAGAGGAGCATCGATAACTTCAACGTCGACACAAAAAGTCTTACCAGAAAGGGTGATAGGACAGTTACGGAATAGACCGATGGGCTGGGAGGCGTGGCCATCCCACACATGAAGGGTGATTGTGGAAGGGGCCAGTTTAGGGGATCCGAGCTGTTTCCAAACCGAAGCGGACATTATGCAGGTAGATGCCCCCTCATCAATAATACATCAAGCAACATTATCATTTCAGATTTTGACTGGGATTTGGAAAGCAACCGAAGGAGGAAGAGGAGGATGGTCTGACTGACAGGCATTGAAAATGATCAATTGGTCATCAGCAGGATCTACAGCACCCACGACAGATAGTAGAGCCCTCTTTTGAGAAGGATAGGACTGGAGGAGTTCCAGTGTTGAAATGGTGGCAGGAGATTGGGCCAGATCATCTAGTATACTGTAGGAATGGGCAACCCTTCCAGAGGCAGCATTTTGGCGTAATGGTCCCTTAGGAGTCTTGGGATGGACCTCAGATTTAGGCAGAGGGAGGTGCAAGGGACCATTGGGTGTTGATAGAGGCTCTGTAGGACCTGACGATGGAGACTCGGAGGCAGATGGAACAGGAGGTGTGAAATACTGATGAGACTGAGTTTGAAGGTTGAGGTCGATGAAGAGAGGTGGGTCAGAGGCCATCATGAGAATTTGGTAATCAGAGGAACCAGAAGCAGAAGGTTGAGTGGTTACCGAGGCATGAGGGGGTTGAGTGGCCACAAAACCTTATTGAGGGAAAGGATCGGTAAACATAGTGGGCTGAGAAGTAGTTGGGGAGGGAGGGGAGGAGTGTTGTC
The DNA here is from genome assembly GCA_034641835.2 of Pinus albicaulis. Taxonomy (NCBI): domain Eukaryota; kingdom Viridiplantae; phylum Streptophyta; class Pinopsida; order Pinales; family Pinaceae; genus Pinus; species Pinus albicaulis. Next base: position 1,384,289,826 of record CM076584.1, read on the forward strand.
CTCGCACGTTGACCTAAGAATCCCACATCTTCCACATTTGTGGTAATAAGGGACAATCGTGAGTGTAGTGACCATAGACACCGCAACATGAACAGGGCTTATTGGTGTGAAGTGGGCTGTTCGGCTTGGGCTGAGAACCCTGGGGCGCGTTGGCCATGTGAGGATCAATACTGGAAGGATTAGGTCCATGATTACTAGGGGCGAATAGATTGCCTTTGCTTTTTTGTTGATAAGGAAGAAGGTTGGTTGCCCCCTGTTGCGCAAATACTTTCCCTAGAGGCGGTAATAAGTGCAGTTGTGGGGTTGGAGAAGGCAAGGGAGTGGGAGGTCCAAACGCTGGAGGAGCTGGGACACTAGGCTGTGGATAAGGATAAGGGTTAGGGTGGGTAACATTGAGGTAAGCAGGAGTGGGGGGAAAAGGAGAAGGTATGCCATATCCTGGATACATGCTACCGGGAGGGGAAAAGGTGCCAGAGGTGCTGGCCCCTCCTGGAGGGAAACCATGGCCCATAGGAGGTGGGGCAGAGGTATGGGAAAGGGTTCCAATGATACCGTCGATAGAGTGAGATGCCCCAGGGGCGTTAGTGCCGCCAGGCTTGGGGAGGTCAGGAAGGACAGTATAAACATAACCAGATTGAGCATAAATAAGGTCATATTTCACGGCTATTTGAAGGGCGGTTTCTTCGGTTTGAGGGAAAAGTGAGGTGACATCTTTGCCAATGGGAGGTAAGAGAGAGCGAAGGAACCATTCCATGTAAACCTGATCTTCGAAGGGAGGAGCTTGACATAAGCTTCTTCTTCACCGCCATTCCTGGACATGAGAGGAAAGGTGGGTTGAAGAGGATTGGTGGAAGGAGGTTAGAAGCTCGATACCCGTGTCGTATCGGAGGGGGAGCTGGAAATAAGATAAGAAGGCTTGGGTAATGGTTGTAAAAGTGGTATGGGAGGAGGTGGTCTGTTCAACATACCATTTAGAAGCTTCGTCGATAAGTGTGCATTGGAACAATCGAAGACAAATGGAGTCGTCAGTAATAGAATTGGAGGAACACCACATATGGAAGGATCGGATATGGTCGGAAGGACCCTCGGTAGCAAGGCCTTTGAACTTGGGAATGTCGGAGGGGAGCTTGGTTGGCATAGCAGGCCAACTAACATTATGGCGAATAGGATCATTAATTAGCTGATTGAAGTCGGGGAGACTGAGGCCGGCCATATAAGGGATTAATGGGGCAGTCGAGGTATATCCCAAGGTGGTTCCACTAGAAACAGACCTAGTAGTAGTACAGGGGTTGCTGCTGGTAGTAGGCCCTGAAGAAGACATGGTGAAAGTGACAGTGGGAGAACCAGAACTAGGGGGAGAACCCAAAAAATCAGAGGAAGAGTGAGAGTGTGGACTTGGGGGAGGACTTACTCTATGACGATGAGAAGGAGGAAGTTGACCAAGTGGAAACTAAGGGTGAAGGCCAAGAAGTCTCCGGGAAAGGTGCCTTGGGGGCGCAATGATGACGGGAAGAAGAAAACTGAAAAGGGCAAGAAGGGACAAAATCAAGTGAGGTCAAGGGCAGAAAAGGTGCAGTTACAATTGATTTTAAAGTCTTTGCTAGGCGGTGTTAACTAGGCGCTTCTTCACTTAGGCTCAGTGTGTGGCGTGCGTTAATTTTAATTGTTTAAACCCAGATGTTTTGAGAGTAAAATAAAAAGTGTGTTGCGTAACGGAAAAGAAATTTGCAGTAAATAAGACTGAAAGAAGAGGAAATTCACAACTAAAAATTCAGCAATCTAACCCAAGAAGGCAGGTCTCTCAAAAATAAGCTATAAGAGGGAAAAAACTAGGCAAAGCACGCTAAAAAGAGGCGAATAGATCTAAGGTCTAGAGGGACTGGGATCTAAAGGGTAAATCTGCTGAAAAGTGGTACAGAGAACAACAAAGAGGCAGAGGCAAGGTTCCTGCTAATAAGGAGGAGATCAGCTACAAATAGGAGGGACAAGGTAGTTGCCTTAGAAATGAACCCAAACAAAATGATATGAGGTGTTTTGAGAGGGAGAAGAGCTGATCTAAAGGGATCTGAAAAAGAGGTATCAGATCTGAGAAAAACAAGGCTGAAACTCTGGAAATTCAGACTTCTGAAATAGCAAAGACTCGCCCACAAAAAGTGGGGGGTACTAGAGCCCTAAGGGGAAAGATTCCCTCTTAGATGAGTGAAGCAGATTAGAAATAGGTCTAAATGGGTAGAGACAGAGGCTGGAAAACCCTGACAGAAGCTTCAGACAAACCTAGAAAAGTGCTGGAAAAATTTGTAGAAAAAGTGCAAGTCGCAGGTTTTGACCTGTTTTCAGTCCAGGTCATAGTTTTAGGGCAGAAAAGTGCGTCCTAAGGCTCAGGTCACACTTTTTCGGCTGATAAGTGCAACCTGCAGATCCGATTGTCTCAACGGAAGATTTCAGAAAAATTTGTCATCTTAGTTGCAGCTAATGTCTGTCACCTGCGCAATAAGGCTAGAAACACACGGAAGTTAAAAATTTGACTATTTGAGGGTTTTAGAGGTGAAAAGCACCATAAAAATAGGACAAACATAAAATGGAAGAGAAACCCTAGGGTCTGAAACAGCTGGATATGTAGGAATAGATAAAATGACAGCGGTCGCAAAAGAAAACTCGTGTGGAGTCGCAAATTGTTAGTATGAATATTTTGTCGTAAAAGATCACTTTAGATACGCATAACAAATAGCCCTAACATCAATTATGGCTGCAAAACATCTTTAAGTAGCTGCATAAATTCAGATCTAAGCATAGAAATACATTAAGCAGATAAGATATAATATGGCTCCAAAAATCCAATGGACAAGACAAGAATAATTGATTTAAAATAATTTTGTATTATATTAAAGAATGGGGCACCTGAGAGGAAAACAAGAAAGGTGTTTTCTGGTTCTCCTCAGTGGGATGAGTTCTTGGAAGTCCTCAGTGTTTCAGATCCAACATTTCTCTCTCTTAGTGGTGTAGAAAAGCAAACATGGAACCCAATGGGAGTTCATAAAATAAAATGGAAAGATGGTGACCAAGAGTAGATCCAGAGTGATCTAATGCAATGGAGGTGACTAATGAATGGGGAAAACCCTCCTATTTATAACAAAATATTAGGGTTATCTAGAACTCGGTGCATGAATAAAATATTATTAATCGAATTATAGAAGCACCCTTTAGGAATATTTTATTATGTTTGTTGGAGGGAAAAGGATTCTTGACTTGGGTCAATTCCTTTATTTGTAAATAATAAATAAATAAATGATTTATTTATCATTTTAGGGAAATGATGGAAATAGAATTAAATAAATAATGGTTTATTTAATTATTTATGGATGATTTAGTCAAATTTAACTAAGAATATTATTTAAATAACTTATTCTTGGGAAATAATTAAATAAATAAGGGTTTATTTAATTAATTTCCTTGTTTTGGGTTAAATGTGACTGGGAAGTATGAATGAGTAAGTTATTTTAGGTGGTGAAAACAACTTTACTTAGGGTAAAATTGGTCTTACATGGTGTACTTGGGTTCATCTAATGATAATGGGTTAGATGACCAAAAAATGGTGTAACAAAAATGTTAAAGCTTTGTGCAAACTAATGAGCACTATTGATCATATGATTGACCATTCAAAGGCCAAGAACCATATTAATGCTTACTTTGATAGGATGACAAAAATTTCCAATACCAAAGGGATTCCCTCTAGGTTACGGTTCATGTTGAAGGATCTGATTTATCTGAGGAGGAATCGATGGAAACAAAAGTGGAAGGTTGAGGGCCACAAGAAAATAGACGAAGTGCATCAGGATGTTGTGCAAGAACTACATGAATAGGGAGGCCATTCTCTAGGTACCAATATGGGACATGTAGGTCAGAGACTCATGACACCACTTGCTCATGGTGTGAGAGGGCTTGTGATGCCACCTTACATGGCATTTGCACAGATGGGCTCACTTCCAAATATGGGTGGGATTAAATGGCCACAAACCCATATGGGACCCCATGACTATGGATTCACCAATCACGATGCTCAGATTATGGATTGGGCTCAATTTGAAAATCATTCTATGTCAAGCCCTTCAACACATAGAGCTTCTGATGATGGCCACTTGACTCTTGGTCCTAATGGAGGTCTTGGAAATGGAATAGGAGGGAGGGCTCAGCCTCCGCCATCGCTAATAGTTCTCTAGCATATATTCCACCATTCACATCTCTGAGTAATAGAGGAATAGGTCTATGTCTGATTTGAGGTTGCAGTTCTAATTTGAGGTTTGTATGAGAGATGAAATTTTCACAAGGACTTATGCTGCAAAAAAACCTTTATTTGAAAAATCACATATCCAGGAAATAAATGTTTTGGATAATGATAGAAGATATTTTAAGAATTCATACTCATCAGGTGACAAAGGTAGGAAGACTGCAAATGTTGAATTTCAACAAGTGACAAGGTTGTGTCAATCATTGAAAAAACAAAGTGGTTGAAATAAGGGTCAAACCAGGCTGCCAATAGGAAAATAGAACTAAACGAAGAAGGGGTGGGCAACATTTTTTTCGGCAGAAAAGGATCTAGCAGCATCACCTCGAAGAAGCACATAGTTTCAAGAGTAGTTTGCTAGAAGAGGTGGGAAGGTATGGTCGAAAGTAATTGGTGGAATAATTGTGGCTTGCACGCAAGCCCAAACTTGAAAAAAACAAAACCACAAGAAGCATAAGGTGGCCACTGGCTAATAAGGAAGAAACATGTGCTAGACTAGTTGACACAACTCAGTCGTTGAGAAATCGCGATGAAAAGACACACAAATGACTGATAAAAGGGAAGTTGTTGACATAATTAGTTTGTGGATGGAGGAGTGCTATGAGAGCCAACTAGACCTATGTCAGTGAAGGTTTAGTAGCCACCACACATGCAGTCAAGTAGCCTAATTGAAGTCACAATGACGTGTCATCGGGCACAATATGACCGATAATTGGAGCATTTGCAATTGAGAAGCTGGGAAGCGCATAGATCATAGTCATAGGTAAGCAGGTGGACAATCGAGTTGGGTGCAGGAGCATGTGTCAAACTTCTTGCACCTACATCCAAAATAGTATTTCCTTCAAAATGGCGCACATTCTCAAATATAGTTTTTTAATAAGCATACATCCTCACGTGTCACATTTGGGAAAAGAGTTGTAGGTAATCTCCACAATTCTCTTACTACCCATGTTTTTCATTGTACCAAATCACTAACATTTGTGCATATCCTTTACTAAATATCCAATCTTTTCTCTCTTCAAAATCTCATAATTATAATGAAAAATTTCCTCAAGATGGTGTTTATCAACGAACTTTGCCTCATGAGAAGGTGTCTCATCTCGAGGAGCAATTTTCTCATCAACAGACCATTTTGAGAGAATTTATAAAGATGATGATAGAATAAATTAAAGAGAGATAGTTAAAGATGAATTCATATTTCCCCAGTTTTGTAGGTGAGGTGGGTAATGAGGCATTGATGGATCAAATATCTAAGGAAGAATTACAAACAATTTTTCACTATTTCCAAAAGTATAATAATCCTTAGCTAGTTTACAGGACAATATAATTCTTCTAGGGGTTATATTACTTCCTTCAAACAGAGTAACTAAGAATCACTAACAAATTCAAATACACATGCATTATTTAGGAGCTTTCAATTCAACATTTCAGGATTTAATTCCAAAATTAAACAAGAATGAGATGATTTCAGACCCATATCACTATGTAATTGCATCTACAAAATCATTGAAAAAATTAGTGCATGTAGGGTCAAAATCCACTAAGCTGACTATGTGCCATTAGAAAAAAATTTCATCCTTCCTCAGAAACAAATCCATTATGGAATAGGAGTAGTCAAGAAGGAATTTATAACATCAAACCAAAAAATTACAAGAAATGTTAGTGATTTCGTCTTTCCAAGGCATATGACATAGAAAACTGGCTTTATTTAGGGCTACTCATCAATATAGGGTTCAATGTGCAATTGGTTAACTAGACAATGAATTGTATTTACTCAATATTTTTGGAAAATTTAATTAATGGATCAACCTATTCTTCTATCATTCCTACAAGATACCATGGGTAGGTATGACTAATGGCTCCTTTCCTATTTTGTACTATAGATTAGATGGTCTCAATAGAGTTGTAACATAAAAAAATTAGATTCAAATTTTATAGATATAAAAGATAAAAACAAATGTCAATGTCTTTGTTTAATTATTACTTGGCTCTATTGTGTGCATGTTACAGGAAATGTGACTGGAGAAAGGATGGGGAAACAATGCATATCACATCTTGGATATGGTTCATTCGTTGTTAGAGATCGCTTAGCCACTTCAGCCATCGACTTTGGAAATGTTTCTAGTAGGAATTCATATGGTTTTAAATTTTCTTATTATGTCACCTCATGGTTATTTTGGGCAAGAAATTATTTTAGGAATGCCAGACACGACATCGGTGGACAGGTAGACAAATATTTTATAATTGCAATTTCCATTCCATGATATCCTCTGTTTATTGTTTGATTTTATTTTGAATGTTTCTTTTGATTTTGTTTTCTCTTTTAACTATGAAATTTAAAATACTTAGTATCACGTTCATTTAAACAAAAACCAAAGCTTGAAGATGAAATTAGTATCACACTATATTGATTGGAATCCTTATAGCTATTTTGTGTTAAAATATTTTAATGACTATCAGAAAAGGTTACTTTCATGTTGTTATTTGAGTACATGTTTTTTATGTACTTGAATAAGTTCATGCGTTAGAAAATGAAATGTTGTTGTGAATAATACGAAAAATATTAAACATCACACCTCATATTATTTGTTTTCGCAAGTTATCTACAACTTGAGCTTTTTAACATATAACTTAGTTGACATGATTTTCCTAATATTTCCTTGAAATTTGAATACTAAGTTAATAAGGAGTTCTTGTATATATATGGTGAATTTTTTTTTTCTTTTTTTATACAAGTTATCTGGCCACATTATAGTGGCCATTTTCGCCCCAATGAAGAATTTTTTTTTGAGTTTCTTACTTGTATGGGGGAAAATGGCTTTAACATTGATGATGTTGAGGTATATGTCATATAAACTATTTATATTCTAATTTAGTTTATATTATAGTGTTAATTTTCTTTCATTTCTTACACTCTACATTGTATCTCCTTCTGTTTTCAGAAAATGAACTCAGTATTGATGGTAAAAAGCAGGAATTGAAAAAAAAGTGGAGCAATAACATTGGAGTGGCAAACACAAAAAGAGGGAGAGGAGAACTGGTCTGGTGATAGCCTTAGAGCCAATATCCCACATAAGAGACACATATAAATATTGATGCTTTCATCTTCCGATTTTGTGAATTCACCTACAATTCCTTAACAACAGAGTGATAATGTTTTGAAGTGATGAGGCATCATTTTGTGTGTAAATTGTAGTCCAACCAATATTAAGTTGGAAACCCATATTGTAATACTTTAACATTTCATATAATATAATTTCTGTGGTTGAAATTATTTATAGTTGCATTTGATATTGTTATTATTCTAATTAACATATGCAACTTTGTGTTTTCATATTAGATGAGCATGCACATTGTATGACATTTTTTAAATCATAAAAATTAATTTTTGTTCATTAATAATAAACAAAAAATCAATTTGAAACTACTAAATTAGTAGTTTATATTGATTAATGATGAACACAAATAAAATGAATATATGACTAAATTAGTCATTTATAATTATTATTAATGAAAGTAAATGAAACGAATATAAACTACTAGATCAATCGTTTATATAATGAATATGAAACTACCAAAAAAAGATAAATGACTACTAAAAATGATAAATTTTTTATTACAAATGACGACTAAATTTTTCATATATATGACTATTAGTAGCTAATTATAGTATCTTATAACACGAAGAAAATTTAGTCATATTTCTTCAGTCATTAATTGGTTTCAAACTATGACTTAAACTTGCATATATATGACTACATTTTGGTTATATTTCTTTGGTCATTAATTGGTTTTCTCAGGTGATCATATAGTAATATATTTTGTTGTATATTTGGTCATTAATTGTGATAATTAATTACCAAATCAAAGATTAAATCAATGACGAAATCAATGACCAAATCAGTCGCTAAATTAATGATCAAATCAATGACTTAATTAATGACCAAATCATAGACTAAATTAATGACCAAATATACTACTAGACAACAAAATTGAGATAAACAATTAATGACTAAGCTAAAAATGACTAAAAGTTGGTCGCGTTATAAGATACTGTAAATTAGCTACTATTGGTCACCGATCGAAAAATAGTTGTTTATATGCAAATTTTAGTCATTTTTTAGCAATTAATTAGCCATTTTATATTAGTGATAATTGAAGAGCTATACACAAATTAGTAAAGGAAAATTTATGTATCTAGGCAGGCACAAAAAAGGCAAGTCTCGTATGTGTTAGCACACTAATTTTATAATATCGGGGATCTTTATGATGATATTAGCCCACAATATTGAGCACAATAATGGTTATTTGATCCCGTCCAAGAATACCATTGACTCTTGTATGGTTTTGGGTCATGTTATTTTCTAAGGCTTAAACTATATAAGGAGGTGAATATCATAGTGCTAAGTGTGCATTAGTATGTGAATTGAATGAATACTTCAATATGAAGTATATCTGCATGGAATGGGCTATAGTTTATTGATAGATCTAAAATAATGATGCACCCTTGAATACAATGATGGATTAGGATCTCTAGACCTAAAATGGCTATGTATTTGCATGATATATTTGTGAGATGTTTAAATATGTCTTCTCGAGCATATTTATTCTAGTGAAGGGTATGATCTTAGTAAGCTTCTTGTTTTGAAGTGTTGCACAATCCTGAATTATTTTCAGATCTATTCATGGGTTCGACTCAAGGAAGGCACTCATATGTGTGGGTTTTGTTTTGTAGAGGCACATATATATTCAATAATATATTGAGATAGATACGCAAATTAGTTCGAGAATAAGCACGTACAATTTTGGATATGTCTCATGGAAGGCAAGTATGTAAGCCAGGGTTTTTTTGAAGAATGTTGAAGGAAATGTCGGATTATTTTTGTTTTGTTTCTACTCCCTATCAATGATGTCTTCATATAGATCTCGGTTGTTTGAGTATTGATTATTCTTCTATTTGATTGTAATTAAAGATCATTAATTGGTTGGTTGATTGAGGATTGAGTTAATGATTTGGTATAGTTATATGTTTCAATTTGATGTATGGTATTGGGCTTAAATGAGTGTAGTGGGTGTAGTCTAAAAATTTGATGAAAAGAGGCCTACAAGTTTTGTTGAATTGAAGCTATTTTATCCAATGTGAAAATTTATGAAACGTGGTGTGAAGTGGTGCTCAGTCTTGGAGCCTTCAATTAGGAATTGAAAGTTTCCTTCTAGTAGTTGCTACTAATCATATCAGAGGATTGTATCTCCCTTCCAGTCGTGGCTGGTAAACAAGATCAGGGGGTTGGAGCTCCCTTCCAGTTGCAGTTGGAGAATGAGTGAAGGTTGCAGCCTCCTTCGAGTGCCTATTTGTGTGCTGGTATGAGTTTGTGATAGTAAAATATTGTAAGTAGTTTTATATATAATAAATATTGAATATAGAGACGATAGCAACATTGGATTACTCCCACATTGGGTTTATACCTTAAATATTGGTGTTCATGTTTGTTTCTTATGTGTGATGATTTATTTTGTTCTTACGGTGCATGCTTACAGCTTACAAAATGTCTAATGAATCAATGTTTCATTGGTCTAAGTAAATTTATTGAAGATGTATTTGAATAATAAGCTCTTTGGGAATACACAACTTTTATTAATGAAAGGTGCATACATACGTTACTTGGATTAATTAAAGTCACGTATTGATCCAAGTGGATATTGGTGGTTACCTGCCTATTCCACTTGGGGACCCACCATTATCTCTTTCAGTTTTTTAGTTTCAGCACAACTTACTATTTTTAGCAGTTTTTCGGGTCATGAACTTCTGGAGCTATTTTGAGGCCCTAAACGACGTTTTTTGGGAAAATGGGGAGCAACATTGGTCCATGGAGCAATGTTTGTCACTCAAAATTTGTATTCCTCGAATAGATATTTCTAATGAGGTATGGTATGCGTCAAACGGAGATCGTATGCCAAAGTTACGTCCCTGAGAAGTTGAAATGCCAATTTACCCAAACGCGGCCCATAGTTTTGGCACTTCATCTCCTAGGGTTATTGTTTTTCCTGCTTAGGATTTCCCATTGTTTCTAAATGATAAATAGGCCCTCGAGCCTCATTTTAACTCACTTCAGAGGTCTGGAGCCACCAAATCTCTTCTCAGATATTCGCTACCAGCACCCTAGCTATTTTATTTCCATTATGTCTGTAAGCATACTTCTGTTATTTGATAGTAATGAAATGAAACATTATTTCCACTGCATCTCTATGTTTATGGTTATTTCTATATTTTGTTGTGTTCTTGCATAAATTCGAATCATGTATAGAAATCAATAATAAAAAATAAAGGTTTGTGTGAGTTTTAAATATTTATTCACCTCCCCCACCCACCTCCACCGCCCCACCCCCCACTTAGTATTTTTCCCAACTATTGGAATCAGATAAGGTCATCCTAAAGAAGCTTAATCACTTGAAGGAGATCCATCACAATGGTTAGGAAGCAAAAGAAGGCGGCTACTCAAAGGAGGAAGACATCTTAGAAAAAGTGTACAGCAGAAAATGAAGACGATAAAACACGTACTCATGCTATTCTTGTGATCCACTTTCTTGTTCATGCCATGTTGAAGATAGTGAATACAAAAGTGAAATTAATATTAGAGATCTAGAAGAAGAAATTGCTAAACTCAAAAATGAAGTTGAATATCAGTAGATTCTATTTAATGAAATAGAATCTATCTACAAATATGTGATTGCTAAATTGAATAATCAGTTACACGAAATAAACTCAATTGAGAAGTTGAAAAAATAACATATAGACCAGTTTCAAAAGTTTCATCATGTAGTAACCAATCAAAGTGAAGGACTTGAACTAGAAATCATCTCTCTCAAATTAGTATGGAAAAACCATAAGAAAAATGAATAAATTCTACAAAATTTTGAAGATCAGGAAAATGGGTTGAAAAAAGAGATTCTAAAATTGAATGAGAAAGTGGAAGAAGGAATATGGGTTGAAGAAGGTTTGAAGAGGCAGTGGCAAATATTGGAGGTTGAGGTCAACATTGTAAAAGGTAAATTAGAAGAAAATGATAAACACTTGAGGTGTCAAGGGAGTTCTAAGATTCTGGATAATATTCTCAGTAGTCAAAGGTCTCCTTCTATTAAATTTGGTCTTTTTTTTCATGAAACTGTTAAATTAGAATCTAGTTCACAAGAAATTTCTAAGTATTCAATGGATATCAATAAAAAACCTGAAGTATTTAAAGAGACAAAATGTCAAGCGATGATCATTAATCCTCAAAGGAAATCATTCGCACCTAACTATAGAAGTATAAATCGATTCTCTCCTATGATCAATAATTTTGAATGCTTTATATTTCATAATTATGGACATGTTGTAGTCAATTGCAAACCATTTTGTTTCGATCGCAGAAAAATAGAAACTACATAGGAAGACCATCATCTCCCAGGTACTCAATTTTATTAAAGGGTTATTTTTTTTTATCCAACAAATTTGAACATAAAACTGTTGATTCCAATAGAAGGAACATGAGGAATTTTTTTTTTGATTCCTCTACTCCCTTTTCGGATCACGTAACATTTTATCCTTCTAACAAGTTTGGGCATGTAGAAAAGGAATGCAGGAATAAGTCAATGAATCACCAAAGATAAAATGGAAGACAAACATATTATATCATAAGACTGAAGAAAAGTGGATCCACCAACATTCATGTTAACAGGAGATAAAAGAAAAGATAATATGTGGTATTTCTCTTTATGCATTTAAAAATAACTATGAATGGTACATTGACAATGAATGTTCTCATTACATGACCGGTGATAAGAGTAAGATGGATTCTCTCAAGAAAAATCAAGATGGTAATGTTATTATTTCAAATGATGCTTCAGCAAAAGTTTTGGTAAAATTTAGAGCCATAATTAAAAAAAATAGAAAGGAATTTGATACCCTATTAGTTGAAGGCCTAAAAAAAACATATTAAGTGTAGGGGAAATGGTGAACAAACGAAATATGATTTTGTTCACATCAACCAAATGCAAGGTCACAAATGAAGAAATTGGAAAGGTCATAGCAAGGGGATATAGAAATGTTGATAAATGATGTGTGTTTAAAAATTTGACCTCTCGTAGATATAAGGAGGATTCATCCTCATATTGAAGTAAGACAAAGCCCATTTCAGTCCATCATTCATGAAAGAATAAAGTTATCAACAACTGTAGTATATGAAGGTTGGTTTGATAATTTTAGTTCTTTATATTTCTAACAGTGTATCTGATGTGTCAATAGAAGGCATGTACATAAAGTAGAAGCTCAGGGGGATCTAAAGGAATTAAATTTTTGGTATTTAACATTTTTTTCATGGATTTGATGAAATCAAGTCGCGTATGTACGCGAGTTCCTTTTCATGCAGTCACATATGTTTTTCTCCAATAGAAAACAATGAGATAGACTCAAGAACAAATACATAGATGCTATTGATAGTTATGATTTAATTTTCTTGGTGTGATATTCATGGTTATATCCTATTGATATGGTATTAAGTTATGATTATCTAATTTATGAATATGCCTTGATGAATGATCTTTTTTTGTCAAAATTGACAGTGAACAGGTAGTACAGGTCGAGGGGGAGAATTGGCCTTGATAAGTATAATTCATTGTTGGCATTATGTTTATAATAGTTGTTTAATTATGTTTGATGACCTCTCTCTCTATTAAGGTATTTTGGTCTTGGTTATAAAAGTCATATCTGTAATTTGATGAAAAATACATGTTGAGACCTATGACTTAAAGATTGTGATATTCAGTCATGTATGGACTTTTTCAAATATGTAAACCCACTTGTGGGTGATTGATGTGAGTCCTTGGTGATGGAACGGTCATACTCAATTGAGGTATAGAGTCATGTAATTCATTGCAAAATTGTCTAAAGATTCAGCATGTGCTAACGGGGATCATGGTCATTATAGTGCAAATCAAGTCTACAAAGCTCTTGTATCCACAAGAAAAGAGAATCCTTGTTTCAGCAGTGGTCCTCCCTTTTCCTTTGATGTTAAAGGGGGATAGTGACATGGCATTCAAAAAATTCTTATCTTGACATGTCTAACAGGTATGTACAAGTTCTGGTGGTCAAACACCAACATGGTTGCCATAAATTTGAAAGGGGGAGATTGTTCACATTACGATGCATGTGTTTTCATTGATGGAAAATCGCTTGTAAAATACCAATTATATGGTTTCTAGATAATCTCAGAGGTGACAAAGTGATGGAACAAAATGACATAACGTTGGGATAGATGTTTTGCAAATCATAATTAGAAGATTGATAAAGATACATAATTGAAGAACTATACGCAAGTTAGTGAAGGCAAAGTCACATATACACGCGTGTATGAAGAAGCAAAGTCCTGTGTCTTCTAGCACACCAGTTTTATAATACCATTTGTATTTACAATGATATTAGCCCATAATATTGAGTGTAGTAATGGTTGTTTGATCCCATCCAACAATACCATCGAATCTTGTGTGGTTTTGGCTCATGGTATTAGCTAAGGCTCAAAATATATAAGGAGGTGAATATCACAGTGCTAAGTGTGCATTAATATGTGTATTGAATGAATACTTCAATTTGAAATATATCTGCATGGAATGGGTTATAGTTTATTGATAGATCTAAAATAATAATGCACCCATGAATACAATGATGGATCGAGATCTCTAGACCTGAAATGAATATGTACCTACATGATCTATTTGTGAGATGTTTAAATATGTGGTCAGGTGCATGTTTGCTGCAATGAAGGGTATGATCTGAGTAAGTTTTCAGCTCTGAAGTTTTTTGTAGTCCTAAACAATTTACCTATCTATACACGGGTTCGACTCAAGGAAGGCGTGTATACACGTGAGTTCAGTTATGCAAAGGCATGTATATATTTAATAATATATTGAGATAGATACGCAAGTTGGTTTCAGAATAAGTGCTTACAGTCACAAATATGTATTATGGAATGCGCATATGCAAGCCAGGTTTTTGTTGAAGAATGTTGAAGGAAATGATTGGTTAGTTTTTTTTGTGTTTATGTTATCTATCAATGATGTCTTCATAAATATCTCAGTAGTTTGAGTATTGATTGTGCTGCTAGTTGTTTGTCATTAAAGATCTGTGGTTGGTTGGTTGATTCATGATTCAGTGAATGATTTGGTACAATTATATATTTTATTTTTATATATGGTATTGGGATTAAATGAGTGCAGTGGGTTGAGTTTGAAAATCTTATGAAAAGATGCCTAGAAGTTATGTTGAATTGAATTTTTTGGATATATTGTGAAAAATTATGAAACATGGTATGTAGTGGCGTTGAGGGTTAGAGCCTTCAGTAGAGAAGTCGAAGCTTCCTGCTAGTAGGAGATGGTGATCAGATCAGGGGGTTATATCTCCTTTCTAGTGGTGGCTGGTAAACGTGACTAGGGAGTTGGAGCTCCATTCGAGTTGCATTTGGAGAACAAGTGAATCTTGCAGCCTTCTGGAGGTGGGTGCCTGCGTTTTGGTATGAGTGTGCACCATTATAATATTGTAAGCAATTTTCTATATAATGAATATTGAAGACAAAGACGAAAACCATAGTGGTATTCTCCCACATTGTGTTTCCACCTTAAATCTTGGTGTTCATGTGTGATGCTTATGCATGATGATTTATTTTGTTCTTACTAGACATGCTTACTACTTACCAAATGTCTAATGAATCAATGATTCACTGATCTAAGTAAATTTATTAAAGATTTATCTAAATAACAATTTCTATGGTAATACCCAAGTTTTATTAATGAAAGGAGCATAAATATGCTAGCTGGATTAAGTAAAGTCACATATAGAAATCAGTAAAGAAAAATAATATTTTTTACGAGTTTTAAATACTAATTCATCCCCCCTCTCCCTCTTAGTATTTTTCCCAACATTGACTTACCAAAGTACTAAATGTGCTCAAATGCTCTGTCACTCAGTCTCCATCCTGAAGTTATACAAATTTTTCCATAGACGCAATTTATTCACTAGAGACTTAGATTAGTATAAAGTCTATAACTTTTCCCAGAAAGCCTTCACCATAGCTTCCTTAGATACATTGAACAATACCAAATCTGAGATACATAACCATATTGTGATCTTTGATTTCTAATCCAACTTTGCTCAAAATTCGTATGACATTCTCATTGGTTTAGTACTCAATCTACCATGATCCACTAATCTTTATCCACTGGAAGATCCTCCATATTAAGATTCGAAAACTCAAAACTCTGACCATTAAATTTCTCGATCTCTATATTTCGACTGCTCTCCATCTTCTTTCACTGAACAAGGTCTACCGCAAGCTTGAGCAAAAAAAACTCTTAATAGAAAAGGTGTCCCCTTGAAGTCAAAACAAATATGATACTAAATAAATGTTTTTACCCTCTACATAGATTATTTTCAAGGGAACTCTTTAAACAGAAACTAAACAATAGTAAGAGCATAAAACATAAAAATATATATACACAGAGATTTTCCGCTGGATCCCAAAATTGGAACTACGAGCTTGATTTTTCATTATATTCCTTTCAATGTCAGAAGACATATATATAGATGTTGAAGAATTAATAAACACCAATCCATTAACCCTACATCATAACATAACCATAACTGCCTTGACAGGATATACAAAACAGCATGGGCAGAAAACCATCATGCCCAAATCCATGTGCAAATTCATACACAAAACCATAGGCAAGTTCACCCACCTAATATAGGGACAAAAAAAAATTGTGGAAATAATATAACACACAACCAACAAAAAATATGTTTGATTGTTTTAATATTGATATTAAATAACATAGCTTTAAGAAAAATTTATATAAAGAAAAAAAAAGTAAATTAAATTAAATAAAATATTTTTTTAATCTTTTATTTTAAGGTTTACGTGTAATACTGATATTGAACAATTAAAAGAAATTATTAAAAAAAACAATATTGATTTTAGTGAGCCTAGAAGCTCATTCTACAGTGAGGGAAATGCATAATTCTCTCCGTGATAAATTTTGTGTTGACACGTGTCCCTTAAAAAAATATTAAAATAATGTGAGACATAATAAAAATGTAAGCATGTAAGTGATTAAACTTATTTAGTTAGTTTTAATTAAAATCATTATAAAATATACATATTTTCATTCTCTTTATATTTAATTGTTAATATCGCAATCCAGTATGAAAAATATCTCTTAAAAATATGTTACTTTTATTTTTTGAATTATAAATAAAATATTTACATATGTATGTTAAACAATATAATTTTATATAACATTATAGAGATAATGTAATTAAAAATTATAGTTATACATACATACATACATATACATATACACATATACATACACACAAATATATATATATATATATATATATATATATATATATATATATATCCAAAGTCATCTTACATGGCATAATTAATTCATTAACATAAATTAACTATTAATATACTTGATCAGAGGCTCAGTATTTATCTAAAAACTTAAATCACTCAGAAATGCTTCAAACCAAAATGACCACATAGAGCTCATTGCTAGGATTATAGTACAACTTGTTTCGTCAAAATCCAACTCTAGATGAAGAAGTTATGACCTATTGTCGGTTTTCCCAAACAGGTAAAAAAATTGTAGAACAATGACAAACTGGTGACATGGAAGCCCAATCAACACTCTAGTTATATCCAGGGAATATTCTCCAGTTTCAGCCCAATTACACTATGACAAGTGTCACAATTAGATTCGCCAATGAACTTTGAAAGTGATTTTTTTTAGATCTATCTTAAGGTTGAAGGAGAATTTTTTAGGTGGGAATAGTGAAACCAAAGTTGGACACATGGTGCAACCAGGGGCTTCCACATTCTCCCACTAGTGGACCCATCTAACCTTAGGACCATTTAAATTTCCGAATTAATTCACATTTTCAAAGTTGGGTACATGTGCTATGGTCGAATATATTTCACATTATAGCCTAAGGTCTAACTCTATGGGGGGCGAGAGAGAGACATATATTACTGGTTGAGTATATATTTAATATATGGTTTAAACTTTGGGATAGGAGTCACATTATATATGGCGGACAAGAGATATATTGTAGACATATTATATTAACCTATGGCTCTACTATGGTGGATAGACATATATGGCGGAGACATATTTTTAAACTGGCCGACATGTTTATAAATGAAGGTTTACAACTATGGTGGGGAGCAAATTGAGGTTATGGATATAATGCAAAACTCAAACCACGGGTTGGTGGATTACAATACATATCAAAACATTGTTATGGGGGTCAGGGTCGAAACTTGTGAGCCTTAGTATTACACCAAGAGTGTTGCAACTCCAGGGGCTTCTGTACTTTACTTTATCAACCCGGGGTTCGTAAAAACTTGGAGGTGACAGTGCTATATACACAATAGATGCCTTATTTTCATGTCATCCTCTTCCTCTTTAAAAAATGGTGCCATTTATAAGGGTTATACGTGAATTATGTCACATTTCAATGAAACTAAACTAAATTTCAGAAAGGAAACAATAGAAGGAAACTAAATTACAGTGCAGAAAAGAAATGACAAGAATGAAACTAATTTAAGTTGCAGAAAAGGAAATGAATGAAAAGAAACTAAGCTATATTATTGAAAATGAATGGCAAGAATGAAACTATTTCTAAACCACACTTAACTTATCCTATGATCTATCTACCATGCTACCATGCTTCTAACCATGCAACTATTCATGATCTAACTAAACTTCAAAAGGTGTTGCTTGCAGTTTTTGGAAAAAAGGGCTAAAAGAGGGTAATGGAGGGCTTAACATATGAAAATAGGCTTAGAAGTGGAAAGAGGAAGTGTAAACCTTATAAAATTTTATTATAGTGCGGAAAAGGCTTTTGGAGTGGAATGTCTTGAAAGGTGCAATGGAGGAAAAGTGCGAGTACACTTTGGGAGTGAGAACAAAGTGCAAATTGCAAAAAGGTAAAATCTACGAAGTGCGAAGTGTGATCGAGTAAACATTGTGATGTGTGAAATGTGATATCACAATCGGCGGAAATGGCGGTATGTATTAACAAAATTGAATAAATTATATGAAGTGAAAAATGCAATGGAGATAAAGCGGTGAAATGCGATGAGGTAAATGTTGCGAACTGCAAATTGCGATGTGGTAAATGTTGCAGAGTGCGATATGCGATATCACAATATTGAAATCGACAAAAAGATAGGTAACTATTAACGAAACCAAATAAAATGTGTGGGATGTGATTTTCGATAAGGTAAAAACTACGGGATTCCATTTCCATTGGGATGACAAGGCGGTGGGACAAGAGGTAGAGCGTGATTGCAATATCAAAGTTCACGTTCGAACGCAGTAAGTCTTAAGGAAAAATGTAAAAGTTGTGATTTGCGATCTGCAAAGTATGGTAGTGGGATTTCAATGAGGAAAGGTGAAATATGAGTTTCAATGGTTTTTCAGGCGTTTAGCGTTAAAGTAGCTGGGAAAAATAAAAATAAAGGAATAAGGCTAGCTCAATGGTTTTAAGTGTTTTTATGAATCAAAAGGTGGGTGTGGTAACTGTGATGAGAGAAAAAAAGGAGGAATGGAGGCATAAGGTCAAGGTTCGGGAGTGTAACACAAAGATTGAAGGAAGATAGAAGATGAAGCGAGAAGTTTTGGAAAATTTCTCCTTGGCTATGCTTCCTATACCTGCAATCAACCTACATATTTATGCAATAAAGGATGGCAATATGTTCATGAAAATACAGGCACTGATCTAATCTATTTCCAAGAAATCATAAGCAATAAAGAACTTTTGGTCCATGGGGAAAGTTCTACCCTCCTAGATCTCTATTGATAGAGTTGAGAGGGGAAGGTTGGCCTTGCAGCTTTATGGAGTTTATCAAATATTCTACCACTCGGTAAGCAGATTAAATCTATAACAAAAGACAATGGGAAGCAAACTAAAACATCAATAAAAACACCACCAAACTAGCTAGATACTCAGAAGAAAAACTAGCTAAATGACATGAAAGAAAAACATGGAACAAAAGAGGAGTTCAACCACATGGGTTGGGACCTAACCCACAAGCCCAGCTCTCTGGAACTAGATCTATAAAATGGCATCTCTCTACTTATTTCATAAAAAATAATAGTTTGTTACATCCATAAAATTTTAGTTGAGGCTAATGGATTTATAGAAAAAATTCGAATGCAATGGAAGCAGTGATTTGAATCAATTCACTGTCTAACTAACTAACTAATTCATAGATCTAGCTCTTTTATATTTATTCTCAACACTAGCTACCAACATCTGCCTTGAAAATGGTGATTGGGTCCACTTTGACTCCAAGTAAACTGTAATATTCCTAATTAGCCCAAGCTAATAGAAATATGCAATTTTGTTTTCATTTTATTGTTGAAGAATAAAATTGTAAAGGAGGACAAATTAAACTCCTTAAACAGAAAATAAATCAATGCCCATGTGAACAAGGCTAAATCTGGGTTGCCTTAATCAAATTCCCTCATGTGTGAAAAGGGATTGTGACAATTAACTCGGTCAACAAGACCAAATCTACAATGCTCTCTAGATGCAATGAACCTAGAGGAAGAATGTAGTTCTAGTTGGAGGTTTCAAATGTGAAAGGAGCTAAACCTTTTGAGATGGTTTAGGGTTTGCAAGGCATTTATCCTATAAATGAAAGAGGAGAGCAGCATGAGAGGGGTTTTTGAACATATTTTATTGAAAGGATTTTTCTGTTTAGACACTCCTGATTCTCTGGCTCTTTAGCTGAGAATAGTGTTGTTTATCACTTAGGTGATCCTGGTCAGGAATCCCACCATTTTCCTTCAGAGGCCTCTTGGAAGAGCTTGCTATTCTTGGTCCACTATCAAAATTTGTCATATCTTCTTCTTCCAACTACAATTCAGATCCCACTAAGGGTTTGGTTTTACTTGTGAGCAGCAGAAAGTGGAAGATAGATGTCTTCAGATATATGCACATCTAGCCCCTCTTTTCACTAGGAATATCTTCCATCCCATTGGAAAGAGTTTTCTAGATCATTGGAGCTCCAAATCCATACCTTGGCATTATGCCAAAGTCTTCATCAAGCCTACAACACAATTTCTACCCGAGATCTACATTATTTTGCAAGAGAAGAGTTGCAGGGTGTTTGGCAACTATTTTGGAGGAGAGATCTCTGGTGTAAAGGAGTCTACCTTACACTGTGGTGATCCATGGATTAGCCAACTAATCCATATATTTTCCAGATATTTTCTAGTCACTGCTTCATCTGCTTCAGAAATTCTTAATCATTCTGTAGATCTATTGCAATAGATCTTAGATCTACTCTCTGTGCTTCATGTTTTGTTGAAAACCCCAAGGGGTATGTAAAATAGATATAGTCTAGCGTATAGATCTGATATAGATCCAATATTTTTCACACATATCATATTTAGATCTGATTTTTAACCTACAGCTGTTGTTCACTCATAAAAATAACATTGTCTTGGCTTTACAGTGAAATACATTGTTGCAACACCTCTCTTAGAGGGTTTTTCTCCATTAAAGTCTCCATTTTTCTCCTATACATTGATTTGTTTCCATCATAAATCTGATATAACATTGTATAAGCTATTTTTACACTTTTATATTGGCCTAATACTACTGCTTTCTAAAAATACATTATTTTTTTAGCAGTGTTCTTCGTATTGCTGTAGTCCCTTCTTTGGGCAGTTTTCAAGCCTTCCTAGGTGTGGGAGATCTATTTAACCCACCTAGAAAAAATTATTTCTTATCTCCTCTTGTATTTAGGACTTAGATACTCACATCTAAGGGATACAAGGGCTAATTTCAAGAGCTATAGCATTCATTCCTGAAAAATTCATTTTTCAGGCATGCCTTGCTAGTAGTCCCGATTTTGGGATATTACAGTGGTATCAAAGATTGATTTCTTGGCATAGCCTGTGCTATGCCTTTTGAAGATCCAATATGTATTTTCATGGGAGGAAAATACTAAAGGATAAATGTGGTTACATCGAAGACACAAAAGTAAATGGTCCAAACCTTTTATCTAAAGGTTTGCAGAGAGAAGAGTTCTAAAAATCTCTTTCTCAAGCTATGCATGAGATGAAGGAAAAAAATCTAGGGGATGAAGAGGGAAAGAAATGGAGATCCCTTAGGAGGATCCTTACATCAAGGAAGCCTAAGGACTTCCTACCATGTGTGTGAGCATTCAGCCACACAACCATATCTGCAACGTTGGAGCATGGCTAATTTCTTGTCAAAGAAAGGAGGAAAGGGAGGAGAGGCAAAGGAGGAATCTATTGGTGATTATCTCCAAGAATATGAATCTCATTTAGGGAGATTCAAAGAGAATCTCATTTTCCCATAGTTCTTTCAACTCAAAGAAGAAAGATCCAACAGCTACAATAGAAGGAAAGGGTGCATGCAGCACATTTTGGGTAGATTCTCTCTACCTACATTTGATGGATCACCTAAAGACTCAGCCAAGTCTTAGGTAAAGAAGCTTGACACATACTTGTAGCTGCATCAAGTATCAAAAGAATAAGCCTTGAGAGTAGTAGCACTTCACCTTCAAGGGAATGCTTATGCTTGGTGGTTGTTTGATTCCTCTTCCTTGAATGAGAGAAACATTTATTCTTATGCAAGATTCACTAGGAGATTAGTGACAAGATTTGATGAGAGACATTTTGAGACTACTTGGAGGGAGTATATCAAGCCCAAGGAATCTAAATCTTTGCATTAGTTGGAATATTCATTGAAGCCAAATCCAGTCATAAACATTGTTGAGGGGGTTTGATATTTTTTCCACCTTGTTCTAGAGGTAAAGGCCCCATTTTAGCAAGATCTCCTTTCTCAAAGAGAAGACATGAGGATTCCTCCCTCACTATGAGATGAAGGAATAGGATCTCTTGATGATGAAGCATTCTCCACTGATGAGGAGAAGGGAGAGAGAAATTAGAGAAGATCCTCTAGCAATGTGCAAGCAGGAGGAGATCTATTTTCATTTGGATATGGAGATGAAGGAATGGCTTCCATTAGAGAGATTCTTGCACCTTTGCAAGGAATTCCAAATGCTCTTCCATATGGAGGACATGAGCAGCATGTATATTTGGTAAAATAAAATGAGACAGAACAAAGAAGGGGTCACACACGTAATCCGATATCAGAGGATGGGGCAAGGGCTCCAATTAGAGGAACTCTCACACCATTAAGAGGGGTCTCCAAGTTTCATGGTACTTCCACATAGTAATCTCAGATGGATTTGTGAAGTGGAAGTAGTCATGATATGTTCCCATATGTTGTTGACATGGGAATGAGCCATTAGACACCATTATCCTATGGTATGCCATCTGGAAGACCCCTTGAGCCTGATTTGATGAAAGATGTTTCATCCATTGATGCTCCTTTCATAGAACCAAGGGAGAAAGGAGCACTAGAATACCATGCTACAACACTTAGAATATGGGGAAGGTACAAAGAAAGGGAAAGATTTTTTCCTTTGAAATAATTATCTATTCCCACCTCTAAAATTCCGTTGAGAAGATATGCTGCAAGGAGAAAGAAGGACACCATCATGAAGCATGGGGGGCAAGACTTGAAACAGAATAAAAAATTGCTTGAAGAACACTCTTCCATTCATGAAGAGAGATGGTGGTCTCACATGCATGCTTTAGCAAGAACGAAGAGGTCTTGGATAGATGATAGCCTCCCATGGGAGACTAACTTCGAAGAGCTTCCATCATCTTTTGAGCATGTGCATGAGCAAGGAGGGAAGCAAGGAAGGACTAGCAACCTTCCAACACACACCTTGGACATGGAGGATGTCAAGGAGAAGGACAACAACATGGAAGACACTCCAGATGACACCCTATTAACACTGTCATTGTTGGGCGCATTAGATCCCTATTGGAAATCCCAATTTTTGGTGGAATATTCCAAGAATCTTCATACTTGCATGATTTTTAATGACTGGTTGCATGAAGGAAGCTATTCAAAGAGTTCAAATTCATCCTCACCTATTCCATGAAGCTCAACAACATCATTTTGAGGAGCCACTATTGGAAGGGCTTTGAAAAAGAACTATATCATCATTGTCAAAGATGCATGGACCTTCTAGAGTTAGAGCAGCAACATGACTCTAAGGGAGAGTTGAATCAACCCTCTCTTTCTTCCCTTGAAGAAGAGAGTAGATCTATGCACCAGTCCATTGATATAAGAAGGATTGTTGGTGGAGAGCATGTTCATAGTACATGTGTTTTATATTCTGATCTCATGCATTCTTACACCATGCTATTGTAGGCCATGACTCCAAGGAGGAGTGATGTACTTCGTAAATCTCATGGAAATTGTTGGGCCACCATAGATTCTAAATTTGGCCACTCCCTTGATGTGCAAAGGGAGATTTTTTTTCATGATGGGTGCTTCCCAAAGGCACCAAATATATTTCATATTTTCTACAATAGTGATATAACTTGGGCAGCAAGTAAGTGGTGGGAAAACCACTTACCACATCTTGGTTTGATGCAGGTAGGGGATGCTCTACACTGGTTCCAGATGTGGGACTATGATCAACCTCCTTGTGCACACATTTCTATTTGTTTGTACATTGTTTTGATCCCCTATATTCATGATGTGCTTGTACTCTTCATGGGGATGAATGGAGGAAGGAGGGAAGGCATGCATGTTCCATATGGGATGAATAGACTCCTTGTACATTTTGTCTTATATTTCAGGGAGGGAATTGGGAAAACCATGGTTGTTTCGTGTGATTCATTGTTTCCTTTAGGGAGGAGCTATTTGCATCTCATGAGGACATTGTGGGGATAAGTCATGGATGGATGGGTTGGTGATCACTTAGCTTATGAAAGAAGCTTAGCTTTTGTTTGTGAAACCAATGGAGGAGGAGATGAGTGGCAGAACTCACCTTATCAGTTTCTTGAGGACAAGGAACATTTTGGAGGGGAGGACTGTAATATTCCTAATTAACCCAAGATAAAAGGAATATTCAATTTTGTTTTCATTTTCTTGTTCAAGAGTAAAATTGTAAAGGAGGAAAAATTAAAATCCTTAAGCAGAAAAATAAATCAATGCCCATGTGAACAAGGCTAAATCTGGGTTGCCTTAATAAAATTCCCTCATGTGTGAAAAGGGATTGTGACAATTGACTAGGTCAACACGACCAAATCTACAGTGTTGTCCAGATGCAATGAACCTAGAGGAAGAGCATAGTTCTAGTTGTAGGTTTCAAATGTGAAAGGAGCTAAACCTTTTGAGATGTTTTAGGGTTTGCAAGGATTTCATCCTATAAATGAAAGAGGATAGCAGCATGAGAGGGGTTGTTGAACATATTGTATTGAAAGGAATTGTTTGTTTAGACACTCCTCATTCTCTGTCTGTTTAGCTGAGAATAGTGTTGTTTAGCACTTGGGTGTTCCTGGTCGGGAATCCCACCAATTTCCTTGAGAGGCCACTTGGAAGAGTCTTGGTATTATTGGTCCACTATTGGGCATTTGGCCAAGATTCTTCCTCCAACTAAAATTCAGATCTTGTTGAGGGTTTGGTTGTCCTTGTGAGTAGCAGGAAGTGGAAGATAGATCTCTTTAGATCTATGCACATCTAGCCCCTATTTTCATTAGGAATGTCTTCCATCCCATTGGCATGAGTGTTCTAGACCATTGGAGCTCTAGATCCATACCTTGGTATTAGGTCAAAGTCTTCATCAAGCCTACAACATAGTTTCTACCACAGATATCCATTAGTTTGGAAGAGAAGATTCACATGGTGTTTGGAAACTATTTGGAGAGATCTATGGTGTAAAAGAGTCTACCTTACACTGTGGTGATCCATGGATTAGCCGAATAATCCATTTATGTTTCAGATATGTTCTATTCACTACTTCATATGCTTCAAAAATTCCGAATCATTCTGCAGATCTATTGCAGTAGATCTCAGATCTACTCCCTGTGCTTCATGTTTTGCTGAAAATGCTAAGGGGTATGTAAAATAGAGACAGTCTAGTGCACATATCTGATATAGACCTAATAATTTGTACACATATCTTCTCTAGATCTTATTTTTAACCTTAAACTGTTGTTTACTCATAAAAATAACATTGTGTTGGCTTTACAGTGAAATACATTGTTGCAACACCTCTCTTAGAGGTTTTTTCTCCATTAAAGTCTCCATTTTTCTCTTGTACATTGATTGGGTTCCATTGTAAATATGAACTGTCATTGTATAAGCTATTTTTATGATGTCATATTGGCCTACTACTACTACTTTCTAAAACTACGTTATTTTCTGAGCAGTCTTATTTGTATTGCTGCAGTCCCTTCTTTGGGAAGTTTTCAAGCCTTCCTTGGTGTGGGAGATCTGTTTAACCCACCTAGAAAGATTTATTTCTAATATCCTCTTGGATTTAGGACTTAGATACTCATATCTAAGGGATCCAATGTCTGATTTCAAGATTTGTAGTATCCATTCTTGAAAAATACGTTTTTCAGGCTTGCCTTGCTAGCAGTCCTAATTTTGGGATATTACATAAAAATATATTGAGTGCCCTTCATCTTCAGTTGTTTGGTTGTATTTTGGAATTCGATTTGCTGAAGAATTCAAGTGAAGTATGGCTTTAGTGAAATTGGTCTTGAGTTTCTTGGCTACCTCTAAAATTTGAATTTCTAGAGGGGGTTCTCATGAGAATCCTTTGGCTACCTTTGAGAGTTAAGGCGGGTAGACAATCCCCTTTAATATCTCCAATATTTCTCACTAATTTCCTGATGTTGTACTCATTTATTCTCCATTCCTGATCTTCCAGTGTTAGGGATAAAGTCCCTAAATCATCTCCTTCTCCAAATCTGTATAATCTGCAAAATATTCTCACAATATTCTACAAAATAACAAATACTAGGAAAAAATATGCAACTACCTTTAATCCTTCCTAAGAACATATTAAATCATAAGAAAAAATTATTAAGTGCATAAGGATAAATTTAATATATCATTTTATGTGCATAAGGAAGGTAGATGGGCCTAAGAAAGGTTAGATGGGCCTTATTTTATTTCTAGTTTAGAGGCCCATCATCACCCCCTACTGAAACTATTGCTCATCTTTTGAGAAACCTATTCATCCTCCCTACCTTATGGTTCTTCATGCATCCTATCTTATCTTATTTTATATTTATTTTCCCATGTGATGCTCCTCCTGCTGATCTTCCTATTATTCTTCTTGCATTTCTTCTCGTAGGTGATTCATGGAGGTCCTTAGATGCCTTAAGCAATTCTGTTTTGCATGCCAAGGGGTGGTTGCTCTACCTTTTATTTGATTTTTTCTTTTCTTTTCCTTTCTTTTCCTTTTTTTATTGCATGAAAAAATTCACAATTCTTTTTTCTGAGAACTAAGTTCACCCTTGGTTACCCATTGGCACTCCTTGTCTTCTATTACAGTGAACTACTTACTGCCCACTTTATCAAGTCCTTTTATTTTTTCTTGTCCCTTTTCTTGGTATAGAAAGTGAAGCTAGTTTCCAGATAAGGATGAGGTTGCTTTGTTACTGACTTTGGCTATATAAAAAATTTCCTTCTCACACATTTTAATGTTCTATTAAGCTAAAAGAGACTTGAATAAAGGGTTAGATGATTGCATACCTGAGCCTTACTACGGATTTGTTTTTGCATGTGATATTGAATCTGCTGATATGGTTGTTGAAGTTGTTCTAAAGCTACATATGATAATATGCTTGAGGCTCTTTTGGAGTTTTCGAGCACAGGAGGAGAAAGTACAAGTTTGACTACCTTTGACTAAAGTGTTGACCAAATTTTATTTTTGTGCCAACTTGTTCTTTTCTACATGCAAAGGTTTCAGAGCACCTATATTCATTAGAGAGAGATACATGGAGAAATACATTTTCTCTCTCTCTCTCTCTCTCTCTCTCTCTCTCTCTCTCTCTCTCTCTCTCTCTCTCTCTCTCTTGAAGGCCTACTATCTGCCTCAATGAGGTTTTCAATTAGAAGGTCTGCCTAGGCGCCTCAAAGGAGATTTTCACCTAGGATATTTTATTTTTCTCTTTTTCCTTTAAGCCAATGACCACCTCATGGAGTTTTTCAATCAGTGAGCCAATCTCAAATGCCTCAAAAGCATTTTTCACCTGATATTTTATTCTTTTTTGACTCTTTTTTCTCATTTTGTTTCTTTTCTCACTTTCCTACTCTACTTGAAAAAAAAAAAAATCAAGTATAGGAATACTTCCAATGGAGCCATGTGCACATCAACATGACAGATAAAATCAGGTGCACTCTTGGAATAAATGTTCTGACATGTACTTGAATATAAGAGATGAATTTATTTTATTGGGATTATATCAAGTATTGTTGGAGAAGACTGTGTTGCTGCAACTTAATGATTGTTTGGAACCATATGTCAATATAGTTGTGATGCCCCTGGTTCACTTATTGAGTTGGATCATCTTGGATGTCCTCTTCTATTATGGCAGTCATATCTTCCCCTTTCTGTTTATTTTTCTCTTGAACACATGGAGGAAATGCTGGTAAACATGAGGGAACTCTCTCAACATTTGATTCTGATATATGTTGTTCATCAAGTGCGGCACTTGATTCTTTGATCTCATCATTTGAATATCTTTCTTCTAGAGGTTATCCTGCAATAATAGTAAGAAGGTCTCTTCTTTGCAATACCTTTCTTGAACTAAGATGCAAACCATTTAGATCAAGAGGATATGTTTGGTAGTGTTGTACCTCAACATTGTAAGTGGGCTGAGATACTTTATGATGTGGGTTTAGAAATGGCGGTACAATTATTTGAGTTGGGGATGATATATTAGATGGATGTGGTTGAGGCTGTGGTTGTGGTGGAGGTGGATGGTAGGGATAGCATGGAGTTGGGTATGGAGGATATGGAGGAAAATATTGAGGATATTGTGGATTTTCCCAATAAGGACCTTGCCAACCATGTTGCCAAGATTTTTTTTGGGGGTGAGTTGGCCAAGGTTTCAAAGGAGGGAGTGTATCCCAATTAGTTTGAGATGGATCTGAATAAACTTGAAATTTTGGAGTGGATCCTTGCATCATATCAAGTTGACTAGGTTTCTAGGGTATCCTTAGAACTACATAACATAGCTTCTTTTTTTATTGCCTTGCTCCATTTTATTCTTTGTAAAATTATTTAGATCCAGGGAATGATGAAAAACATTTAGTATCATATGATTATGCACGGATAAAAAAATATCAGCATCTTATTTTCGCTAATTTTTCATTCTTAACATTTCTAATTGTTCACTTAGATTACTAAGAACTTATTTTTTAAAGTTATCAAGAAAATTTCCGAGTTCATATTTCCTTACCAATGTTGATGTTTATTTACTTACTCTTTCCCTTCCTCTTGATATGTGCTTGCATGTTTCAAAAATTTCTCCAAATGACAACTGATATGCATTTCCTTTGCTCATGAGATTAAGGAGATCAATCCACTCATCCCTAATTGTTCTAAGTAAGAGGGGTTTTAGTGTGTCAAATCCTAGATGATGCACTTTTTCCCTCTTAACATTATACATGAACCTCTCTATTAGATCCTCAAGGCTCTCATCTTCTTATTGGTTCATTCCAAAATTTTCTACTCTAAGATCACAGACTCTATATTTTTCATATCATTCAATGATCTTATTGAATTAGTACCTATACTCATGAACCATTTTAGATCTATATAATTAAATGTTGCAAGAAACAATCTTAGTTTTTGAGTGTGTGATAAGTAGCCATAAGACCTACAAAGTATCTCAAATTCAAAGAGAAATGTTTCCAGATCCTTTGTCCTCATACCATGGAATTTGGGAAGGAAATATGGAGGGATTTTCTTCATAGGTACACTGATGTCCATATCTTGAATGGGAAACCCAATAATATCTTCTTCGTTATCACCATATCCATCCATCTCTTCTTCCTTCAAAAGTGTATGGTGATGTGGTTCTTACTACACCACGTGATCAAGTGGGGGGTTTGGTATTAGATAATATTTTTTTTGGGTATCCCTACTCCTATGAGACATGAAATCATATTCTTTTGTATTTTCTCAATATTTATAAAATTATATGAAAAGAAAAGAAAGCAAAAAAAAATGCTAAAAAAATATCAAAGCATCTACTAGACACCTCCCCCGCGATGACACCAAAAAGTCGTGAGCCCCGGTATTGCACCAAGAGTGCTACAACTCCATGGGATTCCATACTTTACATTATCAACCCATGGTTCATACAAAATTGGAGGTGACAGTGCTATATAGATATCAAATGCATTATGTTCATGTCATCCTCTTCCGCTTTATGAAAGGGTGCTATTTCTAAGGGTTATTAGTGAAGTATGTCACACTTCAATGAAAATAAACTAAATTGGAGAAAGGAAATGACAAAAGGAAGATAAATTAAATTGCAGAAAAAATATGACAGGAATGAAACTATTTTAAGTTGCAGAAAATGAAATGACTAAAAAGAAACTAAGCTAGATTGCTGAAAAGGAATGGCAGGAATGAAACTAGTTCTAAACAACACTTAACTTATCCTATGGTCTATCTACCATGCTACCACGCTTCTAAACATGAAACTATTTATTATATAAGTAAAATTTAAAAGGTTTCGCTTGTAGTTTGAGGGAAAACGTGTTAAAAGAGGCTAATGGAGGGCTTAACACATGAAACTAGGCTTACGAGTGGAAAGAGGGGGTGTAAACCTTATAAAAATTTATTATAGTGTAGAAAAGGCTTTTGGAGCTAAATGTTATGAAAATTACAATGGTAGAGAAGTGGGAGTGCAGTTCGGGAGCGGGAGTGAAGTGTGAGTTATGAAAAGGTAAAATGCACAAAGTGTGATGGAGTAAAAATTGAATGTGAAAAATGTGATATAGCAATCAACGGAAAGAGAAATACATATAAATGAAAACCACTAAACGATGCCAAGTGCAAAATGCGACAAAGATAAAGTGGAGAAATGTGATGAGGTAAACATTATAGACTGTGAATTTCGATGTGGTAAATGTTTTAGAGCGCGATATGTGATATCGGAATATTGCAATCGGAAAAAAGAGTGGAAAGTGTTAACAGAACAAAATAAAAGTGTCAGATTTGATTTTTGATAAGGTACAAACTGTGGGATGCAATTGCGATAGGGATAACGCTGAGGTGGGACTAGAGGTAGAGAATGATTGCAATATCACAATAAAAAATTGGAACTGGTAAGTCTTAATTAAAAATGGATAAGCCATGATTTGCGATCTGCGAAGTATGGTAGTGGGGATTTCAATGAGGAAAGGTGGAAGACAAGTTTCAATGGCTTTTCAAGTGTTTATAATTAAAGTAGCATGGACAAATGAAAGTAAAGGAATAAGGTGGGCTGAATGGTTTTCAGTATTTTTATGAATCAAAAGGTGGGTGTGGTAACTACGATGAGAGAAAAAAAATAATGAATGGAGGCGTAAGGGCAAGGTTCAAAAGCATAACACATAAGCTTAAGGAGGATAGAAGATGAAGTGAAAAGTGCTGGAAAACTTCTCCTTGGATATGCTGCCCATGCTTGCAATAAACTTGCCTATTTATGCAAGAAAGTCACACAATATGTTCATGAAAATACAAGCAATGATCTAATCTATTTATAATAAATCATAATCGAGAAATAATTTTTTGGTCTATGGGGAAAGTTCTATCCTCCTCAAGCTCTATTGACAGAATTAAGAGGGGAAGGTTGGCCTCACAAATTTGTGGAGTTTATCAACTATTCTACCACTCGGTAAGTAGATTAAATCTACAACAAAAGACAACAGGAAGCAAATTAAAACATCAATAAAAATACCAGAAAAATAGCTAAAGAAAAGCATGAAACAACATAGGAGCCGAGGCACATGGATTGCGCACTAACACACGAGCCCAACTCTCTCAAAATAGACCAATAAAATGGCATCTCTCTATTCATTTCATAAACAATAACAATACAATACATCCATAAATGTTTTAACAGAGCCTAATGGATTTACAACAAAAATTTGAATCTAATGGAATGGAATGGAAGTCGGATGGAATGGAAGAAGAAGCGACTCAAATCAATTCACTGGCTAACTAACTAACTAACTGCTAGCTCTAGATCTGCTCTATTTATTTTGCATGACATCTACCAACAACTCCCTTGAAAGTGGTGATTTAGTCCACTTTGACTCCTAGTAAACATACATTGAGTGCCCTTCATCTTCAATTGCTTGGCTACCTCTTGGAATTCAATTTGCCGGAGACACCAAGTATGGTATGGCTTGAGTGCACTTGGTCTTGAGTTTTTTTGTTTCCTCTGAAATCATAATTTCTAAAGGGGGATCTCATGTGGACCCTTTGTCTGCCTTTGGGAGTTAAGGAGGGCAAACAATCCTCTTAAATATCTCCAATATTTCTCTTTAATTTCCTGATGTTGTTCTCATTTAATCTCCAATCCTGATATTCTAATGGGAGGGAGCAAGTCTCTAAATCATCGCCTTCTCCAAATTACTATAATCTGCCAAATATTCTCACAATATTCTACAAAATTAACCAATATCAAGAAAAAATATGCAACTACCTTTGATCCTTCCTAAGAGAAAATTAAATCATAAGTAAACATTATTAAGTGCAGAAGGAGAGATTTAATATATACTTATATGTGCATAATGAAATTATATGGGCCTAAGAAAGGCTAGATGGGCCTTATTTTATGTCTAATTTAGAGGCCCATCAAAATCTGCGATAGTCCTCCGCCTTACCAACCACTCTATACAATGGTTCTTAACCATTAAGGTCACCAATGCTATATATGTTTTTCTGGTTCCAACAACAGGGGTTCACAGGGGGCCATCCCTATGGGCCAACCCCCCCCCATATGATTTCAGCAAATGACTGTGGTGGATACCAAACAAACTAGTGAGAATTTTAAAAACTAAACCTAGATCATTAGTACTAATCCATGGGGATTATGGTAATTAATCATGTTTTTTATTTAATCTAATATGATTTAAAAAAATAGAATATGCACAGTTAATGACACAATTATGCTTAATTAAGTTTTCATTATCTACTAGTTCCTTCGAGATTTAGAGGAGAAATTTTAGGGAAAATTATTTTTCCATAACCGAGCCAATTTTTGACCAATTTTTGCTCAGGAATAATGATTCTTGGTATATTTTGATGTTTTCCATCTATTGGAGTATGTTGCAGAGGAAAAACGAGACTATAAACAACATTTTTACATAATTAAATCTAATAGAAAGGCCCAAGCCATGGAAGATGGACCAAGGATATGTAGCCCATGAGGGGTGAACTGCTTCATCAAAACAAAGTGTTATTGATTCAATTTTCATGGTTTGTTTTGCATTTATATGTTTTTGTTCAGAATTTAGTTTCCATGCTTTTATGTTCATGAATTCAACTTAATCTAGACAAGTTTACCTTTTTTTCAAGCATAAGCACTTCAATAAACCCTTGTACAAGAAGCAAACATCAACAGTTTTAATATAAATCTAAAAATGATATTAGCATATCAAAACTAACAATCAAATTTAGATCAGGGTGGTATGAGAGAAAATGTTATTTTCTTTTTTTTCTTGAGATTGTGCGAGAAGGGTTTTAATAGTGCGATTTTGTGATGCTTTCAAGGTTGAAGTTGTAGAGAGGAGAAGAGAAGCTATTGGTTGCTAGTCTTGAGGTTAGGACCGTAAGAAGGATATTTGATAGAGTTTCATCCTCACCCAAAGTTCCACTCATAGCTAGACTTGAAGCACCGCAATTTCTATCTCCAAAAGTTGAGATTGAAGAGGTACAAATTGCACAAGAAGCTAAGTTGATTGAAGAGGTACAAGCATTAGAAACTAAGCTTGAATCCTTAAAAATCATGTCAATTTTTGGAGAGAATCAAGGAAATTCAAAACAGGAATATTTCAAGAGAGACTTCGATCGCATTAAGAGAATGGTTCAAATCATGTTTGATGCATTCAATGTTGAAAGGGGAGGAGAATTTTATAAGCCTCCACATGGAGAAAGAACTTCAAATGATAAGAGGGATGAATAGAAGAGTTCGAAGGGTAGTGGAGGAAATCCACCTCCATACCCACCATCATCATCTTCATCATATTCATCATCGTCACCTTCCATTTCCACCACAAAAACCACCCACACTCGTTTAAAAACCCCCAAAGGAAAAACTCCATTACTCAAATTGGACATGAAGTTTTAAATTCCGATGTACAATGGTGAGGTAAATGCAAATAATTTGGACAATTGGATCTATCAATTGGAGGTATACTACAAAATTAAAAATATACAAGAGGATGACATAAATATCCATTTGCATTCATTGAGGCTAGAAGGAGCAGCAGTAGTCTGATGGGAAGAAAAGACTTAAGATGTAATGTGAATCCATGGTAAGATATCCATTTATTGGGTTGAGTTTATTTATTCAATTAAAAGATAGTTTTATCCATTATCCTATATGAAAAAAGAAATTATGAGTTGGAAAAACTTTAGAAAACTCAAGGGCCAAATAGTTCAACAGTATACCCAAGAGTTTAGAAAGATGGCTTTGTTGTTAAGAGTAAAATTGAATTCCCAAGACACACTCTTGAAATGCATTGGGGGTTTACATTCCTATTTGAAACATAATATCCTTATGTTTAACCCACAAAATTTAGATGAAGTATGTGTGCAGATGACGCGTCTTGAAGCAAGGGGAAATAACATTCAAAAAGAGGGTAGTAAGAAGAAGCCATTCAAGGGTAAAATAAAATAGAATGGAGTAAAATGGAAGCGAAAGAAGAATGCAATTGTTAAGAAAGAAGGGGAGAAAACTACATGCAAACATTGTTCCAAGGAAGGGAATGATGAAGCCCACTGTTGGAAATAACATCCCCAAAAAAAAAAAGAATTCAAAGAATTATAAGCGTTTACCCCTAATGATGGACTCACTTAGGAAGTTTGAAACGTTGGGTTATTAAAAATACTCGTAACAAGTTATTCCTCTATTTCTAAAAAAAAAATCCCCAAATAAGGCCTAAGGAACCAAACAAAAAGGGGAAACAAAATATGATTTCCACCACACAACATGATCTTGGATCTGATTCTGGTGATGAGACCAAGATATTTTCCATCGTCAAGAAGGGAAAATAAGCCATAGTAAGTACTAGTTCCTCAAATTGTCACAACAAAACTCGAAATGAAGGCAGAAGGATATAATTGTTCCATGTAAGGGTGATTTCCAATCATACAAATATTGATGCATTGTTTGATAGTGGGTTAAAAGAAAACTTTATTTCAGAAGACTTGGTCAAAAATATTATCCTTGACACCGTACACTTTGGGTTGGATAGTTAAGAATGTTACAAAGAAGTGCATATTTTGATTTTCCATTACTGCAAACTTTGTTGATGAAGTCGAGTTAGATGTGGTTCCACTTGTCATTTTTGGGATTATCTTGGGAAGACCATATTTTTGTGACAAGAATGTAGTATTTTATCACCATGAGAACAAATATCATTTTCTTAAGGATGGGGTGTAGTATATTGTGAGAGATCATCACAAAAAGTAGAATATTTCTCTAGTTAATGTAGGGCAGATGAAGAGACTAGTTAATGCAAGTAAAAATTTTGCTTTTCTCATGATCAAGGAAAAAGATGATTTTGACTATAAATATTTTGAAGGATGTGATGAAAAATTAAAATCTGATTTCTTTGATTTGGTAAGGAAACATGGTCAGATGTTTCAAGAACCAAGTGGGTTACCTCGCCAGAGGGGAATTCAACATGAGATTCAGTTGCAGCAGGATGTTCCACTTCCAAACATTGGTATGTATCACATGTCAATTATTGAGATTTTGGAAATCAAGCATAAAATAAAATAATTGTTGAACAAAGTTATCATACACCCATCACAGAAAATTTTAAGGATGGAAATTTATCTTAAAGTTTGGAAACCTTGGCGAATCTTACTAATCCATAACATGCCAAAAATAAATTTTTTAGCGATATGGTTGTAAAAATATTGAAATTTATAATGATTTTATATATTCTCTATAAAATTTTGGTGATTTTAAAGGTAAAATAATTTTATGATATAATATTTGGGCGAATAAGTTTTAGCAAAATTGGAAATTGGCGAGAATGTTTTGTAGAAACAACATAGAAAATTGGCCAACCTACGAATATCAGCCCCTAAAATTTCCCATATACTTCATCATTTGCTTCATCGATTGTTTTTGTTACCAAATAAGGATGAGACTTGGCACATGTGCATGTATTTATGTGCACTGAATAAAGTTACGATAAAGAATCGCTATCCACTCCCACACATTGATGATTTTATTTATAAGTTAAGGTATGAAAAATATTTCACTAATATAGAGTTACGAAGTGGTTATCATCAAGTTAGAATATCTCAGGAGGACATTTCGAAAACTACATTTAAAACTAGACAATGATTGTTTGACTGGCTAGTTATGCCATTCGGTCTAAGAAATGCTCCAACAACTTTCATGAGAGTTATGAATCAAGTTGTAAGACAATTTCTATATCAATTCATCATTTTTTACTTAGATGATATTTTTATATTTAGTCAATCGAGATATGAACATGTCATGCATGTGAACATGGTACTTGATGTCTTGAAAAAAGAGTAGTTATTTTTAAAGATGTCGAAGTATAAGTTTGGAAAGACTTATTTAGTGTATTTGGGACACATTGTTCAAGGAGGTGAGTTGAAGATATACCCTTCCAAAGTATATGTCATTCTAAATTGGCCCAAGCCCAATACAGTTACAGAGGTAAGAATATTTCTTGGGGCAGCACAGTATTGCAGGAAATTCATTGCTAATTTTTCTTCAATTGTAGCTCTATTACATGTGTTGACAAATGTGAAGAAAGTATTCCACGAGGAGGATATGTAGAAAAAATCATTCAATTCTTTCAAAAAAAATTAGTTCAACATCGGTATTGTCTCTTCTAGATCTTATATAGCCATTTGAGATCCAAATAAATTCAACTGATTATTCCATGGGAGCAGTTCTCATGCAACATGGTAAGCCTATTTCATTTTGTAAGCCTATTTCGTTACATTCTGAAATTTTTAATGGAGTTGTGACTAACTATCCTACCTACGAAAAAGAGTTGTATGCATTGGTACAATGTGTAAAGAATGGAAGAACTATTTGATGGGGAAGGAGACCATTATTCATACTGACCATCAGCCATTGCAATACTTACAATCATAGTCAATGTTATAGTAATCAAGACATTTCAGATGGATGGAATTTATACAAAAAATTCATTTGGTTATCATGTATAAAAAGGGAATCTACAATAAGATAGTTGATATTCTCTCTAGGCCTATTGTAAATTCATCTATTATACTCAAGCACGATTTAGTTATGCATGAGAGTTACATTAAAAAATATGCATATGATAGTAATTTTCAAGATGTATATGAAAGCTTGAGTCAATGAAACAAAATTTAAGGGTCAGATTATCATGTGCATAACAATTTTTTTTATCACTTGGGAAAGGTATGTATTCCACAAGGAGAAAGGAACAGTATCATAAGGGAGGCACACACTTCATTGATTGCTGGACATTTTGGTGTAGGGAAGATGGTAGCGAATCTCCAAAGGTATTGTTATTGGCCATACATTATTGATAGTGTATCTCATATTTTTAGAAGATGTTCTTTGTGTGTAATAAGTAAGCCTTGTAATAGGAAACTTGGATTGTACACTCCACTTCTGGTTCCTTCACATCCTTGGCACAATATCTCAATGGATTTTGTAGGAGGTCTTCCAATGTCAAGGAAAGTTCATGATACTTGTATGTTGTTGTAGATAGGTTGAGAAAAATATATCTTTTGATGCCATGTAAAAAACAAATTAGAGCTAAACAAACAAATCATCTCTTCTTTCAAAATGTATCGATTCATTTTGGTCTTCCTACTTCTATTGTAAGTGATCAAGATTCTTGTTTTGTTGGGAATTTTTGGTCAAAATTGTGGGACATGATGGACACAAAGGTGAAGAAGAGTACAACATTTCATTCAAAAAATATAGTCAATCCGACGTTGTTAACATGACATTCATTCGTCTTCTTAGAGGTTATTGCATCAAAAATCCCAATTTGTGGGATGAACAATCGCATTGCGTTCAGCATGCATACTACAGGGTGGAGCATTCTTCGACCAACACGTCACCATTTGAGGCATGTCTTGGGTACTTGCGAAGATTGCCTTTGGACTTCATATTTGAGAAAGATGTCACTATATATGGTTATAGTGAAATAGATAAGGAAAGGAAGCTCATTGAGAAAATTCAATTGGTACATCACACAGTGCAAGAACAACTTGAAAAGAGTCAAAGAAGCTACAAGGAAAACAAATGATAAACATCGTTTTGATCACAAATTTGAGGTTGAAGATGAATCTTGGTTATATATCAACAAAGAAAGATTTGAAGGGGAAGGTAAAAAGCTTAAGACAATCTATTATGGTCCTTGTAAAATTCTTGAAAAGATCAGTAGCAATGCATTTAAGCTAGATTTTCCTCCTTATATGAAAATATATTCTTCCATTAATGTTGAGAATTTGAGATTGTTTGAGCCTCCTTTGATTGATGATCAAGGAGAGAATGTTCAACTGCAATCAATAAATGATTTATCACCAGAATATCTTGATGAACTTTAGTAAGATCTCATACTTGATAGAAGAACCAGAACTTCAAGAAGAGGGAATGTCGAATACCCTAGAGTGGGACTCAAGGGATAAAATCCTTCCAAGGCCAAATGGATGGAGATTGAAAGGTGAGTGAGTTGTACCCTCATCTACTGAATAATTGATAGTATATTTTTGGGTCCAAAGGGCTTCTAGTAGGGATGAACGATGAGAGGCTTAGTATTTTGATGAAATATGAAAGTTCCCATAAATTCTTCAAACTGGAATGAACACGTAGGGATTGTCACCAGGATTCTGGGGCAATTCGTTTCATTAAAATATGACACTAGAAGAAGACATTATGACCTACTATCGATTTTCCCAAACATGTAAAAAAAATGTAGAACAATGAGGGATTTGTGACATGGTAGCCCAATCAACACTCTAGGTATATCCAGGGAATATTTTCCAATTTTATCCCAATGACATTGTGACAAGTCATTAGGGGAATTTTGAGATCTACAATGGGCCTCCTAAGGAAATTATTAAATAATAGTGGAACTAATAAAATAAGATTTGATGACATCATCAAATTTTACAGGGAAAAAAGAACTATTTTTTCAAGTTGTATTTTCAACTTATATCCCAAATTTTACTCAAATTTCAAGCAGGAGTACTCGTTGGATGAAAAATTTAATTCCTCATCCAAGGAGTGCCCATGTTTCATACTTTTGATGGACCCTTCTACACGAAAAATGAGAAATAGATGAAAAACGTGATTACAATCATGTTTTTTTCATGTATTTCCCATTTTTCGTGTAGTAGGGTCCATCGAAAGTGTGCGACATGGGTGCTCCTTGGATGAGTAATTAAAATTTTCATCCAACGAGTACTCTTGCTTGAAATTTTAGTTAGAACTTTGGGATTTTTTCCACCCCATAAATTCTGACGGTTGAAAGACAAAACCATGGGGAAAAAATAAAACAACTTTGGAGCTCAGGACCTAGCATTCCTAGACTCATAGAGGGCTTTCTCTATTATATATAGCTTTTTTTATAAGGAAATTTTAGGCTAGCTATTAGTGCATAGGGGTTTGTTTGAATAATTAGTTGAGGCAGTAGAAGGGGGCCATTGAGATATGGAGTCAGAATAGTGCAAATAGATTCAAATGGATGAAAAACTGAGGTCAGGTGCAGCCAAGAAAGCAAGCCATCTCAATGGCTCTTTACAGATGGTGAAATGGAAAATAGGAGAAGGTTAAGGTTCAACGACAATGGAGAGAAGACCGTCTCTGAATTTTGCATTCTGGTGGCTCAACGTGGATGCAAAGCAAATGATCTATGAATTCGACATCCAAGTCTCCGAGGAAAACATAATGTACTGTTTCAGGACTAAGTAGGGTACCCCATGGAAAATCCTACACAAAAAATTCTATCCACAACAAAGAAAATAAAATAGTATGAGAAAACATGAGAATGACAAATTACATAAGGGAAGTAGTTCAGCACATATCATAACACAAGAATCTAGAAAACAACATACTCCTTCATTCATCCAAAATAGAGTGCTTAGAACTAGTAGAGTCAATCACAATGGTTTTTACCCCTTATGACCTCTTTCATACTGCTAATGCATGCAGTATTTATAAAAAAACGAAGTCAGTTGCCCTATTCTACTTGACAACCTTCTGTGGATTGCAATTTAGTAGAAAATGGACAATTTTGGCCATGCAAGGCCTGAAAAGAAAATCACTGACAACAACACTGCCTCTGGAATTAATTCTAGGCAAGAATTCATAGATCCAAATGCTTCGATGGCACTTCAAAAGATAAAACAATAAGCTTGGAGGTGGATGTGATGGTCACGAAGTGGTAACCAATAGTGGCTCTGACATTTGGCTCTGTTTTTTAGAAAACCGATATTGGGGAATCAAATCTAGTGTAGTGCTAGCCACTTTTAATTGATTGGTGACAATGTTGATGTGTTCTACTGCCTTTTCTGCTTCTACTAGTATACGATATTGTTCTTCATGAACACCCTTTGCCCAAATCGACCTCTTGCATTCACTCCTTGTCGGGGATTATTTTACCATAAGCCCTTCATGCTGTGTTTTCACCTATTTATTCATAAAACAACATACAAATTGCATCCGCCCAGACTTGAAAATATTTAGGCCTCAATCTTGGGATCACATCGCATCCATGTGAACATCACACTTTGCATTTCGTTATCTCTTAACTTTACATTTGTACTTATCTTTCAAAAATTGTGATGCGTGCTTTCCAATCAGGCCCCACCGACATCGCACATCGCACTTTGACGGTTTTACCATGAACCATTTCACTTATCCTTCAAGATTTGTGATTTTTGTTTGCGATCGGTCCCACCAGCGTCACACATCGCACTTTGGTGATTATAAACCTTACCTCCCGTGGTTTTCCTTTAATGTTTGTGATTTGCGATTGCGATCAGGTCCCACCTGGCATCACACATCTCACTTCACGTTCCATAGATTTCACATTGTAATCTCCATTTCCTCTTCGGATGCAATTTAATACAGAAAAGGCTCTACATACATATTTGAAATCCTTTGGATTTTTCCTTTGAAACTACATCGCTTCCTGGCCTCTTTATTGCACTTCACAACTTTTAACATTTAACCATAAACTTATCCTATGTGATCTGTGATGTGCGATATGTGGGTGAGGTCCATGTCATCATGCCATGTCACCTTGCTATGTCACTGCCACGTCATATTACCATGTCATCATAAACTAATTTCTGTCTATGGGGTCTGGGCCACGTCAGCTTCACGCTTCGCATTTCTCATTTTTTGTGGCTTATCACATCGCAACATAAATATTTGAACAAGCCATTTCTTAAGTTATAAATGTGAAACTCACTGATATGCGATATATGATTTAATCTCTGTCATTGATCGATGCTTAGATCCAACGATCCTCCCTACTCCCTTGCTATGTTTTCCCGACCTTGTTTCTTTGGTCATGCCCATTCATTTCGTTGTTGTTCGTGGATTAGTTTGACTCGTTCACTACTTTGCCTCACGTTCACGACTTTCCCCACATTCACGACCTGACCGGCTTAGCATTCACTACTTGACCCAAACATTCATTTGTCTACCCAGCACGTTCATGACTCTACCTTTGTTGTTTTTCTACCTTAACTTCTTCTCTGCTAAATTTTCTTTATTTGATTCTAGTGTGCTCCTCTCCTTTATGTTCCTTATCAACAACATTTTCCCCTTCTTCTGAACTGAAAGGAACATAGATTCTTTTGAAGCTCGTGACAGTCAATATTTCCCCTCACTCTCTGAAAAATAAATGCTAGCCATAGAATATTATTTTTAGTATGAGAAATATAATCAATAATCCATCACCTTGTGATATTGTGAAATACAGGAGTCTAATAGTGGCTCCAACTAGGGACAACAGCTCCTTCAGGAGGTGTCAAGAACATCGTAGACTAGTGGCCTGATCCATTGGGCTGATTCCAAATTTGCATCTTAGTCTGCTAGAAAACCTCTGTGGCTGATAGTCTTCAAGATGAAATTTAACACTCTTTCCAAAACTAAAGTCTGGAACACACTTGAACGGAAAAAAAAAACATTTTCAAACTAAATCTGGAAAATTTCTTAGAGTACTGAGCTTATTTTCATACCTACCTACCCTACCCTACTGAAAATTCTGTTGTTCTAAATGATACAATAATTCCAGTGCAGCCAATCAAGTAACAAGAGAAAAAAATGGACAACTTGATTGTTGGTCAGGAAAATTAGAAATATAAGTTGATCATGTGTCCATATAATCAAATTTATAATATGAAATGGAAACTGGTGGTGTATTTGATCCTTATAGAGAATACATATTTGAAATATTGAGCTAAAAAGAACCTCCATATAATATTCTATAGGATCAATAAAAGAATGATGTATAATACTTGATTCTAGGTGTTCAATGACTATTTGATCAGTTATATCCTCAGAATTAAACCTTGAAATCTCATCTTTAGTTTGGTACTTGAAATCACAATCATCCTCAATATGTAAGT
This sequence comes from Pinus albicaulis, assembly GCA_034641835.2. Taxonomy (NCBI): domain Eukaryota; kingdom Viridiplantae; phylum Streptophyta; class Pinopsida; order Pinales; family Pinaceae; genus Pinus; species Pinus albicaulis. The sequence continues at coordinate 1,384,331,934 of CM076584.1, forward strand.
CAAGAGGTAGTACAATTTCCTCTTGCTTAGGGGAAGGAAGATTTTCCAAGAATTCTTTAGGATCTCGGAAATTATATGACTGTATATGAGAATTCAAAAGTTCAATTATAGTTTCATATCATTCAACAACTATCTCCAGAAAAAAAAATTTAGCTCAGGACTAAATTTGTTTGATTTCAAAACAAGAAAAACAGCCTCTAGAAAATATTCATCATGTTAAATTTCTGATAATTGATTCCTTAATGCATTTAAAACGTCACTAGACAGATTTTTAGCCACAAACCTTGTCATATTGTTCAACAGGAAGTCTGGTAAGTACGTTGTGTAGTCTCCATGAATGCTCAAAAGTTGGGTTCTTTGAATCATGGAGTCACCAAGTGAATAACAACCTACTTATGTCTAGTCACTATCCACCATCAGTAATCGGATCTGAACATCGAAGTACTTTCTGAGGAAGATAAATTTCATCCCCAGCGGAGTTGCCATTATGTTGTCACCCCATGAATTCCCAAGGTTGAAGACAGAACCATGGGGGAAACATCAAACCACTTTGGAGCCTAGGACCTAGCCTTCCTGGACTCAGAGAGGGCTCTCTCTGTTAGATATATCTTTGTTTATAGGGTCATTTTAGGCTACCTATTAGTGCATATGGGTTTGTTTGAGGATTTGGTTGAGGCAGTAGAAGGGGTCCATTGGGATCTGGAGTCAGACAGGTGCAAACATATTCAAATGGATGAATAACTGAGGTCAGGTTCAACCAGGAAAGCTAGCCATGTCAATGGATCTTTAAAGTTGGTGAGATGGAAAATATGAGGAGATTAAGGTTCAACAGGAATGCTAAGTAGACCGTCTCTGAATTTGACATCCAAGTCTCAAAGGAAAACATAATGTACGATTTCAAGACTGTGCAAGGAACCCGATGGTAAATCCTACACAAAAATTTCTATCGATAGTAAAGAAAAGAAAATAGTATGAGAAAACAGGAGAATGAAAAATTAAATAAGGGAAGCACTTCACCACAGATGATAACACAAGAATCTGGAAAATAACATACTCATTTATTCATCCAAAAGAGAGTGCTTACAGCTAGCAGAGTCAATTACAATGGTTTTTTCCACTTCTGGCCTCTTTAATACTGCCAATGCATGTAGTATTTATACAAAATCTAAGTTGGTTTCCCTATCCTACTTTTTAACCTTCTCTTGATTGCAATTTAGAAGAAAATGGACAAGTGTGGCAATGCAAGGCCTGAACAAAAAAATCACTGACAATAACACTACCTCTGGAATTAATTTTGGGCAACTCTTTGCAGATACAAACTCTTCGATGGCTCTTTGGAAGATCAAACAATAAATTTGGAGGTGGTTGTGATGGTCACAAAGAGTTAGCCGATGATGGCTCTGACATCTGGCTCTATTTTTCAAAAAACCAACGTTGGGGAATCAAATTTTGTGCAGTGCTAGCCACTTTTCACTAATTGGTGATGGTGCTGATGTGTTCTACTTCCTTTTCCACTTTTACTTATATACCATATAGTTCTACATGAACACCCTTTGCCCATATCGACCTCTTGTGTTCACTCCTTCTAGGGGCTTATTTTAGCATAAGTCCTTCATGCAATTTTTTGGCCTATTTCTTCGTAAAGCAACGTGCAAAATGCATCCTCCCATACTTGAAACTCTTTAGGCCTTAGTCTTGGGATCACATCGCATTCGCGCGAACATTGTACTTCACATTTCACTATATTTTAACTTTCTTTGTAATAATCTTTTAAAACTTGCGATGTGCGCATTGCGATCGGGCCCCACCCGCATCACACATCACACTTCGGCTGTTTTATCATGAACCATTGCACTTATCCTTCAAGATTTATGATTTGCATTTGCAATCCAGTCCCACCGGCATTGTACATCACACTTCGGTGATTACAAAACTGACCTCCCGTGGTTGTCCTTTATAATTTGTGATTTACGATTATGATCAGGTCCCACCTGGCATCGCACATCGCACTTCACGTTCCATAGATTTCATGTTGTAATCTCCTTTTCCTCTTTCGATTCTATTTAACATAGAAAAGGCTCTGCATACAGATTTGAAATGCTTTCCATTTTTCCTTTGAAACTACATCACATCCAGACCTCTTTATCGCACTTCACAAATTTTAGCATTTAACCATAAACTTATCCTATGCGATCTACGATGTGCGGTATGCCGGCAAGGCCCAAGTCATCATTCCACATCACCTTGCTATGTCACTTCCACGTCACTGCCACATCATCTTGATATGTCATTGCCACATCATCATAAAATAACTATAGTCTATGGGGTCTAGGCCACGTCGTCTACCACGTTAGCTTCACGCTTCGCATTTCACATTTTTTTTTACTTATCGCATCGCAAATTAAATAGTTTAACTTGTGATTTATTAACTTATAAATGTGAAACTCGTGGATATGCGGTATGTGATTTAATCTCTGCTTTTGATCGATGCTTAGATCCAACAGTCCTCCCTACTGCCTTGCTATGGTTTACTGACTGTAATATTCCTTATTAGCCCAAGCTAATAGGAATGTACAATTTCATTTATTTTTCTTGTTGCAAGAATAAAATTGTAAAGGAGGATAAAACAAACTCCTAAAACAAAAAAATAAATCAATGCCCATGTGAACAAGGCTAAATCTAGACTACCTAAATAAAACCCCCTTATGTGTGAAAGGGATTATGACAATTGACTAGGTCAACATGTCCAAATCCACAGCGTTTTCCAGATGTAATGTACCTCATAGATGCACAACACAGATCTAGTTGGAGGCTACACATGTGAAAGGAGCTAAACCTTCGAAGTGGTTTAAGGTTTTGCAAGGATTTCATCCTATAAAATAAAGAGGATAACAACAAAAGAAGGTTGTTTAACATATTTTCTTGAAAGGATTTGTCTGTTTAGACACTTCTCATTCTCTAGCTATTTAACTGAGAATAGTGATGTTTAGCACTTGGGTGTTCCTAATCAGGAATCCCACCTCTTTCCTTGAGAGGCCTCTTGGAAGAGTCTTTCATTTCTTGTCCACTATCAGGCATTTGGCCAAGCTTCTACTTCCAACTACAACGCAGATCCTATTGAGGGTTTGGCTGTCTTTATTAGTTGCAGCAAGTGGAGGCTAGATCTATCCAGATCTAAACAATTCTAGTGCCTCTTTTCACTGGGAAAGTCTTATATCCCATTGGCAAGACAGTATTGGATGAGGAGAGCTCATTTTCAGATCCTAGCTTGAGGCCACATCATGCACTAGAGCCTACAAAGTAGTCCATCTTCCAGAACTGCGTTATTTGCAAAGAGAAAGTTGCAGGGTCTTTTGGCACTTCAAGGAGAAGAGATCTCTAGTGTTGGGAATATGCCCTTCACTGTGGTGATCCATGGATTACAGATCTAATCCATGTTTGATTCAAATTTGATCTGAACACTGATGTATTTGCTTCAGAAAATTTGAATCATTCTGTAGAACAACTCCCTTAGATCTTAGATCTACTCTTTAAAGCACCATTACCGAGGTTTGTCAAAGAATTTTGTTTCAGTCATGCTCTTTTCATTTGCTTAGCTAATTGTTTGAAAGAACCTTCATAGCTATAATCTTAGATGTTCAGAGTTTCTCTCCTTCTTTGATTATAGTTATTTGTGCATCTTAAATGTTTTTTGTCTTTGATGATGAAATGACTGAAAGTTAAATAAGTTTCTTTCCTTCCTGTATTTCATTTGAATGTTTGTCTTAGATAATTATCTTCTTTATGTCTAAATCGAAGAGTTTAGGGTTTACTCTGCCTTTGATTTTTTCTCTATGCTTATGATTCTTCCAAATCCCTTTGTTTAAAGTATATGATAGAGAATTCTTTACTGCTCTTTGTCAAACTTTGTTTCTCAAAATTAATGTCCATCTCATGATCCTTCAAACCTTAAATATCCACCAACCAAGCTATATTTTCCCTACAATACTCCCTAATCCATTAATGAACCTATCATGACCTTGTTAGACTCCATTTCCCAATGAATTGAAGTTTTCCTTGCAATCTAGTCTATCTAAGAATCATACACAACGAAAAAATAATCAACAAACCCAATTTTTCATAACTAGCCTAAAATCAAGCCCAATCAACAAACCAGTTCACATATTTTCACCTAATAGAGAGATCCATCTCTAAATCTAGGAAGGAAATGTCCTTAGATTCCTAAGATTGGTTTGATGTTACCCCTGTCCATTTTTATCTCAATCAATCTAGTAAATTGCGGGGAGCTAACATTCTGGCAATCACGGTGTGACCTTCTGATTAAATTACATCTTAGACATCCATAAGACCTCAAAAAACCCTCAAACATCCTTAGATTGGTACTCAATTGTTAATGGTGGACAACAAGAACATCCTTCAAACAGTAAGTATCCTCCACCTGGCGACTCCACTAGTCTTCGGTATCCCTGTTGACCCCACTAGTTCTCATAGACTGCCTTGGGGATGCATTAGGCAATCCCAATCATGTTGATGGTGGATGAAAAAATTGAAACCTTCCACCTCACAACTTCACAAATCTCAATAGATCTAATGACTCCACTGGTAGATAAATCTAGAATGGTTGAAAAGATTCAGTGACCCTTTCTGATTTACAAACATGGATCCAAGGATACAAAGGAGATATGCTCCAATGAATAGAGATCACATCCCTGACTTCCTACACAAATTTCCTCGGATAGATTGGGACAAAAAAATCCCTAGGTTTCAATATGAAAAGTTTGATGACCCGTTCTTACACCTCATCAAGTTTCATATCCATGTATGGGGGTTAAAAGCTTAATGGCATGATGACTGCCTTATGAAGATTTTCATGCTAACATTGGAAGGGAAGGCAAGGGAGTGGTATGAGAGTCTAAGACCTGGTTGCTTGTTTTCCTTAAAGGATATACACAAGGCATTTTATGAGCATTATAAACAAAATTCCCCATCTTTATCATTGGCTGAAACTTGTTGTGATCAATCTCAGGATATCATACAATATCTTATAAATAGCGATGAAGATTTAGGAAATTTGCATCCTGAAGATCTCTTAGCAGAAATCCATGAATTTCATTCTCAAGATAACTATAATGATAGCCTAGATGAGTTAGTTGAGGAAGAAATCAATCAATATATAGAAGAAAACCCACAAGATCTCTCATAAGGCACAGGCGATGATTCACCATCTCTTCTAGGTCGGGCTCAAGAAAACATTTAGCCTCAAAAACAACCTTCACGAGAGAAAGAGAACTATTGTACTTATATCCAAAAAAAGATAAAAATGCCTCCTCTGTTGACTAAAGAGGAAATAAAGCATATGTTAAACATGCAACTAGCCTCTAAGCCTTCATGTAAACAAAAAAAAATTTCTCTTTCTCCTACTAAGTCCATCTACCATAAATCAGAAAGTGAAGTTGTAGATTAATTCAAAGAAGAAAAAACTGATAATCCAATATGTTTGATTGGTGACACTATTATTTTGATGAGTTTCCAAAGTTTGATCAATCTGATGATGATATCCTCCAAACAGAAACTAACCTTGCAGAGAAATCAGTAATTGGTTTGTGGGAGGAAGATCGTTTTGATCGACTTCAAAAAAATATTAAGCCAATTCATGCCATATATGCCATTGATGAGGAAAGCCTTGAAAGTTCAGAAGTAAGTGAAGGATCTCTAACCCTTTGTTCCACTTCATATCAGCCCATCAACAATAACTTTCATGTGATTGGGAATCAACAGTATTTCAGTTCTGATGTTCAAATTGGAGAAGAAAAAGATCTTCTTGAGAAAGTTGTAAGTGAAAAACCTTTTCCTGAAATGGTCGATGAAATCATTTGGGACACGGAATCCTCTTCAGCTTCAGATTTGCAGCCACCAAGTCTTGTTCAATTTCAAATTGTAGATGAAGGCTTGGAGATTTACAATCACATAAGAGTTTCTACACTTCTTTCTCAAGAAGATTTATTACCTAAGAGAGCTCCTTCTCATCAACATGATGGCCTTCGCACAAATTTCAGTCCACTAAATCAGAGCATACCAAGAGTTCTTGAAGACAACATTGCAATCTATGATGAATCTACCAGTTTAGATGATCATGAGGAAGAGGAAGATTTTCTTTCTCAAAAAAGTCCCAAGCTTAGCCAAGTGGAGGAAGAGCCAGTCCTAGATCAAGCTTATTTACCAAATCTTCACATTCAGGTATTGTTTCAAGATCCCTTTTCTGATTTTTTAAAGACATTAGAGGAGGGAGTGAAACATGTTAAGAGCAATTTGATGCAACGTTTATAGAGAATTTTAGGCACCAGTGTTCAAAAGAAAGTAAGATGGGAGTGGACCTTTTGTTTGTCCCACATACTCAAGGAGCTAAACCAAGATCCCTCATGGAATCATCTGCTTGAATGTTTGTATATATTCAACTGGTGAACTCTCTATCCTAATCTAACCTATAGATAGGTATGCAAAATAAGCTCAGCCTTGTGAGAATCTTTTTAGTTCTAGATTGTTTTGGAAAAATGAAAAAACAAATAAAGGTAGAAAAAGAGGGTATATTTGAAAAGAGGTACAACCCCATACCCAAAAAATAGTGATGCCACTAGTACATTTGGTAGAAATTATGACACTTTAGTTCCGACACTTTTGACGAAATGTCAGAAATTTCCCCAAATTTTATCAAATTTTCAAATCCTGCCACAAATTGTCACTATACCGACATTTGGAGACAAGTGTTGGTATTGCGACACTTAGAGGTAAGTGTCAGTCTTGCGACATTTGTAAACAAGCGTCGTAATTATGACGGATTGCTGAAATATGTCTGTATTATGACACTTAGACAAGGTGTCGCAATTGCGATGTTTCGAGGAAGGCATCGTTATTGCGACGGTTTGGGGAAAAGTATCACTCTTGCGATGTTACAGAGACAAGGTGTCACTATTGCGACATTTAGAGGAAGGCGTCGCTATTGCGATGGTTTGTGGCAAAGTGTCACTCTTGCGATGGTTTGGGGAAAATATACTTTCATGGAATTCTTGTGCTTTACAAGTTGTCCTTTACAACTTGCGGTTTTGTTTTGTCTCCAGTATTCTTGCACTTTACAACTTGAGTTGGCTACAAATATCAAACCAGAATTTTAGCGCTTTACAAGTTGCGCTTTACAACTTCTGGTTATGCTTCATCTCTAGAATTCTTGCGCTTTACAACTTGAGTTGGCTGCAAATATCAAACCAGAATTATTGCGCTTTACAAGTTGCACTTTACAACTTGCGGTTCTGTTTCATCTCCAAAATTCTTGCACTTCACAACTTGAGTTGGTTGCAAATATCAAACCAAAATTCTTACACATTACAACTTGTGGTTCTATTTCATCTCCAGAATTCTTGCGCTTTACAACTTGAGTTGACTGAAAATATAAAACCTCGTCTCTATTTGAGGGACACCTCGTGGGTCAGGATGAATTCCATCCAACTGAAAATTCCCAAGCCACTTGTTGTCCTCGATAAACAAACCGAACCGACCTCTGAAAACAAGGTTCAAACCTTCGATATTTATTTGTTATTAATATCATTGGCTAGCTCGAGAGGTTGGCAAGAAGGGCACTGGACACGTCATCAAGAAGGGCCTGGTTGACCCCGGTGTTAAGAGTGCCAAGGATGCCAAGAGATCATACTTGCGGTGACCAATGTCCGTTGTTTTCAATTTTTATATTCTTCTGTTCAGTGGGATAATCCGACATTCACCAGGCGTATAAGCCATATTGTTGTTTATAAACATGTTGAGGTTCGACATGTTTCAACTACGAGCCAAAGGCCATGCACACTCATACATTCAATTGGGACTTGGTGCATGCGCTGGGCCCCTCCCGTCATGACTTGGACATGGTTGTGGTTTAGCTTGTGGTTTTCAGCCTCGGTTCTGTGGTGATTAGTGTAGGTGCTTGATTAAAAATATATAAAAAATTATACACTTTTTTATTTGCCCAATAAAATAAGCTAGAATGTGATAGGATTAGGGCATTTTGAGATTTATTACAAAAATGGCAAAAGAGGGAAATAGATAGGACAATCATTAAGATAGTTTAGGAAAAATAGGATTGCATATATTTTAGCATGCAAATGGCCAGATCGGGGTAATTAAGGCCTTTTTAGCAAAATCGAGGTATATGATAACCACGGAAAATGGTGAATATAGTGAAGGCATAAGGAATCATAGCCAAAAAATGATCATGAAAGACAACTTTCGAGGGTGAAAAAATGAGTGCTAACAAGATGCATGCTCTGATTCTAAGTCAGAACTCGATAAGGGGAATGACAAAGGGAAGCATATGATTGATTCAGAGCCTAGTGCCATTTTTACCACCACCAAGATCCATAAGGATGAGCCCAAAGATCTAGAGGAGGGGGATCGCCTCTTCCACTCATAGATGTGGGTGAAAGGTTCTCTGCTGCAGTTCATTATCGAAAACAAGAGCCAAAAGAACCTCATTTCAGTAGAGGTTGTGAACCAGCTAGGCCTACCAACCACAAGACACCCATAATCATACACTATTGGGTGGCTTCACTCGTAGTCATACACCATAGGCTTGTTTTTCGTTTGCTCCCTTGTGGCATATTCGTTCGGTCAAGTGCGTCGTGTCGTGCCATGTGAGGTCGCCTGACCAGGTGTGTTCGGGTCATGCCATTTTGTTCAAGGGTGCCCGTATCAGTTTTGCTAAGTTGTGACCGCTCAGGTGCCTTGTGCACATTCGAGTGGCCCATTTTCCATTTGCTCCCTTCCGGCAACGTTCAGTCACGTGCGCGGTGTCGTGTCGTGTGAGGTCGCCCGACTGGGCACTTTCAGTTCAGGCCATTTTGTTGAAGGGTGCCCGTATCAGTTTTGCTAGGTTGTGACCACCAAGGTGCCTTATGCACATTCAGGCAGCTCGTTTTCTATTTTCTCCTATCTTTTGGCATCGTTTGGTTGGGAAAGTCGTGTCGTGTCGTGCGAGGTCGCCCGACTGGGCGTGTTCGGATCGGGTCATTTCGTTTCAGGGCACCTGTATCAGTTTTGCTAAGTTTTCACTGCTCAAGTGCCGTGTGCACGTTTGGGTGGCCCATTTTCCATTTTCTCCCTTGTAGCATCATTCGGTTGGGCGTGCCGTGTCGCTCCATGTGAGGTTGCCCGACCAGGCGCGTTCGTGTCGGGTCATTTTGTTCAAGGGCGCCTCTATCAGTTTTTCTAAGTTATGACCACCCAAGTGCCTTGTGCATGTTCGGGCGGCCCATTTGCTATTTTCTCCATTGTGGCATATGTTGGGCCTCAATCTAGTCTCCTAAACTGAGTTCATTTAATTGTCAACCAGGATTTGTAAACTGCTGAAGTGAAATGTACCATATGTACCTAGGTGCTTGTTTCCTAGTGCGTTGTATGTAGTGTTTTGTGATGTTTTGTTCTTTTATGTTGATTTATGATGTTTTTGGTCTTTTGAAGTTTTATGTTTACAATGAAAATGCCTAGAAAACTAATGAAAAGAGAGTGGTAGTCAAAAACACAGTTGAGCCTAATGTATGGAATGGCAAATGTAATCAAAAACACTGAAACAACCTCTAAACTATGACTGAATAGAAACAAGAGCTTGATGATGACTTTTTAAACAAATGACACAAACTAGACTTTGAGAAATGATCACTTAAATATGCAAATTTTCTAACTAGACAATCAGACACTAATTATGATGCAACATTCTATTCTAAACTCATCTATTCATGACTAATTTCTAGTTCTATTCTGCAATTTCAATTGAAGGTCAGAGTCTATTCTTCAAGAGTTATTGGTTTCTTTTCAGGGTAGTTCTGTTGAGGAAAAGATCTGTTTATAGTGAGGAATTTGCAGAGATATTTCAGACCTTGTAATGATGTTATCTTCTGTTCCTAAAGTTATGGATCACTGATAGTTTTCAGAACAAAAAGATATTTGTAAATAATGAAGGCTGTCTTAGGAATCCTATCAACTAAAATGATATACTGTGCAAAGGGTGACAGTGTGACTATGAGATATGAATGCAATGAATTGATTTAAACATGAGCTTAAGATGCTTCTAAACTAGAACAATGTTAAACCATAAGCCATCATCAAACTTTGAAACGAAGTAGCTGGACATGAATTAAATGCAAAATGAAACTCCGGAGCATTCTAATTAACATGCACTATTCTATGAAGTTACACAATCGGTTTGTTCATCATGAGAGATATTTTGGAAGAGTTCCTTCTTGTGGAAGAGGTAGAACAATTTTGACTGTGGACTTGTATGCAATTGAAAGCAAATGAACTGAAAGCAAATGAAACTAAGTTGTCACATCACAGTTATATCTTGAACTTCTTAAGGATGTCTTGGAAGAATTCCTTCTTGTGGAAGAGTGGTTAGGACAAGTGCAACTATGATAGTGAAGACTAAAAACTACAACTAATTCCTATGACACTATAGCTATTCATCATTCATTGTTAAGATTTATTGGAAGAATGTCTTCTTGTGAAAGAACTATGATGAATACAACTACAGTCTCTAGTTAAAAACAAATACAACTCCTATCCTACAGTACCATAGTCATTAAACATTCATCGTTTTGGTTTATTGGCAAAGTGTCTTCTTGTGGAAGAACTGGAACGAATTATGGCTACAGTAGCTAGCTAAAACAAATACAAATCCTATCCTACAGTACCATAGTCATTAAACATTCATCGTTTTGATTTATTGGCAAAGTGTCTTCTTGTGAAAGAACTGGAACGAATTATGGCTACAGTAGCTAGCTAAAACAAATAAAAATCTAACTGATATCCTACAATACCATAGTCATCAATCATTCATCATTTTGATCTGTTGGAAGAATGTCTTCTTATGGAAGAACCGGAACGAATACGACCACAGTATATAAAACACAGCAACTACTAATTCAATATGCAAAACGTAAAGACAGCTAGGAAAAACTTATCTAGTTTACGCTAAGGAAATCCGTTCAAGGGGCAGGGGCCCTCTACCAATTGACGGCATTCGACTTCACAATTAAATCACGCCTTCAAGATAATTTTGTCTGCTCCATTAACAATGCAATAGTCTGAACATAATGCTCTGTGTCTTAAAAGACGTAACACAGAGTTTTACACCAAAATCTAGCAGCAAATCTACACAAAATTTCTAACTAGCTCTCGGCCTATTCAAGAGTTTTTAAAGTAAATGCAAGTAACAATAATTACAATAATTTAGGAATGATGTCTTCCTAATCCAAATCATCTTAGGAGTCTTTAAGGTGGCTGCGTAAAAGAGAAAAGACACCTGGACTGTAACACTCCTAGTAGGAGTCTTCTTTCACAAAATGTGGTCCCACGTGCATAACCGTACACAGACTTCATTTCCTCTTCCATGACGAGCAACACACCATGTAGGCACGACGTGGATCATGCCCATATGCGTTTTTCCTCAAGAGGCCACCTGGAACATGCTAAAACATAAAGGTAGCTGCAGAATCGCCGGTTAGCTACAGAATGCCTGCATTCTGCAGCTAGTTCCGGTCAAAATGTTTAACAATGGCAACAATCACAAAATTCAACAAGTCAGTTATGTAAACCATTCTAGAAGTAATTTTAACTATTTTTATTGATCAATTGGGTTTAAAATGGAAATGGAAAAGGGAAAAATGAGGTAAAATGAGGTGAAGGAAAGCACAAATTTGAGGCTCAACATACCCCCACTGCTGTCTCTTTGCATGTCCTCATGCAAATTATCCTATGAATTCTGAGGCTTCTGCAAGGACATCTAATCCCCTTCTTTTCCTTTGTCTACATGCTAAAGGCCTTCTGGGTTTCTTGATCACAAGTTTGAACCTGAGGTTTGTGAGTGCTCTAATCAACTTTCTGTTCTTTGTCTTCATCTTTTCATTGGTTCTCTCCACTTTGTCTATATGCAGGGATAAGGTTGAGTTCATGTCAGTCTTGAGCTTGATTTGATCTTTGAGAATTTCATTCTCATTTCTGATGTGTCTATTCAACACTTCCAACTCATACCTATCCCTCCTCAATATATCAATTTCGGTTAGTGGAGGACTGGGGGTTCTCTCTTCTCTTTCTGAAGCTGTTCTCTCTAGAGTTTCCACATAATCATAGATTTCCTGTTGAGCAGGATCAATCTCAGGGGTGCCTTCATAAAAATCTTCATCATCATACTCTTCCATAGATGTTTCTTCATCTTCGATATTGATTACCCCTGTTTGTTTGATTGATGTTTTCTTCAGTTTTCCTTTTAATCTGTGGCTTCTCCTAAGTTGAGAGGAACCCTCCCCTTTTTCCATAACAGATTCCTTGATTTCCTTCTCTGCCTTGAGTTGACTCTTGATTCTAGTCAACTTCTCGAGAATGACTTCTTCACTGCTTTCTTGAACCGGTTTGTCAATTTTACCTGTTGGAGTCCTCCATCTCCTACTTCTCTTTGTGGCTTGTGGTTCAGGTGATAGTTCTTTTGCTTCCTCAAAATGATTTCTTATTAAGAAATCATCCCATGTATCATTTGATTTGGATAGATGATGCTCAACTAAAATTTTGACTAACCCATGATGATACAGGGTTGTTTCCAAAAACTGAACTCTTCTCTAAACACAGGAAGCCATTTTCTTCAGACTTTGATACAAGAAATATGGTAAATTCAAATCTTCTCCTAGAAAATGCAACATTAGTCTCATATGGTAGACATAAAATGTCCCATATCTCCCCTCACATGTAACAAATTTTTGTAAAAGAAGTAGTATATTCCTCCATTTGCTCTTCAATGCTGTACTGGGAATTCCCTTCTTGAACACACTAACATCCATGTTTGGTGATTTTAAGATTTGTTTCCATGAGTCATTATGGAATTCCCTATTTTTAAACCATCTTTCCCCAGCTCTGGATAATCCTGTACCCTCTGCTATAAAAGCTTCATTAACAGTAAACTTAACATCTCCTATTTCAACCTCAGTGCCTTGGAATGATCTAGCAAATGTCTTGGTGACTTCCTTATGGCAACCATTAAACTTTTCCAAGAATTGGAGCCATCCTATTTGTTGTAGCATCTCCTTGCATTGTGGATAACCTTCTAAATATTTTGATCCTATAGGTTCAATCCTTACGATGAAACCCATGATTTTTCACTATCAATTAACACTCTTCTCTATCCACAAAACAATGGCTTTTACTTTCGGATTAAAATGACTTCAATCTCTAAAAAAAAATGGCTTCAATTTTGGAAGAACATACCTTTGAAATAGCTACAGTCTTAAAAATCTCTGGTTTGTATGCCTCTGTTTGAAAAAAAATGCCTTCGAATCCTCGGACTGATGTACTTCTGTTGAACCTTGGAATGATATGGAAGCAATTTCAATTTTCGGGCTAATGTGTCTCTGATAGACAGTGGTAGATGATTTCAAATTTCTTTTTGTGCAATACCTCCGTCTTTGGTAACAGAAGACTTCAAACTCAATCACTGAAAAACGCTTCTGTTTCTAGTAACACCAGACTTCAAACTCAATCTCTGTCTCTAATAGCAAATGGTATGCTTCAAATTCAACACTACAGCCTCTCTGTCTCGGGTAACAATAACTTCAAAACCAGTCACTACCACACCTCTGTCTTTGGTAATAACAGACTTCAAACTTCAATTACTACCATACCTCTGTCTTTGGTAGCAAAGTCTTCAATTTTAGCACCTCTGTCTTCTGGTAGCAACAGGCTTTAAACTCTTCACGGCCACAATTCTATGTTGACAGTGCAATGCTCCGAACTTTGTTCTCAGTGATATGCTCTCTGTTCAGTGAGTTCTCACACCGTTATGCTTGCAATGTACCTCTTTTGTTCTGTCCCTGATGATAATAATGCTCCTGCCTTCGGAATGTAATACTGGCTACGGAATGACGTTATGGCAAATGGTCACGGCATAGAGTGGTGAAGTGAGGTGGAGGATTGCATTAATGATTTGAGGAGACAGCGGAGGATTTACGATGGCAGGAAAAATCTTCATCATTAAAGAACTTGGTTAAGAGTCGTGGGAATTTCAAATGATTTGGCCGTTCCACCGCTCAAATGCTATTGGATAGAAAATTTGAATTGGAAGTTTTAATACAAAGTCTATAGAGGGTTTTTTTTGGTGTTTGATCAATAAAATAATTAAAACAACTCTTTGAATAATTTCACAACTAAACTATGCTAAATTTTCATGAATTGCCATCGTAATTTAAATTTGTTACCTCTGCCCTTGATGTTTGTGTAGCCTTTGTCTTCTCTGCTCATCTTTGGAGGAATCTTTCACAATTTTCTTGATGTCTTTGATTCATGAATTCACTGGATTACTTTGTTGTAACTCTGATGTCTGTTGGTTGATGCCTTCAGGACTTGTAGCTGTGAAAAAAAACTATCGGGCTGCAGAAAGGCCGATCAGCTACAGAATGTACACTGAGCTGCAAAATGTCCCTGTAGAACACTTTTATTATGAAAATGAAATGTTTCTGGGAGATGGGTGAAATGTTTATGAAAATGGATGAAATGGATGATGGATTATGAAGTGGATAATGAAATAAGAATGGATTCAGTTCATGGAATGAAGGAACATAAGGGCTGTACTGCAATTCATGGCATATTTTTATTCACTTGCAGCAAGATATCAAATTCTATGTTTTGACATGAAAATGAAGTGAATGGAAGATGGAGTGAAATGAATGAAATGGAATGGAGTGAAATGTGAATGATGGATGAGATGAAGTATGGATGGATAGTGAATGGAATGAGATGAAATGAATCATAAGTACTATGGCACTGAACTTATGATTTTTATAACAGCTGCTTAGAAACAAAAATGGGAAAAGTTAGAGTGTCAGAGAGACTCTGATTTTCACCCTATCTTTTCTGTATAAACATGCCAATCGGTGATTGGTTTTCATGTTTATACCTTTATTTTTTATTTTTATTTTATTTTATTTTTTCAAAAGAGAAGTGCTTCAGAAAATTTAATCAAGTTGATGAAGAAGAGAGATTCTTCTTCATTAAATTCACATCATTGTCTTCTTGGAACTTCTTGACAAACTCTTCTCTTGAGAGTGGCTTGTGGTATAGCTTCAGTCTATGACCATTCACAAGAAAAGTGACCTCCTCTTCATCTATAGTTCTGATTTTTACTACCCCATTATCAAAAATTCGAACAATTTCATATGGCCCAAGCCAATGTGTCTGAAATTTCCCTTGAAAATCCTTGAATTTTGAATCAAACAAGAGAGCCCAATCACCCTCTTTAAATTTCTTCTCTTTGATATACTTGTCATGCCATCTAGCCCTTTGTTGTTGGACTAGACTTGTTTTCTGAACTGCATCTTGTCTGATCTCATCCAATTCATTAATTTGCTCCAGTCTATGCTTTTGTGCCTCCGTTAGATCAAGTCCTAGCTGAACTGCCATCTTGAATGTTTGGATTTGGAACTCTATAGGAAACAAAACTTGCTTTACATAAACAAGCTCATAAGGAGTATGGCCTGTTGTGTTTCTCCATGTAGTTCTATAGGCCCACAAGGCTTCAGGAAGCCTATCTACCCAATCTCTTCTATGTAGATGAGCAGTCTTTGTTAGGATACCTTCAATGACTTTGTTAGTGGATTCCACTTGACCATTTGCTTGTGGATGATAAGGAGTAGATGTTCTATGTCTGATTTTGTACTTCTCCATCATTTGCTCCACTAGCCTTGATGTAAATTGAGCTCCTTGATATGTAACAATTTCCCTTGGGACACCAAAACGAGTAAAAATATCCTCAAAAAGAAAAGTAACTACAGATGATTCATTAGCAACAAGTAATGGTTTAGCTTCTACCCACTTAGTAACATAATCAGTGCAAACCAATATGTATTTCTTTTGTCTTGATGGAGGACTAATAGGTCCTACAAAATCCAAGGCCCATTTTTCAAAAGGTTCAATGTGTACCTGAGGTTGTAATGGCATCTCACATGAAGGAGAAGGTTTCCCTACCCTTTGGCAACTGTCACACCTTTTGACATATTCCCTTGCATCTTTAAACAAAGATGGCCAATAATATCCTAAGTTAAGGATCTTATAGGTTGTCCTCTTATCTGCAAAGTGTCCGCCACAAGGTTCATCATGACATGCCTTGAGAATTTCAGGCATCTCATCTTCACGAACACACCTTCTAATGATCAAATCTGAACCTGTCTTGTACAACTCATTAGCGACCCATGAATATCTTGCACTATCATTAATGATTTTTCTTTTATCCCTTGCATTCATAATTGAAGGAAACTTTCCTGAAACTAAATAATTAGCAATATCAACAAACCATGGAGTTTGAGTAGAAACTGCAAAAAGATATTCATCAGGAAATTGATCTTCAACCGGAGTGTCATCTTTGATATTTTGAATTCTAGACAGGAAGTCAGCCACAGTGTTTTGTTTTCCGGGCCTATCTAGAATAGTAATGTTGAATTCTTGCAATAATAACAACCATCTTATAACTCTACCATTAGTGATTGATTTATTCATTAAATATCTAATGGCAGAATGATCAGTGTGAATAAAAGTTTCATAGCCGGTTATATAGTGTCTAAATTTGTTAATGGCATGAACAACAGCTAAAAACTCTTTTTCAGTTACAATATAGTTTAACTCTGCAGGAGTCAAATTTTTACTGATATAATAGATGGCATAGGGAATTAAATCTTTCTGTCCCAATACTGCTCCCAGAGCTGTATCGGAAGCATCTGTCGAGATATGAAAAGGTAACTTCCGGTTAGGTCCCCTTAATATAGGTGCTTCAGAAATTTTGGTTTTCAGGGTTTCAAAAGCTAACTGGCAATCAGAAGTCCACTTAAATTCACAATCTTTGGTGAGTAATTTGAAGAGAGGAGGTGCTATTTTGGTGAAGTTTTCTATAAATCTCCGATAGTACCCAGTAAATCCTAGAAAACTTCTTACATCTCTTTGACAACTTGGAATGGATAGGTTAGAAATAACTTCAACTTTCGCTTCATCAACTCTAATCCCATCCCCTGAAATGTGGTGCCCTAAAACAATACCTTCAGTAAACATCATAAAACATTTTTCATGACTAAGAGAAAGGTTTTCTTCTTGACATCTTTTTAGGACTTTTTCCAAGTTTTCTAAAGCCTCTTCAAATGTATCCCCATAAACTGTAAAATCATCCATGTACACCTCTACACAGTCATGTATTAGATCAGAAAAAATTCCTAATACTGCCCTTTGGAATGTTGCAGGTGCATTGCACAATCCAAATGGAAATACTCGGTAGGCATAGGTACCCCAAGGACAAGTAAATGTGGTTTTATCTTGGTCTTCAAGTGCTACTTGGATTTGATTGTAACCACTAAATCCATCCGGGAATGAAAAGTACTTTTTACCTGCTAATGTATCTAATACTTGATCTATGAAAGGTAAGGGAAAATGGTCTTTAAGAGTAGCTTTATTCAGTTCTCGGTAGTCAATACACACCCTCCATTTTCCATTTTTCTTAGGTACAATTACTAAAGGGGAAACCCACTGACTATCTGAAATAGGATAGATGAAGTTAACATTTAACAATTTTTGTAATTCTTCCTTGACAATTTCCCTAAGATTTGGATTCATCCGTCTTTGAGGTTGTCTGATTGGTTTGCAATTTGCTTCTATATAGATGTGATAAGTACAAGTCTTGGGACTTATCCCTTTCATGTCAGTGTATTCCCATGCATATGCAGAAGAATGTCTCTGTAATACTTTGACTAGTTCTTTTTGTTGAGATTTTTCCAGATTTTTGTTTATGTTCAAGGTTTTGCCTGGAAAAATTTCACTTGCAGAACTGCCAAATTTATCCATAGAATGAAGAGACATCTGTCTAGATGACAAGAACTCAATATTGGATTTCTCTTGAAATGATTCTTGTTTGTGTTCTGGAGAAGATTCAAAATTTTCTAGAGTATTCAGAATTTGATTATCTTCACTAATTTCTAAAATTGTGAAGAGTGGTTGCAAATATTCTTCATCCTCTATCCATTGAGTGTCATCTAGATCTGTAATTGTCCTAGCTGGAGGATATAAAGTAAATTTCTTTGTTGAACTTCCATCAGAAATATACATATCACCGGACCTACAACTAATAAAAGCATCAGCTGTAGCTAACCAAGGTCTTCCTAGTATAACAGGATGGCCTCCTAGATTATTCTTGGGTGTAAGGATCATGAAATCCACGGGGTACTCCCAAGAGTCTAGGGACACTGGAATGTCTTCTATTACCCCATCTGGTCTGATCACAGATCTATCTGCTAGTTGTAATAGTGTGGGTGTAAAGAGAAGATTAGGAAGTTTCAGTTTGTCCATGATTTGTCTACTCATGATATTTATTGTTGCTCCTAAGTCAATGAGTGTGTTTTGAATTTCAATTCCATTGATGTGAATTTTGACAACTGGATTTCCTGGGTCAAGGTACTTTGGAATAGTAGTCTTACCCATCATAATATCTGCTATTTGTCCTACCGGTTGAATTTTCTTGGTTTCTCTTATTCTTTTCTTTGTTGTCTTCATACTCAACTCCTTTATTGTTTTGACTAAAATTGGGATTTCCTTGATGGCTTGCAATAATGGAATTTTAATGCAAACATTTCTCAATTCATCCAAGAAATCATAATTAGGCACCATTATTTGTTTTTCTACACCTTTGTCAATTTGTAATCTTTCCGGAAAGGGAGGTATAGAAGTAGATGTGGATGGTTGCTCTAATACTGGAGTTGGGCTTATTGAATCTTTTTGTTTCAGTTTTTCAATGTTTTGGCCTTGAAAGGATGTTTCTTCCTCAAGACTTTTATTAACCCGTAGGGAGTCTTCCTCAGAATTATCTTGTTCTTGTATGATCACGGAAGGTTTCCTCTTCTCAAGTATCCTTCCAGACCTAAGTTGAACATCACTAAGGTCTAGAGGAGTAATTAAATAAGTTGGAAATTGTTGTCCTTCTATCATATATGTATTCTGAGGATTCTTATTATTGGGGTTTGGTATGGGCTGAGCTGGTAATTGATTGGATTTTTTGAGGGAATGGTTGATTTTGATGAGGTTGGTTCAAATGATGTTGTTGAGAATTCTGTTGAAAATTTTGTTGAAGATTTTGAGGAAAATTTTGTTGAGAATTTTGAGGATAAAATTGTGGATATGGTGGATAGGATGGTGGATACTGATAATATGGAGAGTATATTCCATAGGGACCTTGTGATCCTTGTGCCCAAGCTTGAGATTGATTTTGAAATTGGGGCCAAGATTGCTGCCAAGAATTCCAAGGTGGAGGTTGATTATACAATTGATCATGGAATCCTTGTGTCTGAGGTCCCTGCCAAGGTCTTCTAGATACAAAGTTAAGAGATTCTGTGGAATCTGTAGGAGTTTCTTCCTGAAAAACAGCCTTGAGACCAGGAAGAGAAGGACAACTCTTGGTCTCGTGTTTCTCAGCACAAATAGCACAGGTTTCTACAACTTTTACATCTAGAGGACACTCTCTCAAGGCATATTTCTTTCTACATTTGGGACAAAAGATTGCCAAGGCATCAGATTCAGCCTTTTGCTTGTTTTGTATCTTGAGGGTGTCTATTTGTTCACTAAGACTCCCTAAGATGTCAGATTTAAAATCATCAAGCATGTGTCCTATTTCTGATCTACTTACTGTCCCAGAAGCAGATTTACTTGCCCTTGCAAGAGCAGGATCTCTTGGACCTTTGACAATTTTAGATTTCCCTCTGGAAAGGTTGATACATAACTCAGATATTTCAGGTAATGTGAGTTGTGATATATCCCCTTTTCCCATCATGTTAAGGATATCCAACCATTCATCCCTAATTGTTTTCAACAAAAGAGCTTTTAAAGTATCTTGATCTAGGTTTTCCATTTGTGCCCTTTTATGTTGTATTTAAATCTTTCCAACAAATCTTCTAAGTTTTCATCTTCTTTTTGTAACATCTTGAACACTTCTTCCTTATGATTAACCGGCATACAATAATCCAAGTATCTCTCTAGAAATGCTTGTCTCATGTCTTCCCATGTTCTAATAGAACTACTGTTTAAACTCATAAACCACTTCAATGCTGCTCCTTTCAGAGTTGAAGGAAATAATTTCAATTTTTGGGCATCTTGAAGGTAGTCATAAGTCCTACACAGTACTTCAAATTCAAATAAGAAAGTTTCAGGATCCTCAGTTTTAAGTCCATAGAAGTTCGGAAGGACGGAAGGTGAAATGTTTTTCATGGTTGTATTGGTTTCTTCATCAAGTATAGGGAACCCAAAATAGCTTCCTATTCTACCTCTTCCTCCTTCTGCACCTCTACCTCCTTCTCCTCTTCCTCCTTCTCCCCTACCTCTACCTCTACCTCCTCCAAACAATGTGTGTTCTCCATTAACAACTCCTCCTCCTACTTCTTCTGCCATGGTTGACTCCCCTGTGGAAGTAGAAAGGTTTGTGTCCTCAACAAAAGTTTTTGGATCCTTTTCTATGGCAGGTTCAGTGAATGAAGTGGAAGGTTTCTCTAATGGAATAGGTGACCTTAGATCTTCTAGAAGTCCAGGATCAGTAAAGGATGGAAGATGGGTTTGAGTTGAAGGTGTACTAGTTATGGATCTAGATGAAACAAGTGGTGTTCTAGATGTCAAACTTCTGCCTCTGCTGCTTATAAATCTTCCTCTTGAATCTCTCTCCCTACGCATAAAATTGTTTTTGAATGCTAAGAAACAAAGGTTACCTAGTTTTCACTTCCCCGGCAACGGCGCCAAAATGTTGTGCCTCAATCTAGTCTCCTAAACTGAGTTCATTTAATTGTCAACCCGGATTTGTAAACTGCTGAAGTGAAATGTACCATATGTACCTAGGTGCTTGTTTCCTAGTGCGTTGTATGTAGTGTTTTGTGATGTTTTGGTCTTTTATGTTGATTTATGATGTTTTTGGTCTTTTGAAGTTTTATGTTTACAATGAAAATGCCTAGAAAATTAATGAAAAGAGAGTGGTAGTCAAAAACACAGTTGAGCCTAATGTATGGACTGGCAAATGCAATCAAAAACACTGAAACAACATCTAAACTATGACTGAATAGAAACAAGAGCTTGATGATGACCTTTTAAACAAATGACACAAACTAGACTTTGAGAAATGATCACTAAAATATGCAAATTTCCTAACTAGACAATCAGACACTAATCATGATGCAACATTCTATTCTAAACTCATCTATTCATGACTAATTTCTATTTATATTCTGAAATTTCAATTGAAGGTCAGAGTCTATTCTTCAAGAGTTATTGGTTTGTTTTCAGGGTAGTTCTGTTGAGGAAAAGCTCTGTTTATAGTGAGGAATTTGCAGAGATATTTCAGACCTTGTAATGATGTTATCTTATGTTCTTAAAGTTATGGATCACTGATAGTTTTCAGAACAAAAAGATATTTGTAAATAATGAAGGCTGTCTTAAGAATCCTATCAACTAAAATGATCTACTGTGCAAAGGGTGACAGTGTGACTATGAGATATGAATGCAATGAATTGGTTTAAACATGAGCTTAAGATGCTTCAAAACTAGAATAATGTTAAACCATAAGTCATCATCAAACTTTGGAATGAAGTAGCTGGACATGAATTAAATGAAAAATGAAACTCCGGAGCATTCTAATTAACATGCACTATCCTATGAAGTTACACAATCAGTTTGTTCATCATGAGAGATATTTTGGAAGAGTTCCTTCTTGTGGAAGAGGTAGAACAATTTTGACTGTGGACTTGTATGCAATTGAAAGCAAATGAACTGAAAGCAATTGAAACTAAGTTGTCACATCACATTCATATCTTGAACTTCTTAAAGATGTCTTGGAAGAATTTCTTCTTGTGGAAGAGTGGTTAGGACAAGTGCAACTATGATAGTGAAGACTAAAAACTACAACTAATTCCTATGACACTATAGCTATTCATCATTCATTGTTAAGATTTATTGGAAGAATGTCTTCTTGTGAAAGAACTATGATGAATACAACTACAATCTCTAGTTAAAAACAAATACAACTCCTATCCTACAGTACCATAGTCATTAAACATTCATCGTTTTGATTTATTGGCAAAGTGTCTTCTTGTGGAAGAACTGGAACGAATTATGGCTACAGTAGCTAGTTAAAACAAATACAAATCTAACTGATATCCTACAATACCATAGTCATCAATCATTCATCGTTTTGATTTATATATAAAACACAACAACTACTAATTCAATATGCAGAACGTAAAGACAGCTAGGAAAAGCTTATCTAGTTTACGCTAAGGAAATCCGTTCAAGGGGCAGGGGCCCTCTACCACTTGACGGCATTCGACTTCACAATTAAATCACGCCTTCAAGATAATTTTGTCTGCTCCATTAACGATGCAATATTTTGAACATAATGCTCTGTGTCTTAAAATACGTAACACAGAGTTTACACCAAAATCTAGCAGCAAATCTACACAAAATTTCTAACTAAGCTCTCGGCCTACTCAAGAGTTTATAAAGTAAATGCAAGTAACAATAATTACAATAATTTAGGAATGATGTCCTTCCTTATCCAAATCATTCTAGGAGTCCTTGAGGTGGCTGCGTGAAAGAGAAAAGACACCTGGACTGAGACAGTCCTAGTAGGAGTCTTCCTTCACAAATGTGTTCCCACGTGCATAACCGTACCCAGAATTCATTTCCTCTTCCATGACGAGCAACACACCATGTAGGCATGACGTGGATCATGCCCATATGCGTTTTTCCTCAAGAGGCCACCTGGAACATACTCAAACATAAAGGTAGCTGCAGAATCGCCGGTTAGCTACGGAATGCATGCATTCTGCAGCTAGTTCCAGTCAAAATGCTTAACAATGGCAACAATCACAAAATTCAACAAGTCAGTCATGTAAACCATTCTAGAAGTAATTTTAACTATTTTTATTGATCAATTGGGTTTAAAATGGAAATGGACAAGGAAAAAATGAGGTAAAATGAGGTGAAGGAAAGCACAAATTTGAGGCTCGAAAACGACATATTCATTCGGTCAGGCTTGTCGTGTCACACCTTGTGAGGTCACTTGACTAGTCGTGTTCAGGTCGGGCTGTTTCGTTCGACGGCTCCCGTATCAGTTTTTCTAAGTTGTGACCACCTGAGCGCCTTCTGCATGTTCGGGTGGCCCGTTTGTCATTTGATCCCTTGTGGCATTGTTCGTTCGGGCGCGCCGTGTCACGTCATGCGAGGTCGCCTGACCAGGTGCGTTTGGTTCAGGCCGTATTGTTCGAGGGTACCTGTATCAGTTTTGCTAAGCTGTGACCACCCAGGTGCATTGTGCATGTTTGGGCGGCCCATTTTACATTTTCTCCATTGTGGCATTGTTCGGTCGGGCGCGTTGTGTCACGTCGTGTGAGGTTGCCCGACCGGGTGCATTCTTATTGGGCCGTTTCGTTCGAGGGCACCCGTATCAGTTTTGTCAATTTTTGGTCACCCGAGTGCCTTGTGCACGTTCGGGCTGCCCATTTTCCATTTTCTCCCTTGTGGCATCGTTCGGTCGGGCGCACTGTCTCACGCCATGTGAGGTGGCTCGACCGAGGGCGTTCAGGTCAGGCCATTTTGTTCGAGGGTGGCTATATCAGTTTTTCTAAGTTGTGACTGCCCAGGTGCCTTGTGCACGTTCAGGTGGCCTATTTGTTGTTTTCTCCCTTGTGCCATGTTTGTTCGGTCAGGTGTGTCATGTCGCGCCATGTGAGGTCGCCTGAATAGGCGCATTCGGGTTAGGTCATTTTGTTCAAGGGCGGCCGTATCAGTTTTGCTAAGTTGTGACTACCCGAGTGCCTTGTGCATGTTCAGGTGGCTGGTTTGGCATTTTCTCCCTTATGGCATCGTTCGGTTGGGGGTGCCATGTCGCACTGTGCAAGGTCACCCGACCGGGCACATTTGGTTTAGGCCATTTTGTTCGAGGCCTCCTGTATCAGTTTTGCTAATTTGTGACCGCCCAAGTGCCTTGTGCACGTTTGGGTGGCCCGTTTGTGATTTTATCCCTTATGGCATTGTTCGATCGGGCACGTCATGTCGCGCCGTGCAAGGTCGCCCGACCGGCCATGTTCGGTTCAGGTCATTTCATTCGAGGGCACCCATATTAGTTTCGTTAATTTGTGATTGCCCGAGTTCCTTTTGCACGTTTGAGCGGCCCCTTTGTTGTTTTCTCCCTTGTGGCATCGTTTGGTCGGGCGTGCACATGAATTAATCCTAACCCATGATTTAACCCCCTAAACCCTAAACATCTAACTCCTAAGCCCCTTAACCACTTGATCTACTAGGGGCCATCTACCTTTATATTAAAGATGGTGTATTCATACTCCTCCTGAATAACAAATAAAGGGTCAAGGAAATTGACCAATATGTTGTCAAGTTTTATCTTATCCATCTCTGGGGTTATAAGCTTCTTAAGTTGTCACTATCTCCCTCTCTTACTCTTCTCTGCCTCTCTCACTCCTCTCCCTCTCTCTCTCTCAGATGACCCATTCCTTCTCCTCCCTCTCCTTCACATTATCTCCATCTCTCCCTTGTGACTCCCCTAGTCTTGCCACCTCTATCAATCTATGTCCTTATAATTATTCCTTCTCATATATATCTAGAGTTAATATATATCATGACATATTGGGACCTATGATTGGGTTAATTCCGCCTTGTCAGCAAGGTTAAAATGGTTAATCTTTGATAGAAAAAATGTAAATCAAATATTTCATCAAAAAGAGGAAACCATACCCTATATTCTTCTAGGATATGCCTATCAGTCGCTTGGCCTTTTCTTGCTCTCACATGAATGTAGTCTTGCTTGACTGGTACAGAAGAAGGTTTCGCATTATCAACTATTTTTTTGGGACAACTTTTAGTTGTTTCAATACTGCTACATTTTATTTCAAGTTTATCCTTTAAACCATCTTAGTCTTTTCTACTCTCTTCAACTTTGTAGTGCTTTCAATTTCTCTCAGTCACATATGTTTCCTTGGTCTGTTAAGGGACAAGGTCAACAACATTAGGATTTTTTTTCAATAAAGAAGGGTATTTTTAGGACACAGTGATCAGGTGGAGCAAGAGTATAAGAGCCAAATTTCTCATGATTGTGGGACACTAGAACTTAAGATTTTCTGGAGTAGTCAAGAGGTGCATTATGGTTATTAAGACTTCATCAGATGGCAGTTCTCTAGACTTAAATTGTGTGACAACATTGTGGCTAAGTTTGAAACTGGAGATTGAACATACATTTAGTTTGATTGCAATAGACATTTTCATCATTAATAAATGTAAAGAAATGGCTAACAAATACTATAAATTAATAAATAAAGAAGACATGGCAATAAGCAACATTAATAATTACAACATTGTTACATTAAACCCCTAACCCCTTAAACCCTAAACCACTAAAACCTTAACCCTAACCCCTTAAACCCTAAACCTATAAACCCTAAAATTTCCATTTCATTGTTTTATGTTAGGATTTCCATTTCATTCTTAAATTGTTGTACAATTTCCATTAACATGCCATTCATATCACAGGATTCGTTCCCCAGTTAGATCTAGAATAATGGATGCATGACTTCCTTTCCTCATAATTCTTTCTTTGTGAATGATACAATAAAATTTATTATGTGTCATTCTACAGAGTCTATCATCTATTTATACTATATTATTTCCTTTCCAGTTCTAATACACATTTAAAAAGGTTTGGGATGCTAATTCACCCTTTGACTGACTTTCAACATATGTCAACAATGATTTGATATTATTTGAATTAATTAGGGTTCCTCCCTAGGTTCCACCTTAGCTATAAAACATTTCACATGCCCATATTGAAGAATACATAACTTAGGTGTCATTTTCTTCCATCTAGTGGCTCATGACATAGATATTGCATAAGGATCTATGGTGCTCATCACTTGGTCGTTTCAGATTAGCGATGTAGGGAGGTTGGAGTAAGTTAGAGGGTAGCTACCCCTCCTCTCCCCAGCCTTGTTCCAGGCTAATTTTCCTTTGTCACTAATTTGTAAGACCATTGTGAAATTGATTATGGTTTTTAGTCGCAGGAACAGATTGAAGCTCTTGATAGTCACAACCTCCCAGGCTTCAAGTTGGGATTCATTCTTTTGTTTTGGGGATAATATTTTATAGAATTCTCACTTGACTTCAATGGTGAGGATTCAAAGACTCGTCCTTTACCCATTTATTTGTACATATATATATATATATATATATATATATATATATATATATATATATATATATATATATATATATATATATATATATATATATATTCCCAATAAATAAAAGGCTATTTACATTTGTTAATTTTTGTAGGGGTCTTTGGCATCATTCCATCACAATCCCTCAAGATCATGATTGATCCCTTCCACATGTGAGCTATTACACTATTTTATTAACCCCCATTCATGTTATAAACTAAATTTCCTTATTATAGTTGGCTTAGTAGAAAATTAGGGTTTTATTTTCTTGTTTCTTTTCGTTATGGTGTCCTGGAGCTTGTTCGACCACTAATAAACTTATTCAGGTAAATGTTTCTAATTCTCTCTATGGAAATTACTCCCCTCTAAGTTCGAGATGATCTCTCTTAAGTCCTATCTCTTGTCCTTCTTCTCTCTCCCTTTCTCACCTTATACCTCCCTCTCTCTTCCCCAATCTCTCTCTCTCTCTCTCTCTCTACCCTCCAATCCTCTCACTATTCCTTGTTACATTGAGACACAAAGAATAAGCAACTAATGTACACAAATAGAGACCAATGAAACTATCATCTTAACCCCTAACCCCTTAAACAATAATTCCCAACCCCTAACCCATTTAACCCCCTAAACCTCTAAACCCCTAACCCATTTAACCCCTAAACCATAAACCTCTAAACCCTTAACCCCTAAACCCTTAACCCCTAACCCATTTAACCCCCTAAACCCCTATTAAACCCTTAACCCATTTAACCTGCTAAACCTATAAACCTGATTCGTTCGAGGGCGCCCGTATCAATTTTTCTAAGTTGTGACTGCCTGGGTGCCTTGTGCATGTTTGAGTGGCCCATTTTTTGTTTTCTCCCTTATGGAATTGTTCTTTCAGGCCCGTTATGTCATGCCGTGTGAGGTTGCTCGACTAGGCATGTTCAGGTTGAACTGTTTCATTCGAGGGCGGTCATATCAATTTTGCTAAGTTGTCACCGCTCGGGTGCCTTGTGCACGTTCGAGTGGCCCGTTTTCTATTTTCTCCCTTGTGGAATCGTTTGGTCGGGAACGTCGTGTCGCGTTATTTGAGGTCACCCAACCAGGCGCGTTCAGGTCGGGTCGTTTAGTTCGAGGGTGCTCATATCAATTTTGCTAAGTTATGACCACCCGGGTGCCTTGCGCACGTTCGGGTGGCCTGTTTGTTGTTTTCTCCCTTGTGGCATCATTTTCTCGAATGCATCATGTCGGGCCATGTGAGGTTGCTTGACCAGGCGTGTTCAGGTTGGGCAGTTTCGTTCGAGGGTGCCCATATCAGTTTTGTTAAGTTGTGACCGCTCGAGTGCCTTGTACACATTCGGGCGACCTGTTTGCCGTTTACTCCCTTGTGGCATCGTTTGGTCGGGAGTGCCGTGTGAGGTCGCCTGAGCATGCACGTTCAGGTCGGGTCATTTCGTTCGAGGGTGCTCATATTAGTTTTTCTAAGTTGTGACCGCCCAGGTGCCATGTGCACATTGGGGTGGCCCGTTTTCCATTTTCTCCCTTGTGGCATCATTTGGTCGGGCGCACCGTGTTGCACCGTGTGAGGTTGCCCGACCGTGTGCATTCAAGTCGGGCCGTTT
Source organism: Pinus albicaulis (assembly GCA_034641835.2). NCBI lineage: Eukaryota > Viridiplantae > Streptophyta > Pinopsida > Pinales > Pinaceae > Pinus > Pinus albicaulis. The sequence continues at coordinate 1,384,359,844 of CM076584.1, forward strand.
CATTCAAGGGCGCCCATATTATTTTTCCCAAGTTGTGACTGCCCGAGTGCCTTGTGCACATTCAGGTGGCCCATTTTCAGTTTTCTCTCTTGTGGCATCATAATTCGTTGGGCATGCCGTCATGTCACACCGTGTGAGGTCGCCCAACCAGGCACGTTCGGGTCGGTCCATTTCATTTGAGGGCACCCGTATTAGTTTTTCTAAGTTGTGACCACCCAGGTGCCAGCTTGTGCACATTCGGGAGGCCCATTTTCCATTTTCTCCTTTGTGGCATCATTTGGTCAGGCGCACTGTGTCACGCCGTGTGAGGGCACCTGACCAAGCACGTTCGGGTCAGGTTGATTTTTTTGAGGGTGCCTGTATCAGTTTTACCAAGTTGTGACCACCCGGGTGCCTTGTGCATGTTCGGGTGGCCCGTTTGCAGTTTTTGTGCTCGTGGCATCATTCGTTTGGGCGCGTCGTGTCACGCCGTGTGAGGTCACTCGACCAGGCGCATTCAGGTTGGGTTGTCTTTGCTCAGTGGCTCCAACAACGAGTGTAGATCATCCTTCGAGAGTTGCAAAGCAGCGCCATTGGTTTCCTTGTCCAAATTTCTCATCTTACCATTGCCCTTAATCCTCCATGATTGTTTCTCCAGTTTGAGAAGAGGTGGGTTCATACTAGCTTCAATTCCCCAAATTGACTCATGCCAAGTCTTTTAAAGATTGGATGATTACAAAAGCTTCCCTATTAGACATGTAGTTTGGTTAGTCACATATAGGAGGATAATTTAAATTTCAAACCACATTTTGATTTCTAGATTTCGAAGCTCAGGTATAATCCTGAACTGTAGCAAGGGTTAATGCCATTGTTCATGGGGTACATATCGTCTGACATACAAGCTGCCATAATTTCCATTATGTGAACTATAAAACGAGCCAATTTTGGAATCATATCAGTATTTAAATCCCAAGAATTTTAGTGTAACTACTAAACAGGCTTGTAGCTCTCTTACCAATAGTGATGCCCCTCTTTTGGAGTGTATGGAGTAGAATCAATTTGAATTTTGTCCTTGAATTTTAAGGAGCGTAACTAGGCTCATCATAGAATAAAATCAAAGGAATTGCCATTAGTAAGGATTGTGCGTAGAATCCATATAATGGCCCTATTAAGTGATTCCTATCTGTTATTGCAATTTCCTAACCTAATTTGGAGTCTTGAAACATGATAAAAAATTAAAATAGTATTGATAATTACAATGGAAGCTACCAAATATGAATTACTATTTGCATTCAATTACAGGTAAAGATCCAAGGAAAAAATAATACATAAATTATAGAGAAAAAATATATAAAAAAATGAGATTAAAACTCCAAATATATAAAATACAACATAATTTAATAGTGGAAGGTTAAAAATCCTTTTAATAAAGCATGATGATTTAATAGGGTAGAAGGATTACTATATGAAAAAAATCAGTCCATTATTTACTCATATAATTTTATTTTCTCTTCAAAAAAATATGTTTTATTTTTTTGATTGTAAATATTTTTAAACAATCAAAATAAAAAAACATTTAATTATTTAGAAAATATTTTAGTTATTTAAAAATTATTATAATTATTAAATATATATATATATTTAAATTAATTTGAGTGGCATTAAAAAAACACATGTGTTTCATTTCAAAATGTCAAAAATTTTCAAATATCAAAAGTTTTAATTTCCCTCTTTCATTTCCCTCCTGTTGCATGGTTTGTCTAGGGAAGGACGAAGGATGCGACCATACTATCGTCGGTTTTGAGGAAGGATACAGCCATACTATTGCAGGTTTTGAGGAAGGATGTGGGAGATTTGTGTCCCGAGCCATGCTCATGGATCTAGAACCATGGATAGTGTGAGGATCTCTACATTGCTCTCAACTCTACAACTCCAAAAATAGGTACTCTTATTCTTCAATACAACAAGAATTTTGGTTGGCATTTTAGCTTCTTTTTTTTTATGATCCTGTCTCATGGGTCTGCTTGTAATTTTTTCTATAGGGACTGTAACCCATTACCAACCCGATCTGATGAAACAAATGCACAATGGCCTCTATGGGAGCTTATAAGCCTGATCAGACCTTACCACATAAGTTTCACTGCTATCACTTGCTGCAAGCGTTACACTGGCTAAGCTTCACTTTTCTTCATCACCTTTTCCCCCTTGTTGGAACCCTACTATATGGAAAAATTTATTGTCTAGACGAATAATATTATTTGTGTGTGTGTCCAGGCACTAATCTGCCTAAATTAGGGGTTTGGGTTTTGATCCCTAGCTGGAACTTGTATTACCTACACTATTTGATCATTGTTCTATTTTGATCATTGTTATGTTACATAAGCTAAGTGTCTAGCTACTGGGAGCAATGGCTTACTTTGCACCTCAACAGCTATCACAATGTCTTCCAAAAATTGTTCCTAAACTGACTGAGGTTTGGATCAATGAAGAAATATTGAAGTAAAATTTGAGATTGCTTACGGTTCTAAACTATCACAATCTTTGTTTTACCTAATTATCTTATTCTTTTGGTTCAGTAATCTAATTCTTTGTTATGGACATTGTAGGTTTTAACAGACACACCCCCAAAGGTTCAATCTGCTGCTCAGATAGATTTACAGTAGGTAACATGCCTTGTATTCGAGTGTCAATTCCAATCGTCTCTATTTTGTTCAATATTTATTGCTTGTTCTTCTATTGAAATAATTATTATTTGACTGGTGCTAACTGCATCAACAGTTTGGCAGTGTAATCAAGAACCTTGAAATATTTGCACTAGTTTCAACATTACTCTTGAGTATCTCAGATCCCAATGAATACACAAAGCATTCCCTTGATATTCTTCTATAGGTATTTTTTAAAGTTTCGTGTCAGGCCTTCTATACCATTTTTTGCGATATTTGATGTTGTTTATTTATTACCAACAACTTGCATTCCTTTATCTCTTACCATCATTGCAGACAACATTTGTCAATACTATTGATGCTCCATCACCAACATTGTTGGTGGCTATAGTCCACCGCAGTCTTAGGGAAAGAAGTGGAGATACTAAAAAGAAATAAACCCAAATTGTTGGAAACATGTGTTCTTTGGTAACAGAGCCAAAGGATATGCTGCCATATATAAGCTTGATGCTTCTTGAAGTGAAGAAGGTATTAGCAGAATATTTTTCCCTGTATGTGTCTCCCCTCCTGCATACATCCTGACCTCTGAAAACAACCCAGAAGACTTTGAATGATTTTGTGTAGGCCGAGAATTCTTTGAAAGGCTTGCTTGTAGTATTATTATTTTAATTTTTCCTAGGTTCTATGGCAGAAGGAATGTATTTTCTTTAGTAGTACAAACTCCTAGAATCTTAAATGACTGCTTGAACACCAAAATCTATCATTATATTTTTTCGCTTCGAATGAGAATACAAATTGTTAGCCTTAATGGAGATTGGATTCCAACCACTTATGTATTTTAGAAGCTTATATACATTTTTTTTAATACAGATATATTGCAGGATTTTTCCTTTACTAATATTGGAACTATGGCATCTGGATAACAAGTTGAGTAAGCACATTTGATAAAAACGATTTTTGTTAGTCCAACTCCTTCAAAAAGCAATACCCTTGGGAAATGGAATAAATGTGTTAGGGTGTTCTCATCAATGCCAAGCCATCACAACTTATTACATTTCAATATAACATTCTAGTGATTATTGGGTTACTCTTGTACAAGATGAGCATTATTTCTTGCTATGTTGCATTGTGCGGGTTCTGTTTTGAGATGTGTGGCTTGCGTTGTGGTTTTACATAAAATTACATTGTCCTGATCGGTATATCTGAGATGGCCTATCAACGTGCTTTTATTTCTCATCTTGCAGGTCCAAGCCACGCATTGAGTCTAGTTTTTCTTCCTTTATTTCTCATCCATTTGCTTTTACTACTGTTTATATGTACCAAAAGTGCCATTGCCAATGAAGGTAGGTGTTACTGAGAATTTTAGGTGCAATTTCTTTAAATTTCTCAAGTTTTTGCCCTGAAAGTTGAACTCTTGAGCATACATTTCATCCTTGCCTTAGCTCTGTCTAGCAGAGCAGACTAAAAATGTAATGGCAGACATGTTTGTTCAAGTGCAGCCTAGCCATATAGAACTACCACATCTATGGAATTTGCAAGAGGATTGCCTTTTTTTGTTGCAATTAAAGTTTCATTTTGTTCATCAGGAAATACAAACTCTTATCAAATTGCAAGGTGTAATTCCAATCTAGCTAAGATGGGGTGGACAACATGCCATGAACATCCAATTCAAAAGTGGTTGTTAGGGTTTAAGTAGCTTACAGTTCTTGTTCCTGACATTAGTTTTTGAAATATCAATTTCCTAAACTGTTTTAACCCAATTTTCTCTTGATTTTATTGAAATTGGGTGTTTAGATCTAGAAAATTTAATCTCTATTATTTTGGCTTCTCTTAGTATGAATACAATTTTAATATGTAAAACCCATTAAAGTAAGTAATCAAGTGTTCACTAGAGAAGCAATACCCAATTTCAATACACATGCTCTCCACCTTATTATGGTAGTTCACTCATGTCCTCTACCTCCTGCATACATCCTGACCTCTGAAAACAACCCAGAAGACTTTCAATGATTTTTTGTAGGCCGAGAAATGTTTGAAAAGCTTGCTTGTAGTGTTAATATTTTAATTTTCCTAGGCTCTATGGCAAAAAGAATGTATTTTCTTTAGTAGTACAAACTTCTAGAATCTTAAGTGACTTCTTGAACACCAAAATTTGTCATTATATTTTTTCCCTTTGAATGCGAATACAAATTGTTAGCCTTAAAGGAGATTAGATTCCAACCACTTATATATTTTAGAAGCTCATATACATTTTTTTTAATATCGATATATTGTAGGATTTTTCCTTTACTAATATTGGAACTATGGAATTTGGATAACAAGTTGAGCAAGCACATTTGATAAAAATGAATTTTGTTAGTCCAACTCCTTCAAAAAGCAATACCCTTGGGAAATGGAATAAACGTGTTAGGGTGTTATGATTCACACCTCTTGGAAATTGTCTTGTATCATAACTTGGAAAGTGTGAGGTAATGGCACTTGGTTCCAATAAGGTTACATAGGGAAAATTGCAAACTCCAGGAGCTCAAGCAATATTGTGTTTCCTTCTGCTTCTTTAAAGCTAAACCCATGTATTCAATGTTTTTGATTTCCATTGGACTAATTTAGTTTAGTCAAGGAAAATATCTTTGGAAATTGTCACTGTACATCTATTCCAATACCCAAAGAATGGACATTTTATTACCAATTGCTTCCAGTATCCAAAAAATCAAAATTTATTACCAATTGCTTCCTCTATATGCACAACTTGAGTGGGCCTATTCTTAAGAATGTGTTTCCTCCTTGGAGGCCTCAGGTCTGCACATGTTTGAATGATTAATATTGGTTTGTTGTGATATGAGGCTTGAAATTTGGGCACACCCCATGGAGTGGAAGCACTGTATGTGAGTGTTTGGATATCTTAGCCCTTGCCAAGTCACAAGTTCTTGCTAGTACTGGCTTGCAGGTTGTTGGTACTAGATACACAATTTTTTGTTATTATAATGTTTCTTTTATAGGTACAGCTTGCAATTTTATTTTTATTGGGTGGTTTTAGTGTATCATTGTTGCCTCTTGCTGTCAAAATTTTTGGTACCAGATACACAATTTTTTATTATTATAATGTTTCTTTTATAGATATGGCTTGCATTGTTTTTTTTATTGGGTGGTTTTAGTGTATCATCGTTGACTCTTGCTATCAAAACTGTATTGTATATTTTCATCATACTCTATGGACTTTAAGTTATCCATCCATCCTTTTAATATTCCTATCTTTATTTTATTATTTTCAATGTCTTTCCCATTTCTCTCATCAATGTCAAGCCATCACAACTTATTACAAATCAATATAACATTCTAGTGATTGTTGGGTTACCCTTGTACAAGATGACCATTCTTTCTTGCTATGTTGCATTGTGTGGGTTCTGTTTTGAGATGTGTGGCTTGCGTTGCTGTTTGCCATAAAATTGCATTGTCATGACAGGTCTATGTGAGATGGCCTGTTAACGTGCCTTTATTTCTCATCTTGCAGGTCCAAGCTAGGCATTGAGTCTAGGTTTTCTTCCTTTATTTCTCATCTATTCATTTTTACTACTATTTATATGTACCAAAAGTGCCATTGCCAATGACGGTATGTGTTACTGAGAATTTTAGATGAAATTTCCTTAAATTTCTCAAGTTTTTTCCCTAAAAGTTGAACTCTTGAGCATGCATTTCATCCTTTCCCCAGCTCTGTCTGGCAGAGCGGACTAAAAATGTAATGGAAAACATGTTTTTTCAAGTGAAGCCTGGCCATATAAAACTACCACCTTTATGGGCTCTACAAGAGGATTGCCTTTTCTTTTGTTGCAATTAAAGTTGCATTATTTCCATCAGGCAATACAAACTCTTATCAAATTGCAAGGTGTAATTCCAATCTAACTAAGATCAGTAACTCTAGTACTACTAGGATTTGATCAGATACTAATACCTGATCAGATCAAGGTACCTGTATATGAAAGCTCCACCTCTTGCATACATCCAAACAAACAATAAATCTATCTTTAGCCAATGTAATCTCTGAACAATGGATGTTTTCATAATTCTTGGACTTATAAACTAAACCATAAAAAACAATAACCCAAAAATTTACAGCCTTAAACCCTGTAAGATTTAGGATTGTAGATAACTTGGATTGTAGACGTTGTTTTCATTGTTGAACAAATAAGAGAATCTAAAATGAGGGCTGCAGAAATGGTGAAAGATACTAACCCAATTGTAGAAGCTACAATTGCTAATGCTCTAGACATCTGTTTTCATTGTTGAACATTTGGCAAAATTATATTGGGTGTGAAAATAAATATACCTGTAGCCTAAAGGAATTTTTTGGTAAGTATTTTTATGATTTGGACTGAATGTGTTGGCCTGTAAACCCTGTTGCGATTTGTCCTGAAGACATTGGCTCATAATCTCTATTATGGTTGTATATTGGCTTGAAGATGTAAGATCTGGTATAGTTCTCCAAGCTCTGTTATGAATTGGATCATAATTTCTATTATGATTTGGGTCAAAGGCATTGGCTTTAATATGGTTGTGCATTGGATCAAAGGCTTTGAATCGGAAGCTCTGGTCATGTACTGGCCTGAACTCGTTTGCCTATAAGATCGGGTCATGTATTGGCCTGAAGGCGTTGGCTCTATTATGGTCGTGTATTGTCCTGAATTCATTGGATTAAGCTGAAGTCGTTGGATTAAGCCCCACTCACATTACCAACTAACCACACTCACAAGACATAGGTCGGTAACAGAAGAAAATGTAACACCAGCTTCAATAACGATATTTTGAACACATAGATACTCGATCAATACATATCAAATATACAGTAGTTTCTCCAATTCATGTTTGAAGAAGTTTTTAGGATCGACACCATTCCACAATACTAGCTGCTACACGGGTCATTATATTTACCGTAGGTTTTTACCTACTATGATTTTTTTTTTAATTTTTGTAATGTGCCAGCGGAAGACCGATGCCTTAGACGTCGAAAGAGGGACATTTTTTTTTTAATATTTTGATATTTTCATTGGAAGACCGATGCCTATATAGTTGGAAGAGCGTCGTTATTTTTTTTAATATTTTGACATTCTCATCGGAAGACCGACACCTCGATCGTTGAAAGACTGACGTTATTTTTTTTAATATTTTTACTTTTTTGACGGAAGATCGATGCCTCGATCGTCATAAGACTGACGTTTTTTCTTAAATATTTTTAACTCTTTAGTCAATAAAGTGACATTGCATAAGCATTGGATGCACGAGGTTCTAAATGTCAGATGATATTTCGTTGAAATTGCAACGGTTTGTAAAATGTCAGAATTAAATGTTGGAAGCCATAACGTCGGAATTGTGACGTTTTTTTGAAAATATGAAAAGTGTTGGAAGACCGATAGTTGGTGATCATCAAAAGACTGACTGTTTTGGTTCATCGGAAGACCGACGCTTATAAAACGTTGGAATAGTGACAGTTTGCAAAATTTTGGAAAATTTTTTAGCATTGCGACACTTTGGCAAAGCGTCAGAATTGCGACGTAATGGATAACCACTTTTTTTCTGGCTTCAAACTGTCACTCTTACGATGACTATGTGTCGGAATAGCAACAAAATGGCCATTGGAAATTGGGCCAAATTTTGTAGTGTGCTGAAAGTGTGCAAGCCTAAATGCCACTACTTGTGCCAAAAATTCTTGTTCAGTCATCTAGCCTAATCATGGTTGAACATGTTTTCAGTTTATTGCTGATAAGTTAGTGAAAGAGCTTGTTAAATCATTAAAATTTAACTTGTAAAAAAGGATAGATTAGGGAATGAAAATATACTGGTTCCACATGCTCAAAACAGAACCAAAGAGGAAGATGAGGAAGAATAACAAATGATATACCATAGCCCTTATCTTTCTATTTTACTTTTATGGAAAAATAACATCTGTGTGCAGCTTGTTTTTATGCCACAAACACATGCTAAGTCAAATTTTCAAATCCAAATTTAGCCATGCTTTCAATTTCATATTGTAGTTTAGTGAATGAATCCTGTCAAATAGTTTAATCTTGGCAATTGAGTAGCTTAGGTAGATAATTAAAGGAGTCTGTTAGCATAATCTGGACTTCTGGAAGAAATAAGTGTAGAAGTAGATAGTTTTTTTTGCTTTCAAAAGAAAAGAATGTCAAGGATGCTAGTCTAAATGCACCTAAAGAAGAAAAAATGATAGGAAAATAGGCTGGGTAGGTAGAGGTCAATTTGAGTTGATCATGTTTTTTAGATTTTTGAGATCATAGCCTCAAGAAAGTATTAGCAATTAAAGAGAGGTAAAAGTCTACCCAATGGAAAAGAGACTGGTCTCCTTAAAGCTAGAGATCTGAATTTCTGGACACCTCCTAAAAAGGAGCTTCCCTCCCCAAGTGGAGCCATTATTAGTCATCAGTAATTTTTTCTTTGTATGGATGACTAAAAACTTATCATAGATTTCTAGAAACAAAGTTCATGAACATTGTGTGTTCTAGAAATCTCACTGCCTTAATTATCCTTAGGATAATTTTTTCACTATTTCATCATTCCATCATGTCAATGATCTGCTCACCCATCCTAGAAGACCCATCATGGGCTCAATTCATTCAATTTTTCCTTGTTGTGCTACCTTTGGCCCCAACCCTCTATTTTTTTTTTCTTAACTCTTCCACTATCCATCTAGGGTTTTTTAAGGGCATTTTTCTTCATTTCATGACCTCCATGGTTAAACATCAACAAGGCTTGTATCCTGATGTTCTACACCTCCTCCTATCATTAATATACCTCCATAAACACATCCCATCACTCCTATCCCTCATAATCATCATTTTCCTACAAAACCTAGTATATTGCCACAATTTGACATTTTTTTAGACTAGGCCTCTGTTTTGACCTTTTGGACCCCTTACGATCACTCAATTCTTGAAATTACACTTTCCCCTACTCCCTAACATCTATCCCTATCCCCCAAAATTAACCCAAGAATTTAGACAACCCTTAACCCCTTCATTCCCCTCCCTCTGCAAGGCAGTCCTAAATCCCCACACCAAACCCCAATTTCCTCTTCATTTGGTAGATCATGTCAACAAGCATAAATCCATAACAGCTCATAAACATCATGCCTCCATCATTTTCCAAGAATTCATTCCAAGGGCCATGTCATTTGCCACACCTAGGGCCAGTTTTTCTTCAAACTATGTTTATGACCAAAAAGAGATGGATTTGAAAAGAGAGAGAGAGGTTTTTTTCCATCATAGGGCTGAGAAGAAAAACCTCATTTAGTTTTTACACAGGTACAATGGTTTGGGATAAATTTCAATAATACAGGTGTCTTAGGAAAATTTTTGCACTACTAGAGTGACCAATGTTGGGAGAATCAACTTTTGGATAGGTAAATGGACACCAAATACAAAACCAAAAGACTTTTTTTAAGTTAGACTCCACAAGCTTTCCAACGAGCTATCACGAAGCTCATTCCAACACCAGGAAGGCCTCAAAATGCCCTCTGCAAATGGTCGTTGTGCACAAGAAGTGGCGCTATGCACAGACAGACTGGTGCTACGAACAGAGGAGGCAGGGGTAGTGTTAAATAACACTGTGCTATGCACCTGGCACCCAGTGCTATGCCTTGGGCAGGCATTGTGCACAGGCATAAGTTTGGCCAAATTTTCCCAAAAGTGCCCAAAAAAGCTAATGTTTGCCTCCAAATTCCTCCAAAGGGTTACACAAGGTTGGTAACCTCTTTTTCTTTCCCCTCCATGCTTTCCTTTGCATATAAAATCAAAGGAGAGGTTCAAAACCCTAGAAATTGGCCATAACCTAAAGCTTCATGCCAATCAAGCTTATTGACATTCTGAAGTTTGCTAAATTGAAATGTTTTCATAGGTTGTAGAGGCACTCACTACCATCAAACACACTTCTAAATACTGAAGCACTCCTTGATTGCTTCATATCACCCTCATTTGTTGAAATTTTTCCTACACATCGTTCACTTGCCTCCACTTCTCCATCACTTCATCTTATACACAAGGAAACCTATCTTCTCCTAATACATCAAGTAAAGATGGCAATGGTGGTAGTAAAAAACAAACAGGGGGCAGCAGCGGTAAAGGACAAACAGATGACACTGGAAAGAAACAAGACAGTAAGTCAGAGACAAAGTTAAAGTTAAAGAGACCAAGGAAGATGAAGCTGAAATAGAAGATGAAGGTACAGTACAGGAGATAACAAAGAAGAAGACATCAATGAAGGACAAGGCCAAAGTAAAATAGATATAGAGGCTGATGTTGAAATCCAAAACCAAGGCAAAAACACTAAAGGTAGCAAGACAAGAGACAAGAATATGGTGAAGACAAAGAACATAGTGGTTTTCATCCTGAGCAGGAGGATAGTGAAGAACCTGCAACAAGTAACTCAAAAAGAGGAACAAAGTGACAATGAAAAATCAGTGAGGAGGAATTGAATTTTGAGCACTCAAAGAAGGTAAAGACCAAGAAAAAATTAGAGACATGGCTCAATATTTTTCATGAGCTTCTCAAAACCCTTGAAGACCTTCCTCCACCAAGTTTGAGGCAATTTGGACAAAATTTCGTTTTTCCCAAATTTTGACCCATAGGAGCACAACACCCTAGGTGCTACGCACAAAATTGGTACATCTTCAACTCTCAAAGTTTATATTTTTTGGATTTTTTACATCACCAAAAATCTACCCAAAAAATTTTAGATCAATTGGAGCATTTTTACCCCCTCAAAAGGTCAAAAAACACCCAAAATTTGACCTTTATGCCTCCTTTTCAGACCAAGTGATGCACACAGACCAGTGTTGGAAGATTTAAATTTTTGTGCAGGTAAATGGACTTCATTTAGAGCAAACAAAGTATTTTTGGAAAGTATACTCATCAAGCTTTCCAACGAGCCATCACAGGGCCAAAACCGATGCCGGGAAGGGATCCAAAGCTCAGCTGCAACAGACCATATTTTCTGTTGAAAAGGTGCTATGCACAGAGACTGTCTTTTGCCAAAAAGTCAACAAAAGACACTGATTAACGGAAAAATGGGTTTTTAATATTTTCTTGGAAAAATCTCTAAATATTCAATTGAGGATTTATATTTTGATATTTTTCATTTATTAGCTTATCTACTATGTGTCTTGGGCCTTGCATGGTCATTAAGCACATAAATGACATTTATGGCAGAATTAGGGTTTCTGGAAGCCTCTAATGGTTTCCACCTCCTCATTTTATCCATAAATAGAGCATGAGGATCTTATTTATTTGGTTGGATTTTTATGACTTATTCTCAAGTAATACATAGTCTCTTGGAGTTTTGAAAAGAATTTGATGTCCTGGAGCTCATGCATGCCCTGATTTGTTTGTTGATGGAGGAGGATTGTTTACAGGATCCATAAGCCTAGTTGATGGTGATGTATTTCTCTTTTGTTCATGTTTTCTAGTTTTTAATTATGTTTCCATATTTCTCTGTTGTAGTAGGAAAAGGAATTTATACTAAGACATTTTTTCTGATGGCACCTTAGGTCTATTTGTTCTTTGCTGCCTTAATGTTTTCTTCTGCTAGGATATGTTAGAGAATTAATTATTTTCTCTCTAAGGATTTCCTAAGCTTGTATATTTATTGAATGGTTTAGATCAATTGGTATCAAGCATGATTTATGGCTAGCCCTGCATATTTTTTGCCACTAAAAACTCTGTTCTTGGAGTAATCTCTTTAAAGAACCATTACCTAGGTTTGTCAAAGACGTTTGTTTCAATCATGCTCTTAGCATTTACTTAGCTAATTGTTTCAAATAACCTTCATAGCTATAATCTTACATTTTTATATTTTCTCTCCTTCTCTAATTATAGTTATTTGCACATCGTAAATTTTTTCTATCTTTGATGATGAAATCACTGAAAGTTAAATAAGTTTCTTGCCTTTCTGTATTTCATTTGAATGTTTTTCCTAGATAATTATCTAGTTTAAGTCTGAATCAAAGAGTTTAGGGTTTGCTTTGCCTTTGATTTTTTATCTATGCTTATGATTCTTCCAAATCCCTTTGTTTAAAGTATATGATAGATAATTTTTTACTTCTCTTTGTCAAACTTTGTTTCTCAAAATTAATGTCCATCTCATGATCCTTCAAACCTTAAAGATCCACCAACCAAGCTAAATTTTCCCTACAATACTCCCTAATCCATTAATGAACCTATCATGACCTTGTTAGACTCCTTTTCCCAATGAATTGAATTTTTCCTTGTTTCTATCTAGTCTATCTAAGCATCATACTGAACCAAAAAAAAATCAACAAACCCAATATTTCATAACTAGCCTAAAATCAACCCTAATCACCAAAAAAGTTCACATCTTTGCACCTAATAGAGAGATCCCTCTCTGAATCCAGGAAGGCTAGGTCCTTGGATTCCAAAGCTTGGTTTGATGTTACCCCTTCCATTTGTATGTTAATCACTCTAGAAAATTATGGGGAGCTAACATGAAGAAAAATGGAACAGTGATGCATTTCATCCCATGGATAATCTAGCTCTATCATTACCTCTAGGATGTCCTCATCCAAATAAAATAGGGACCCTAAGGGCGATTTATCCTGTGTAAGATTATTCTGAATGGGTTCAATCCTTACAAATCTAGTTGAGAGACACAAGAAGGATTCCATCATGGATGTGGTGGAACCTGGTGCGATCGACAGAGTGCAGATAGATTGCGTGTGCACTGTCATAGGGACATCTACTCTTGTAGTTCTAGCTACCTCAACACTTATGGTAGATAAGAACAAAACTTGATTCATAGTTCCAATACTTGATGGTATGAATTGTATATGGTGTATCATTTCATCGACGTTTGGTGGGGGAATAATCTCCCTGATGGGATTTTGCGTAAGCGCAAGGTTGGGTCTCCCATTAGCATGGTCAATTTCCTGGTGCAGAGGTGTCTAAATGTTCCCATTAATAGGCATGCCTCTAGCTTGTGGTTTTGGAAAATGAAAACGGTGCATGGTACCACTACGCCAACTGAATATATTGTGTGGGAATGAACACTACTCGTCGTCCCAAATGTGGATGCTTGAAAAGGATCTGTTGTAGGAGATGAGGTATTGACTCTTCTGCTTCCATTTCTATATTTTTGGCTTGGGTGTGTCTAACTCTTTTGGGGAGTGTAGACTTAATGCTACTCTTGCTGCTCTTAACTTGGGGAGATTCTCACATTTAACTATATGGTGACAGTGTGAACAAATCCAGCAATAGGTACGCATGATCTTCTCTTGGTTATATAGAAGTCTCTGTGGTAGAGAAGAGACTATGCAAAAACTGCTTCCGAGGGGCTTCTGTTCTTTGCACTAATTGACCTAGTGGTTATTGAGGTCGCATAGTCCAAATGTCATCCTAGGTTTGGCCTAGTTCATGCTTGGTTGGTGCGCCATCCCAGTTTTCTCATCATGTCGATTTGGGTGTGGGGTTGCTGGACTAGGGGTGATGTATTTTCTATATCATTTGAGAAGATCGTCCTGTTTCTTCTCTATTGTATGAATCATATCAATGAGAGGAAAAAATTGCGGTATATAGGTATAATGCTGTCCATAGTGATTTGCCTAAAATAATGGGAAAAATAGCCTAGATATGGGGGTCCCATCATGTTCAGTTTGTGGTCGAGCCAGGTACCAGCATCACAATGCTGCTAAATTAGGGCAAGTGTGACCACATGGTTGTGCATTTTGAATAACGCACATGTTGGTCTTGTTTGTAGAGAGTGGTTGGGGGTAACTAAGGGTTCCCTGACTGGTCACTTTTCAACTGAGAGTAATAGGATGAATCTATTCGTCTCTTATTCTAAGGATGTCGAGATGTTCATGGATTCTGAGTTTGTGCCATATTCTTGGGAGAGGCGGACTATGGCTGAGTAGAAACTAGCTAGTGCTAATCAGAATCAAGGGATATAGTGGCAACAACACACAGGATGATTGTCACCACATATATGACATGAATACTGGATGTACATGTTTTTGCGATGTACTATATGAACTGGACACCATTTCTGGGACATTTCTAGAGCTGGGAAATCAATGATGAAATGATCGAGCTCATCTTAATGTACACAACTCTATATGTGAGGAGGCAGGGTGATTGGGGGTCTTTCTAGTGACTGTCATTCCTTTTGTAGGTACAAGATGGTATGAGGTTCATCTCGAGATGACTAAGTGGAGGGATCCTCTTGATAGGATCGCTCGGTTACATGTAAGGCATCCCTATATTGTGGTATTTCAGGGCAATGATGGGTATAATGCCCATAATTTTTGCATATAGCACATGAAATATTGGTATACAAAGCTTTGCCTTTACTTTTGGTGGCAGGTTCCTATTTTTGGGAATGTGGAGTTACGATGTCTGTCACAGGGTGAAGGAGTGATTTTAATTCATCCAGCTCTGGGTATATGTGGGTAGGGTGTCCTGCAATGTCACATATGGTGAAACTTGGTGATTCCCGTTGTACAGCGGGTATTTGCACCATATTTTCTCTCTCAGTTTTCTTAGTCGTAATCATCGATTTGGCAATGGGAATTTCCTTTGCAAGGATGTTTTCGATAGTTTCCTATATGGGTGGGGTCTCCTCGGGACTGAGGCACTTTAACCCTATGGAATTGATGTGTGTGGCTCTTGTTCCAGTAGGGGGAATGAGATACAAAACTAGTATTGTGAAAGAGATGTTTGGTAACACCACTGTTTCCAAAACCTGCTATGATACGAAACTAGCTGGGGGGTATAGGAAAGGGGTTTGGAAAGTGACATAGGCTAGAGAGGTTGTTCTATCTAAGGACTTGGTCTCATTACTGCTTGTGTCTGTGTCCAAAGTATCTTTGGTTCTTGATTGTGACATCATGCACATCGGAGCTCTTGTGACATCAGGTGATGACTCATGTATGATGGGGGGATCTCCTAGGAATGCTCCTAGGATGGATGAGGGTTTGAAATGGTTGGGGCTATATTCTTGGTACCATGAAAGCGCATTCGTTGATGTATATATGTAGGGCAGAACTACATCAGTGTTTTCTAGGGGTCATTTTTCATTATGCATCAATTTGCCAACAGTAATGATGTGGTCCTCACGAGTGAATATCATAGTGCGAAAGATGGATGAGGCGATGGCTTACATGGCATACATATAACTCCAAACAGGGAGTATATTATAGTCCAAGTGAGCATCGAAGACTTCAATGTCTATAAGGACTGTCTTTCTAGCTAAGAAGACTAGGAAATTTTGGTAGAGACTGACGAGGGTTGAAGGGTGACCATCGTATGCTCTAAGCGTGATGACTAATGGCTTTAGTTTGGTAGATCGTAAATTTTACCAAGAATTATTTGCCATGATGCATGTGGATGCACCCTTGTTAATGACACATTGGTGAATGGTAATATTTTGGATCGGTACTACTATCTGAAAGGAAACCATTGAAGGAAGCCTAGGGGTGGCTTTGTCTAAATCAAAAGCCATTAGACGTGTATCTGTAGGCACCTAATGTAGAAATCAAGGCTTTCTATTGCTTTGGGCATGACTGCAATAGTTCCAAAGCTAACATAGTAGTGGGGGATTGTGCTAGATCATACACAATGCTATAGTTATGGGCTTCTTTGGAATATATTCCTGCTCACCTAGTTGGTCCCTTAGCCATCTTTAGCAAGGGTTCAATAAGGATCTTTGATATGGTCAAAGGTGTTGTTGGTACACTGGTACTAGCCCTTGACGTGTTGGTGTCTAGTGGGGTATCGTAATTTTGATTCCGTGTTTGAAAAAATATTTCCTCACCAGTCATGTAGATTTCATGGCTATTCTTTCCAGATTCATTAGGAGTTTTTTTCTGAGTGCTAACTATCCCTTGATGGGGGGAGGGCTCCTACATGACTGCATGCTGCTAGGCATATCCCCCTTTCCCACGGTTACCTTGCAACTTCTTCAACTCAGGGAGGTCGGGACAGTGGTGAGTGTAATGGTCATACTCACCACACATTGAACAAGAATGGTTTATTCAGAGAGGTGGCCTTTTCCCCTACCGTTGGAAATTTCCTGGCTCCTGGTTTTGATTTTGGTTGGAGTTTCCTCTAGCCTGAGATAAAAAAGGGTATTGCTGATTGGTGTCCCTCTACCCAGGATTTCCTTTAGGCTTGATATTTCCTTTTTCATTAACCCCGTTAGGAGGGCAGTTCTCCTAGTTATATGGTTGGCGCAGTTGGTTTTGGGAAGGCTGCACCAAGTTCACCTCTACATTATTCTTCATAGGCGGGTCTTGTGTTCGGGACTGTAGATAATGTGGTATTTGGTTTGCAAATACCTATTGGGGGGGACCTCTTCCATCAGTCTATATATTTACGTATAGGGTGCCCTGAGCCGGAATATAGGGTCCTCTGTGTTGATGGTGATACGATGACACCCTACTGGTCAAATTTTGTGGAGGCATGTGATGACTTTGGTAGTTGAGTTGTGGTACATTTTGGGTAGAATCATATGTGTAATCGAGATTTTGAACGCTGCTGCCTCAGTAACTTTTGGTCAAATACCCAACTAAACCGACTGCATAGTTTGACATGCCTCGAAATTCTTTGTAAGTTTTCAGTCATAGGGTGCTTGGCAAGATATTGTAAATATATCGTGACTGCGTATAGATCAGCTCGAGGTGTTGGGCCTTAATAATGTCATCCTCTTTTGATATGGGCCTTTGCTACGCCATATCCTTTGAAATATATGTGGTGAGGGTTTCTAGGAACAGGTCTAACAGAACTTGATCATCGAGTTTGGCTTTGCACAAACTATGACACCACCACCATTTATGGAGATGGTTCGAGATATGAACGGTGGGGGTTTCCCGAAAGTGGGTTAGTAAGTCCATTCCTCAATCGTGGTGGATGGGTAATTGAAAATAGGTTAGGAACGTAGTGGCGAGGGTGCTAAAAGTTGCATGTGTAGCAGAGGGTTTCTCCACATACCAGTTTGTTGCTACTTCAGTCAGAGTGCATTGAAATAGTCTTAGTCAAATATTATCATCAACGATGATGTTCAATGAACACGACAGGTGGAAATTCATGACATGATTTTCAAGTCTTTCTCTTGCTTTCATTCGAAGTCTGGTATGTTCAAAGGGAGATTCATGGGAATGGGAGGCCATATGGGGTTGTTTGCAATGGGGTCATTTTTCAACTTGGTTATATCTGGTCGATTTAACGAAGCTAGAAAAGGTGACTGCAGGGTTGTAGCCATTACTATTTGTGAAAACACAATGTTCTGGTTAGGAATAGGGTTTGTCTGTGACACACCTTGCTATGCGTTAAAATGGCTTCCTGAATGGGTAGCACTCTTCTGCCCTCCAGGGGTTGTGGGAGGAGTGGTTTACAGTGTGGTGTTGGGAGACCAACCAGGTTTCCCAACTAAATATGCCCCAATAAAGAATGAGCCAATAATGGTGGCAGTGTTCTGTCTTTTACGCCTAAATGGAAAAATACTTGGAACCCCTACTGGTGATGGGGGGAGGTTCAAAAGACATCTAGATCGACGAGGTCTGTTTGGATCTATTCTGGCGTCGACTAGGTATGGATTTGGAGATATTTGAGAGGATAGAGATTATAATAAAAGAAAAATTCTGATCGTATACATAAAACAAAGAAAAAATAAAATAAATTTTCCCTTTATATTAATCCTATGTGATCAGTCAATAAAAAAAAAAAATGGTTTCTTTTTGTTTGTGTATGATATTTAAATCCTAGAAGACCTAATTGTCCTCACACACTAAAATGTAACTGGGCCTTGAGAATATATCTTGCAAGTGCTGGCATAACGTCCTGTAAGAGCTGGCAACATCTCCAGTCAGCCCAAAAAAATCCACCAAGGTAAGGGTAGAGGATATAGTGCTTGCCTACACCATCACCTATTCGGAAAGAGTGCCAAAATTTTGGCCACTAAGCATCACTATCCCACGTGAGCATTCGAGTCTTACGATTCTTAGTATTTAAGCTAATAGTACTAAGTATCAGTCGGGTTAGGTAGCCCCAACTTATACCGCACGCACTGCACCTAATCCTAACCCCCTCAGAACTGGGTCTCTGCCATGCTCAAGTTTCCTTTTCCATGGGCTAATAGGTGGATTTGAAAGCTCCCTAAACAATCAAATTCTATGTTTCAATATGAAGAATGATCAAGGCGTCTTATTGGATGCCTACCCCCTTGATCCTAACTTAGACTATAAATTATTTTGTAGCCCCTATGGGGAGCATTTAGTGAGCTTTGTTAAGTTGGTTTTAGGTGTCTTTGCTTTCCTTATTGTGTGGATGTGTGTGAGAAAAAATTGAACAAGCACATAGTTTGAATTTGTGGATATGTGAAGATTCTTTTCAAAATCCCCTATTAAACTATGTTTTATTGTTCCTTGTTCAAAAGAAAAACATGCGCGTATATGGGCCGCTTTCAATTTTTCCTAGTTAATATATGTGATCATTCATTAAATTGAATAGAGAGCATTCATATGCTTGCCTAGGATCACCAAATGGTGCAAAGGAAATAGTGATCACTTGCTCTTCTATCGATAATTCAATCCTGGTACCGAAATCCTAGTGAAAAAATTAAACTAAACTAATGATTTTAAAACTAGAAAAGGAACTAGCTAAGCATGTGTCGACTTGGGCCTCTTACTTTGGCTAATTACCTAAATGTTTTGGTACCTAAATTTGCAAAACATAATTTTTTTTTCAGAATACAAGTTAATTTGCCACTGCCCCCCCATACTTAAACTATGTGTGAACTTTGAAAAAATCAACTTGAAATAAAATTAACACTAAGGCTACCAAAAGTAGCTAAGAGTGAGCTTTAGAAAGCTATGGGGAACCTCAACCAATGTTGGAAGATGTATTATGGGCTGCCAGGCACTTTTACAAGCAGGAAAAATTGGAAATATTGGAGAAATTCCTTATTTTATTTTATGTGCACAAAAGGCTAAAACAAGTGCGATGTCTGTGCGCAGTTCAAATATCAATATGTGCTTGTCTATGGGAAATTCATGTAAGTTCCTGCAATGTAATTTTTTGGAGCTCTTCTATTTCAATATCTCACTTGGGATGAATCAGAAAATGAAGGAGAGGAAGGGGGAAATTCTAGCCCAACTCCACAAGAAAGATGAAAGTCTCTGCAAAAAGACAACCACATAAACTTGGAAATAAAAGTTAGTGGAGTTACCAATCTTGTGTTAGTGTGTTTGGTGCACGTATGTATGAAATACTACCAACTTAAGGGGTGTGGTTTTCCCTCTTAATTTATTGGTCATAGGCAGAAAATATATCGAGTCAAGAAAGCTAGTGGAACATGCTAGAACATAAACATACTAGATAAAGAAATAGCATGCATATTCAAACATAAAAAAAAAATTAATAACACAAAAGCTCTATATAGAGTCAAAATACTTGAATAATCCAAATTGCGACACTTACATCTCCTCTTATTGAGTGCTCGTAGGAAATGAGGATGAAACTTTAACCCACTTTCCAAGGGGACCTTAGAACTTGGGGTTCTAAGTCACGATGCAAGGATGTCTTTACTTCTGAGCTAACTTGGCACAGAGTCTCCCTCTCTTTACTATGGTGGACTAGAGTTTTTGGATGGCCAACAACGGAGTCACCTCTATCTCTGATCTGGATCACACACTACTAGTATTACTTGGGACAATTCTAGCTATCATAATAATGTGCTCTCAAATTGTTCATCTCTTGGTGGCATTTTATAGGAGAATTCAAATCCTCCTCCCCTCTCTTGGTACATTGTGGATGGTGACCCAAGAGATGAGGGTGATTCCATTGTGTACTCCCTTGATGTCCTAAGGAGGCTTGGGTGATTGTCCTTAGAAGGATTCAAGTGTGGAATCAATGTCCTAGAATGTGCCTTATGGTCCAAAAAAGTTACTTCTGCCACTCCCAGGATTGTGCACTTTTTGGGTCAAAAGGCATGCGAGGGCACAGTTATTGAAGGATTTTGCATGAAAATGCACTTTTGACTAGTCCTTCTTGTACGCAATTTGATATTTCCTCAGAACTTAGAAATTTTTAAATACTTTCATATTCTCTAATGTCTCTTAGCCCAATAAATACTTCTGCATAACATTAAATAATATCACCTTTGCTTGTACAATTTTCCTATGATAACACGGATCATCAGCAATTGTAGTAGGTTGTGCATTGGGATGAGCCCTGGTATAATATGTTCTTTTACAAGCCATAATTTTAACTTTTAATGATAATTTTTAACCACTATTTAAAACCTTATTGTGAATGATGAGGAAAATTGTTTCCTTTAAGATTTATTTAAAATGAGGACTGTTTTCCCCAGTATGGTCACTAGTATGTTATCACTCCAAAATTTCCCAAGATTTGTTATAGGTGTTAAAAATAAATATCAGAGGTAACTATCAACCACTTTTGGAGATTAGGACCTAGCCTTCCTAATGCTCAGAGAGAGCTCTCTCTATATGTTTTAACATTGTTGTTTTAATAGATTTTAGGCTAGTTATGTATGCTAGATTGGGTTGGTTTTTGATTGGTTTTGGTAGGTTTTGGGATGTGTTTGGTGCACGTATGTACAGAATCACACCAACTTAAGGGGTGTGGTCTACCCACTTAAGTTATTGGTAATAGGCAGAAAAAGAAGTGGAGTCAAGCAAGTTAATGGAACAAGCTAGAATCATAAGCACACTAGATAGAGAAATAGCATGCATATATAAACTAAAACTAAACTAAAAAATAAAAATAAATAACCACGAGCTCTGAAAAGAGTCAAATGAAAAAAATAACACGAACGGTGGCTCTAGGCCCCTCTTATTGAGCATTGGTAGTAATAAGAGTGAAACTTTACCCTATTTCCAAAGGGACCCTAGAACATGGGTTCTAAGTCTCGATATAAGGATGTTTTTATCTCAAGCTTGCCTTGGTGCAGTCTCCCTCTCTCTCTACTGTGGTGGACTGAACTTATTGGATGGTAGAAAATTGAGTCCGCTCTATCTTCAGCTTTGGATCACATACTACTAGTATTTCTTGGGAAATTATGGCCATCATAACAATGTGTTCACCCATTCTTCATCTCATGGTGGAATTATATAGGAGCTTTCAAATCCTCCTTCCCTCCCTTCGTACATTATGGATGGTGACCCAAGGGAGGGGTATGATTCCTTTGTATGCTCCAAATATTCCATTGTGTTCTCACTCGATGTTTAAGGAGGTGTTGGGGGCTATCCTTAGGTGGCTTCAAGTGAGAAATCACTAGTCCTTTGCTTTGTGTCGTCCTGGAAAGCGACATTTTTCCATTCTCAGGATTGCGTGCATTTCCATCCATAAGGCATGCAAAGGTGCTCTTCACTAAGGATAATGCATGCAAAATCATTTAGGACTTCTTCAAATTTAATTTTTCCTCAGACCTTATAGATTTTTAAATACTTTCCAGATTCTGTAATGTCTTCAAGCCCTGTAAATCCTTTTTCTTGACATTAGATAATGTCGTCTTCTGCTGTATGATTTTACAGTGTTAATAGTTGCACCCTAATGTGTGAGGTCTAGGAAGAACTATGTAGCTGAAATAAATTATAGTTTCTTTTCTGTGTATCATGCGTAGAGAGAGAGAGAGAGACGTGTGTGAAGCTTGGAATTGAAAACACCTTGCACCAGTTCCAAGAAAGACTGTGTCATAAGGGACCCCTGTAATAAAATATAATACAATATATATACAAATTTTCTATGAGGCAGGCATATCCCATGCTTGTGATGCTTTGGCTAGTTAAAAAAAATCAATTTTGACAGGTATATGTTATGTTTGTATCACTAATGTGGTATTGATCTGGTGGTTGCTGACGACGATTGCTGACACCCTCAGGGGCATTTTTTCTTTGACAATAGGTGGAATATGGTACCCATATGCATAAAATATATATGGAATATAGCTTCACATTGTATGCATAGGTGCTAGATGGGACCTTCCCATGTAATCATTGCTGAAAGAGATGCTTATAGAGGCACATGTATTCGACGAATTTGATCAAAGTGCAATTGTTGTAAGGTATGATACCATCTTGAAATGAAAGCTTTTGTTGTAGGCGAATGTCAGGAGGATTGATGACATCTATGGGAAATGATGTCTCATATAGTACCACCCGAGGATGCTCCCTTTATGGAGAGGGGTAATCCAAGGTACCACTTCCTTTTTGGAGAATAGGTGTTGAAGTTGAAAAAAAGGAAGCCTCAACTGGCCAAGGGGTTGTTGACATGTGGGGTTGGGGACCTAGATGTGATGGGTTTAACATAGGCATGTTCACGCGAGGTGACTGAAAATTGATGATGGAGGTTCAGTGGCCCAAGTTCGATGTATAATAAGCATCTTGGCAGCAGTCATAGTTATTTCTGATGGGGAAATCCCTGGAGTTGGTAGGACTTCCAGGGCAGGTATAAATTAGCTATGAATGTCATGGTCACTTTTACGTGGGGTTTTAATACTCCAACCTAGCATGTTCAAAGACTAGTGCCATGGGAGAAAAATATGGATGGGAGGGTGAAGTATGTAGTGCACCGTTCGAGGTCTTTGTACACTTACCAAAAGGATAAAATAATGGGGTTTGGTTTGTACAAAACACAGAGACGGGTACCCAAAAACATGAAAGTGCTCACTCACTGATGTTGTGATGAAGGTGTTTTGTTGAGGGTGGGGGTCCCATTGGTTGGTATCATGTGTGAGGTTGATGAAGCGGATGAGAAAGTATCGCAGATGGGATTATGCTAGTGGAGGTATGGTGGGCCAAATGCGAGATGTGGTAGTGTGCTTTTGATCTACTTTCACAACCTAGTCATTAGGGAAGGGGGTTTTAGCTTATATGGTAAACTTGACGTTATGCATGGTGAATGTATGGGCATGAGGTGCTTCCTAAACTAAAGTGGTATGGCCATGGCATCATTTTGGCTGTGATATATGGTCTACTGTGGGTGACAAGCGCCATGGAGGGGAGGCTCTATCGACAAATGAGGATGTTTGTATGTGCAGGATGAGGTGTTGATAAACACAGTTGGATATGAGGACCCTATGGTTGATTTTTGATGGAGAAATGATGTCAGGGTATGCAGAGTTGACAGGGACTCCATCATGCTGGGGATAGAATGATACCTGCTCTGAAAATTTCAGTAAATGGCATTGTGGATGGCTTGCGAGATTTTCATGCAAAAACAACTACCTCAAGCGAAAGCATCTTGTTTATAAAATATTATTGAAAGTCACAATCTTTAAAAAACAATATGAGAGAGGGCATACTTGCCGGTGCTGAAAAAATAATTTTTTGGGAGTGTGATTATGTGGCATCGCCTCTGTTCATCATGGAGTGCTAGTCACGATGCAACTTACGGTTTGGAGAATGGACCTTCTAATCTCTCGATGTGGTCCTCCCATGTTTTTGAAAATGGCGATATATAGGTGAATATGGCCCTGATTCAATTCATTTGTACTTTCTGAGTTTTTGAGAGTTTAGAGGTTTCTGTGCAACAGTTCTTGCTGTTGTGGTTAGCCTGAGCACCAGGGATTAGCGATACCATGCCCAGGTAACCTTTGTGATGTCCTAAAACTTAATTTTTTCAGTTTGATGGTGCCAGGGTTCATACAAAGTGGGTTTTTACAGATTCTAGGTGTTTTCTCCCTAGATTGTGCAGTGGATCGGGGCAAAGGCGAACTTTCTTTGTGCATATTTTCCGGTGATAAGTGCACTAAAGCGATTTGTTCCCCTTCTTTGGCATGCCTTAAGCACACTTGTGCATAATACAGGCACATGCTCAGCATGCCTATCTAAGGGATAGGTGCGCAAAGCCGAGGTGAAAAAATATTTTGGTTTTTTTCCTATTTTTGATGTTTTTTTGTACTGATGGGTGCCTGTTCTGATGACAGGTTATTGTGGAGGGAGTGGGATTGGCCCGAGCTCTATACTGCATTGGCTGCTGATGCTGGGGCGTGCAATCAGCTAGCTCAATGGGGGCTCCTAAAGTTCGTGGAGAACGAAATTCTTCGGTCGCAAGACTGATTTCTACACTACTTGATTTGACACTGGTGCAGGAGGCGCAACATGTTTGTGTTGCAGGGGATGAGCCTAGTCATCTGTCCTGAGACAGATGTGTATTTTTTTACCAAGTTACTGCCTCATGGTAAGGCATTGAGATATCCACTCCCTTCTGGGAGGGTGGATCTGGAGAGGTTTCAGAGATGCCACTATAATGGGGCACCTCTTATAGAGGGTTGCATCAGCATTGCATCCATGAGAGATTTGGAAGAGTGATGTGCTCTAGCGGTGATTGTACGGCTTGCTGAGTTGTTGGCTCTGCATCGGGCATCAAGCCTACAGGTTGGAGTATTGTGCTGGCTGAGGTCCTGTCATTTTTATGAATTTTCCCACTTTTTTTATGACAGGATGGTGGCACAACTCAATAAGGTCCATAGTGGATCGAAGTTGTTTGCGTATGCCAACATCTTGTGCGGCATTATGTATCAGAGGGTAGTGATGTTGAGGCAAGTGGTGGTGGTGCCTCCTAGGGGGCCACGGGAGCCTTGTATGAGGAGGTTGGCTCCATTGATGCCGCGAGGTGGTGGTGGCATGGTGGGGTGTTATTGCAACTCTGCAACAGAGGCCTGGTTCAAGCCCAACCCATAGATGTTCTTGCCATTTCCATATGTGGGGATGGACTTACAGGGGGATCCAGACATGGGTATCCCTTTTGGTTATGCCTGGGGGAACATAGGTATGTTGTGAATGTTTTCTACATTTATTTGAGTATATGTGTACTTATGTGATTTTCTAGTGAGAATGACTCCTTTTGGTTACTCTTGCAGATGCTAGCGAGGTGGGTCACCCCGTGGCTCGGTTGGTTGGCCATGATCCTCTACGATGACCTAGGGGTGGTCAGGGAGGAGGTGTTGCTGGAGGACTTGGTGATGGTGCTTGCCCTTCAAGAGAGGGAAGCATCTCAGCTACTATCGAGGCTGCGACCGAGCGGGCTCGTGTCGATGCAGTAGTGGCACATGTAGATACGACAGATGCTCATATCACGGAACTGCCTGCTCAAGTGTTAGTTCTAGAGGATGCTTGGGGTTAAGTGGACCACTTGACCCAGGGGATGCCCCCTTGGGAATTTATGGACGACCTTGATGAGGCCAGGTTGGAGATTATGATGGCCTGTGAGAGGGACTATCGGCTAGTTTTACGTCGGGTGGTAGTCTTGGTGGTGACGACAGCTCCAGTAGTGGCACCGAGAGTGGTTGTGGGTCTAGGTGTCCCTCCTAAGGGGGCACCACCATAGATTATACTTGTACACAGGGAAAGCACCATGTGGATGCTTCCCCTATTTTTGACGACTTTTTGTATCTTTGGGTTACTCGTTGGGTCAGCGACACTATTTTTTGTACTCAGACATATACATTGTGACATATATATATATATATATATATATATATATGAGAGAGATATTTTTTGCAGCTCTACATGAGGTGTCATGTGTTTCGGTTTATGTATGATGTTATGCTCAAGGGTATCTATGTTTTTGGTTTTTATGTATGATGGTTTATTCGAGATACATTCCAGTTTAGGATATTGTTAGCTATGCAGTCAACTATTTTTTTTTTACTCCTTGGTACATGTGTAAATGTGATATAGTCAAATTTTCTGCTTAATCTTTTTTCATGCAAATATTTTCTTAACAGATGTATATCTCTTGTCTCAAATGTTTTGTTTAACTGTGACACTACTAACTGGGAATCAAGGTAGACATGCATATGGCGTATACCCTAATTGAGGGCATCAAACATAAGTCTAATGACGGCGTCATATTCTGTCGAATTGTTTGTTGCTGAAACGATGCACAAACCGTTTGAGTAGAGTGGTGATCGGTCAGGGTGGTAAATGACCCAGGTGGCTATGGCTAAACTTTGAGACCATCTTGATGTTCCATTAGAAAATCCAAAATAGGGTTTAGGTTGGTGATTCATGGTGGCACCTTCAGTGCTTTAAAATAAGTCTTTTGGTTAAAAAAATTCAATGGTTGGGGTTGTGTACGTTCACTCTAGGGAAGGGTTGTTTTGGCCCTTATGGGTAGAAGTTATTGAGGTAATTATACCTATCGCAGCGGTGCCTGAATGTTTCCATTAGTGGGCATACCTCTGATGTGTGATTTTTGCTAGTGCAGATAGTGCATGGTATCACTGTGGCAACGGATTATATTGTATGGGAATCAGCCCTACTCAACATCCTAGATGTGGATGCTTGGAAAGGATCCATCATAGAATAGGTTGTCTTCTGCTTCCATGTTGATGGTGTTGGCTTAGATGTGTCTAACCATTTGGGAGAGTGTAGAATCAATGACGCTCTTGCCACTCTTAGCTTGGGGAGGTGTACACATTTAATCATATGGTGAAAGTGTGAACAAATATAGAAATAGGTGCACGTGATATTCTCTTGATTAGAGAGAATTTTCTGAGGGAGAGAAGAGATTATGTGAAATATTTTTGCAAGGGGCCTCAATTCTTGGCACTGGTTGACTCGGTGGCCATTTAGGTCGCATAGTCTGCATGTTATCCTCAGCTTAGCCTGGGTGATGTTTGGTTGGTGTGTCATCCAGGTTTGTCCCCTAGGCCCCTGTGGGGGTGGGGTTGTTGACTTGACGGTGTGCCTTCTATACCACTTACAGAGGTCATCTTCGATCTTCTCTATTTTATGTATCATGTCAATGGTAGGATGAAGTTGTGAGACATAAGTTTAGTGTCACTCGTAATGATTGCCTTGACATATTAGGTATAATATCCTTGATATAGGCATTCCATCATGCTCAGTTTGAGGTCTGGCGGGGAACCAATGTCATAATGATGCTAAATTAGGATAAGTGGCAACCACATGATTGGGAATTTTACATAACATGGATGCTAGTCTTCTCTGTAGAGAGCGGTTAGGGGTAGCTAGGGGTTCCCTGATTGGTCGCTTTTCAACTGACAAGAACATGATGGATCTGCTCGTCACATATTCTTGGGTTCTAGAGCTATCCGTGGACTCCACATCCATGTCATCTTCTTGGGAGAGGTAGAATATGGTGGAGCGTAAGCTAGCGAGGGCTAGCTGGAATCATGAGATATAGTGAAAATTTTCCAAAAGGTGATTGTCGACGCATAACAGACATGTGAATTGTGTTGTCCGCAATCCAACATAGTAAACCCTTTCTATAGGATACCATCTATGGATGAGTTTCAGACCTGGATACACTTCGTGGAAGTGACCACATTCATCGCATAGCATGCAACGTATAATGGGCATGACTGGGATTATTTCTGGTGCCCTTCATTCTTCCTGTAGGTACACGATGGTACGAGGATCATTTCTGGATGGCTAGGTGGAGGGATCCTCTTGATAGGACCACTCGATGGCATGTAAAGCATCCCTATATCATGGGATCTCTGGGAAATTATGGTTATAGTGCTCGTAGTTACTGTAGAAAGTGCATGCATGAATGGTACACAGTGATTTTCATTTACCTTTGGTGATAGGTTTCTTTTTACGAGAATGTGGTGTCACGATGTTTGTCTTAGATCCAGGGGGTGGTTTTAATTCATCCAGTTCCAGACATATACGGGTAGTTACCTTATTACGTCACATATGGCGCAGAATAGTGATTCTCATTGTATGATGGGGGTAACCATATTCTTTCCCCTTTTTTTGGATTACTTAGCCATGATCAGCGGTTTTGCAATGGGATTTCCCCTTCGAGGGGAAGTTTAGGCTGTTTCGGGGATGAGTAGGGCCTACTCGAGACTGAGGGGCTTCAATATTATGGTAGTGACATGGGTCAATCCTTTTCCTATATGGGGAATGAGGTACCAAACTAGGATATCCATTGATATTTGTAATACCAGTGTTGCCAAAACCTACTGGGAGACGAAGCCAACTGGGGGGTAGAGGAAAAGGGTTTGGGAGGCAGCGTAGGCTAGATAGGTTGCCATGGCTGATGACTCAGTGCCATTACTGCTTATATCCCTCTCCTAACTATCTTTGGTGCTTAATGTGGACATCATGCACACCAAAGCCCCAGTTACATCGAGTGATGACTCAGGGATTATGGTAGGATCTCCTAGGAATGACTAGAAAACGAACGAGCGTTTGAATTGGCTGGGGCCATATTCTTAGTATTGTGAGAGAGAATCTGAGGATGTATCTACATAGGGTAGAATTACATATTTTTTTTGTTAGGGGCTACTTATCTCTATGCATCTATTGGTCTACAATAATGATGCAGTCCTCGTGGGGGAACATCATGATGTGAAAGGTGGAGGAGGCTATGGCAGACATGGCATACATATAACTTTGCCCTAGAAGTATATTTTAGTCCAGGTGAGTGTCCAAGACTTCAATTTATATGTGCACCATCTTTTCGGCTAAGCAGAATAGGAAATCTTGGTAGAGGCCAACAAAGATTGATGGATGACCATAGCATGCTCTAGGCGTAATGACTGAGGGTTTTAGTTCAGGAGATCCTAACTTTTGCCAAAAAAATTTAGACATGATGCACATGGATGCACCCTTGTCTATGACACATCAACGAATTGTGATATTCTGGACCAATATTGGTATCTATAAGGTGACCATGGAAGGAAGCCTAGGGGTGGCTCTGTCTAAGTAAAAATCCATTAGATGCGTATCAGGAGGGTCGATAGCACCTGACATGGAAAGTAGGGCTTTTCACTGTTTTGGGCACGACTGAAATACTTCCAAAGCTGACATGGCAATAGGAGACTGTGCTAAATCATCCACGATACTATAATTATGGGTCGCTTTGTAGTAGTTTCCTGCTCGCCTATTGGGTCGCTTTGCCATTTTCGGCAATCGTTCTATAGGAATCTTTGAAATGGAAAAGGTGCAATCGGTGCACTCGTACCTACCCCTGATGTATTGGTGTCTGGTGGGGTGTTGTAATTGCAATTCCGTGTTTGGAAAACAATCTCTTCGCCAGTCATGTAGATTTCATGGTTGTTTTTCCCGGAGTCGTCTATATTTTTCTACTGAGTTCTTACCGTCTCTTGACGGGGGAAGGGTTCTTACATCACAGTTGGTTGCAGGGAAGATCCTCCCTATCCATAGTTACTCTGTAACTTCTTCAACTCAGGGAGATTAGGAAAATGGTGAGTATTGTGGCCATACTTACCACATATCGAATAAGAATGGTTTGTTCGAAGAGGTGGAATTTTCCTCTGTCATTGGGATTTTCTCGGCCCCTTTCTCTAATTCCCAATAGAGTTGCCTCTAGCCTGGGATTGCGGTGGGCATTACTGGTTGTTGCCCCCTTGTCCAGGGTTCCCTTTTGGCTTGTTTTTTGATTTTTTATTCACCACGTTAGGAGGGTAGTTGTCCTGGTTGTACTGGTGTGGTTGGTTTTGCGATGACATCACAAAGTTCACCTGTGTATTGGTATTCATAGGTATGTCTTGTGATGAGGACTAAGCATAATGCAGTCCCTAGTTTGCACCTGGCTGTTGGAGGGGAGCTCTTCCGTCAGTGTTTCTTTCTACGTAATCGGTTCCTTGAGTCAGAGGATAAGGTCCTCCCTAGTGATACACTGGCACCCTATTGATCAAATTTTTCTAAGGCATATGATGACATTGAAAACAATGTTGGGGTACATTCTAGGTAGAACTGTATGCGTAACCAAGATTTTGAATACTGCTACCTAGGTAACCTTGGGTCAATGACCCAATTACTCCGTCTGAAGAGTTCAACACGCCTAGAAATTCTTATAAGTTTGTAGGTAAATGGTGTTAGGAAAGATGTTATAAATGTATCCTAACTGCATATAAATAAGCTCAAGTTGTTGGGCTTTGCTAATGGCATCCTCGTCGGATGTGCGCCTTTGTTGTGCCACATCCTTTGAAATCTTTGTCGTAAGAGTTTTCAGGAACAAATATAAAATAACATGATCATAGAGTTTAGCTTTACATAAACTACGATGCTACCTCCACTCATGGAGATGGTCCGAGATATGGGCGGTGGGGTTTTGTCTAAAATGAGTCAGTAATTCCATTCTTGAATCATGGTGAATGGGTAACTATAATATTCCAAATTGGAAATAGTAGCAATACAAGACACAACAATGTAAAACACAACAAATCTGATCATGAAATGGGAGAGACCAATATGCAGCCATCATTTTATTAATATATCAGCAACAATATAAAAAAAATATCTTGAGGGACAAAGCACTCAAGCAAGAAGAACAATCCTCCAATGATCAGAACAATCAACACATGAGTTGCTGCATCTGTATAAAATGTCAGAGAGTAGTGAAAAAACTATCTATATCAGTGTAACTACTACTGTAAACATACATAAATGGAATATGGCTGATAGAAACAAATGAAATTCCCAGAAAATAAGATGTGGGCTCTAATACAATATTTCTGGCCAACCCAAAAAAGATTGCTAGAAATATCAAGAAAGAAACAATCTGACAAATAACCCTAGTGTTAATATGCCATTGCAACTGGATATGATATGTAATGAGGCTACGACATATATGAAATGGTTAGGTCCTCCTCCAATGGTATTTCTAAATAGAAGGCTAATCCCTCTACTTAGAAATAGACCCTCTTGATGAGCTCAATGAATCGTCCTAGCAATTACCTCCAAAAATAACGTAGTTCAGAATTGTGATTGTGCTAAGAGTGATGGAAGATGGTTCTCCTAATACCAAATATGTGAAAATATGACCAGGATCCCTCCTTTCTAATCCTCCAATGGATAGGCTACCTCTCCACTGAAAAAAAGCCCCGAAATACCTCTATGTGATCCTCCTTTGATGCACCCTACAACACAACCCAGCTCTAAAAATAAAATCTACCATAGTTGAAGGAGGTAGCTTGGCCAAAATTTTAGAATGAGGAAATTTAGCTGAAATAACCTCTGCTTCCCTCAATATGAGGTAGGGATTCCCTATCAGGAACACCCTTATGCTAAATAGCACAACAACCCTGCTAAACAGGAAGAGGAAGCAAAAGTCTAAACAGACCAATATCAAATAATAATCTCAAAAATGCATAACAAAGGTTTCCATGCTCTCCATATATAGCGAGTGAAACTCCTCACATTGGGTCCCATCCATACGTGCCACCAAGCTCATGCAATTTTTCTTCCACTAAAACTGCATTGTCTCATCATAAAGGCCACTCCTCCATGACAACAATGCTGATTTGGTCAAAGTTGACTAAATCAACATGATCTAATCCTTGTTCACACCCAAAGGTGCTTAATCCAAATCATTATTCTTCCTCCTTTCACATTATGAGTGTTATTATTTCTTCAAAAATGGGTTTATGGGCCTCCCTACCCACTTATTCATCTACCTAGTGATAAAACAAACTATAATATTCCATTTAGATGTAGGCTAAGTTTTTGTAATATTATAGTCTTCCCCTCCAAAATGTTGCTTCTCCTCAATAAACTGTAAAGGTGGAGAAAAATTCCTCCCTTCCTCTTCTTGTGGCCTTGTCATCAATAGTTCCCACGACAGCTCAACATAATCTGCAATAAATCTTCCCTCCAATTGTTCCTCCCAAGTATGCAAAACAAAATGGTGTACATCATGAGAAAGTGGAAGGTGTAAGTGGAAACCTTCTTCCTGTCCAATGGCCTCCTCAAGGTAGGAGTGATGATAAACATAGGGAATTTCATCCCCAATGAGAGTCTCCCATACCCATGCTATCATCCAAATGAAATGAGCCATCCTAGGTAGCTCATCAAAGAAATCCTCAACCCCTGGTTTATGCAATGTGTTTGGGCTGCATGGAGAGATTAGATTTTCCCATCCAAGTTGTTTCTATCTCCATTTATGGTACGTATGGGGTTTTTTCTGATCTTGGGCTGAAATTTCATGGCCTCCAAGAATGGCCCAAGTTACCCCACCAAACAAATCAGCCATGAAGTGCCTCCTCCAAGAACTCAAGTTGTCCAAATGGCTCCTCCCACATGAAGAAAAGAGGTGTAGTGTGGAAATCATGGTTTTCACATTGTTTCCCCTGAAACATGCAACATGTATAGTAGGGAGAAACATACTTCTAATGGGAAAACTCAACTCATGTTCCACTCCCCCAACAAAGCTTCCCATAAAGATAAGAACATCTCCAACATATGGAAGTAAAAACCAATGAAAACAAGTTTCCATATGACAATCGGGAGGTGGATCATAGTTCCAAATATGGAACTAGTGCAGTACATCCCTTGCTTGCCTCAAAAAAAATAATAACAAGTGTCTTTCCAGCCACTTTTTTGCTGCCACAATCATCCTATAAGATAGGATCATGAAAGTAAAATGTGGTGAAAATGGTGCGCACCAAGAATCGTGTGGCTTCCCCCACAAATCACCAATATAATAGCCAACCTCAATGATGAAATTGGCCTCAATTACATCATAATATAATTTGCAATAATGGATAGTACTCCTTCGTACAACATGTTTCTCATATAAAGTAAAGAAGTACAAATCATAATGCAAAATTGTACCTTCTCTACCATGTACTTTGGTCCTTGAGCTGAAATGGCTCAACTGAAAATTCTCCCTCACTCTCAATGAGTAGGGAAGTGGTAGTGACAACCTCTCCATCACCATCGAAGATATGCATCTCTCTTCATGTTGATATACATCTTGTTGAATTCCCTCCCAAGTGAACTGCTCCATCAATGAATGATATGCATCAAAGTGCATGGAAAGAAAGTCCACATGTGTTGCATGTAATAGCTTCTCCTTGAGCTCAGAAACTATAGTCAAGAAGGCTCTACCATAAGAATAGATGACCTCATCATCTACCATGTATATATCATCTCCCTTTGGGTCATCAAGAATCATGCAAGCACCGAGATCCTTGGAGTACTCTACCAAGAGTTGAGACCTCCAATATGCATCAATCCTCCTAAGAGACAGCATTGAAGATCTGAAATATGAAGCTCTCCACATGCTGTTGTCTAATCCCTTGACATCCCTCATGCCTATCATGAGAAGCTACCCTCCAAAAAGAACCTCCTAATCTTGGCCAATGTAAGCATGAGTGGCCTCCATCTACTCCAATATATGGAGGATTCCATCCTTAAAGGAGGTACCCTCTATTTCTCCAAATTCATGGAGCAGCTCTTGTTACACTGAAATTTCTCACTATGACATTTTAGCACTCCCTTGAAAGCCTACAATATCAAATTTCCAAAAATCAAGCCTTGAAACTAAGAGAAAATCTCATAAAATCCTTAAAAATCTGGTACCACACTTCCTCCTAGTTTTGCCTATGGTCCCGCACATTTTGGCTATAAATCATGCATAGCCAAGCGCACTTTTTGCTTATTAAAAGTGCAGGACCCTGTAAAAAATTAGAAAAGGCGCAAGTAAAATCTAGAAGATCAGTTAAAGTCATTTTTAGAATCTTCTGGAAATGTTCCTACGGTTGAAAGTACGCTTCTTTCATGTTCATGCATCTCATCCAATAAGGAGCTAACCCCTTGATGAAAGGAACTAATAATTTTGAAGGAGGATTCTATCCCTTCTTGTATGGAGCTGTAACCTCCTCTTCTCCACTATAAAAAGAGGCATAGGGCAGCCTCAATGGGTTACCAATTGTTAACCAATTGATGAGTTGAAGTTTTAATATTGTTGGAGACGAAGTGCTGTTGAAACTTAGACCCTTTTAGCTGAGATTTCAAGTGGGAAGGATTACATAGCTGTATGTATCTCTATTAGAAGAGTGCAAGGCTGATCTGAGTAAAGGAAACGCCTACTCCGGACCCCAGGAAGGCTTGTACAACATCAAGGTAGACACGGTTGTAAGGCTCTTCTTATTTAAGTTAATACAAATAAGTTTGTTTTTCTCAATAAGCTGTCAATTGATTGTTTATTTTATGGATTCCTTGATCACCATTTATGAATATATGCTATGCAGGTGCTATTTGATGTTTGTTTGTTTGTGATTGGAGATCTATAAATATGACTCTTTCGAGAAACTGAAGGACTACTACTACAAACAACCATTGGATCAAAGGTAAGATCATTAAAACCTTTATGGCATTTAATTATGAATCACAATATATCTAGAGAAAGATAGTTTTGTTTGTCCATTTGTTGCTAGCTATCCGTAGGACACTTGGGAGGTCTATCTTCTCCGCAAGAATGATTTATCTGTCCAAAAAATTGGCGACTCCGCTGGGGAAGAATTTGAGCTTTGATTTCTTTTACTTTTGATCTATGAACTTATGTTTCCTGATTTTTATTGATTTATATGGGCTTGGATAGTTAATCCTTGTAGAATACTTGAGAAATTTTTGAGAAATTTTTGGTTTTTTTCTCTTGCTTTCTTGTATCCACTCTTTTCCTTTTGAGATAGTGTGGGAAGTTCTACACTTTTCCTTTACCCATAGTGCGGGACTGCACTGGATTGCACTAAATCCTGCGGACCCTGTCAAATTTTTGAAAATTCTCAAAATCTTGTTTTCTAGATTAGTTTTTTAGGTTCTCAGTGATTACCCAAACCTGTATCTTCTATCAAAAAGACT
The DNA here is from genome assembly GCA_034641835.2 of Pinus albicaulis. Taxonomy (NCBI): domain Eukaryota; kingdom Viridiplantae; phylum Streptophyta; class Pinopsida; order Pinales; family Pinaceae; genus Pinus; species Pinus albicaulis. Next base: position 1,384,395,106 of record CM076584.1, read on the forward strand.
TGGTTAAGAGTTTGTTTCAGCATTTTATTTTTGATTGATTTTCTTAAAGATTTGCATGTTATAATGATTTTTTCTTTGTCTTACATCCCGCTCAAAGATTAGAAACCTTGGTATGCTTTTAGATCATTGGTATTCTCTTGTTTTCTTGCTGAGTTTGACATCATAGAAAAAATTGTTTTATGAGTTTTAGATTCTATTTTTCTCATTTGAAAACCATTTAAACTTTTGTTAATAAGTTTGAAATTTCACTTAAAAATGAAAATTGGATGTTTTTTTGAGTTCTTTCTAATTGAAGCAAAGAATTTCTTAGATATATCACAAGCTAAGTAAGACATCCTTAAAATATTTGAAATTTTAATTCAGATTTAGTCTTAGAATTTTTAGATCTCAATTTTAATGTTTTTTTAGCTTTGAGTGCTTTTCTAGAAATTGTAGTGTCTTTTCAAGAGAAAACTTAGTTGGTAGTTTCGATCTTGAACAAAAAGGGATTTTTATTGAGAATAGATCATTTTGAGTTCTCATTGAAATTATATTTATTTCTATTTATTCTTGTTTGAAGGAAAGATTTGTTTTTAAAAAAGATTTCATTTCTCAACTCTTCCTTTAGCTAGAATTCATTGAAAGAAAACGAATTGTTTCTAACTATAGATGCATTTTTTAGTATGATTTGAGTCGGGTTGCTTCATATCATCAGTTTCACTTTCGCACCTATTGTCTTAAGAAACGACCTTATAAAATCAACGCTTAAATTAAAATCAACCTAGTAACTTTATATTTCTAGGACTCTTTTCACCAATATAGCTTAGGCTAGTGTCTTGGAGTAGGGAGTAATTAACTCTCCAAGACAGTTAAAACAAACATGCAGTTAATCTTGCGGTAGGAAAAAAATCCAATAGTCAATTGTATGCTTTGGGAAGCTCCTCTTAAAGGAGTCAAGCACGAGGTCATATCTGAACCAGTGAGATAATCAATTCTATCTCATTATAAGTGATAGAAGATTTGCGCGTATTAACAACGGTAAACCTCGGATAGACCATTGTCGAGGAGCCTAGGGTCACTTGTCGGTATACCTTGGATTATGTCAAGGAGCCTTCAAGGGGATTGAGTTTTGTTATTCTACCCTTGCGCACATGTCGGACTGTAGACTGTTCCCCCAGGTATATTAACTCTTGTTGGTAACCATAGTGACCATAATCTTATGTTTTTTTCCTAAGGTGACGGTAGTGAAAAGATCCCACTGTACCTAAAGAAGACATCGACTAGACTCACTTTGACTCTCCGGAGGGTTATCTTCACTAGAGATGGTTTAAGTGGAGAAACTTACACCGGTCTATTTCATTAAGTAGGTTGTCGGGGTAACTATTCCAACCACCCTTTCTTCATTAAATACTAAGACGTTGGATTTCATCACCAACTAGTGTTTTTAGTGTGGGAAGTTGCTATTTGTGTGTGGTTTGATCTCCTAGATTTTTAAGAGTGTGATTCATTTGTTTATTCCTTAGTGACTCTAGGAGTTTTCATTCAAATTTTCATTTTATTGCGTGTGATTAATAAGTTTTAATCATGGCTGAATTACCGAGACAATCGCGTATACTTCAGGGGAAGCCTCCTGAATATACACCAAGACAACTTGAAGGGCTTCAAGCTCTAGTATCTCCTACTGACAGTAGAATTAGATCAATAGAAGTAGGAGAGTCATCTATAGTTGTTCATCCTAATTATCAACTACAAACAACAGAACATATTCAAGAGTCGATTTCAGTTTCCGAGCTTATTGGTAGTGTTTCTCCTTCCAGTGAATTCGCTGAAGAACCTAAATTTTCTAAACCTGACACTGAACCTACTGTTTTGGAACCATCTTCAGGATTTGTTACTCCAACTTTTAGTGATCCTGGTTCACCTAGGGTAAGACATATTATTACCGAAAACCTTCCTTCTGACCCCATTTCCATTGAAGAACTTGTCAGACTAGATGAAGAAGTAATTCTTCCAAAAACCCAACAAACTTTGAATCTTAGGGAGCATGAATCTATATTCTATAATCCTTTTAGGAGTGACACTTGGTATTTTTCATTGATAGAGTTTTTAGAGAACCTGGTTCTTAGTTTTTCACCACCCCAAATTCCTTTTCATCCTACACCAAGGGGTTATTATCCTTCATCAATCATGTCAAGTGAACCATCTATGTTTTCCCAATCACCAGAAACATTTTTATAATGTGGTCCTTCTGTTCCTTCGGGGTACGAGTCACTCTCTAGTACTTTCTCAGGAGAAACTCCTTGACCAACTGAATAAGTGTTATCAACTGGTACGAATGGAACTAAAACTAAAATGTCAAACGAAGAGAAAATTTTTATGATGTCTGGTAATATTCCAAATCCACAACCTCAAAGTATTCAGTTACCGCCTGGGTAGCAACTTCAAGGTAGTCAGTTACCACCTGGGGGGAAACCTCAAGGTAGTCAGTTATCGCCTCGGGGGTAGTGTCAAGATAATCTTCTACCAGGACAAAATGTAGGACAATATTATTTACCTGGAGAACAACCTCAAGGACAGTACATACCCCAAGGTCAACCCTAGACTCAGTATATTCCTCAAGGTCCTTATCAACCCTAGATTTAGTACATGCCTCACGGTTATCAACCTCAAGTTAATACCCAACTCAAGGTTTCCAACGGCCTTCTGGTTAATCATTTTTAAAAGGAACTGGAAATTTACCACTTAATTATCAACCGTACATTCAATGAAGCTATGGTCCTTCATATGTACAACCTTCTACAGGTCAATACCTCAGAATGAACATGGTGTGGAATCCATCGCAAGTTCAATACACTATGCAACTTAATGTGCAGTTACCTAATCAACTTGGATAGCCTTTAGTTTCTTGTCCAACCCAACAAATTGTTCAGCCTACTGTTCAAATCCATACACCTGGTTCTATTTAGCAGTCTGGGCCTAGTACACCTCAGACTTCGCCTCAAACTGCTGCAACTACTACATCCTTTGTTCAACCCACAACACCTGTTTCTGGAGTATCTGTAGCTTCGGTTTCTTCTATCCCTGCATCAGTGAAAATTCCTCAAGCCTCTATACCACAGTCGGGACTTACAAGTCAAACTATGGCCCAGATACCTATGGGACAACTTGGTACAAGTACAATTGTTTCTAGTCAACCTCAGTTTACTTATCAACCGTACCAACGAAAATATCAAATTGGTCAAGCTACACAAAATCCAGCGTATCAGTATCAGCCGTACCCTGGGTATACTTATCAAATACCTCAACAACCCCAGTATGGTCCAGTTAATTCTGGTTACCTAGGTGGTTGCACGATTCAAAATGCACATACGATTCTAGGATATCCTGGCTATCCTCCTCCTGGCACTGGTTTGATCACTCAAGGTTATCAAGATGCTAGCCATCGGTTACAATTCATTGGAACTTTAGATTTGTCAGATCTATCGTGCCTTATGAATGATCCCATTTTTATCTTCCATATTGGCCGCTGATGCCTAACAAGTTGCCCAGTGATATTCCTAAATTTGAAGGTAAGTCAGGAGAAGACCCATCTAATCACGTTATGACTTATCACCTCTGGTGCACGTCCAATTCGCTAGTCGATGATTCTATTCGATTACATATTTTTCAGAGAACTCTCATTGGTCTAGCTGCCAAATGGTACATTGAGTTACCACGCGGCTCTTTTAATAATTTTAACGTGTTAGCTACAACTTTCTTAACTCATTTTTAGTTGCCTTTCAGATACGACAATGACACAGAATTACTGACTTCATTAAAGTAGTCTACGTCTACGTACATATATGATCACATTCATGAATGGAGACGTAAAAGGCGTACAGTGAAAGTCTTTATTACTGATCAAATTTTGGTTGAATGGTTTATTAAATCATTATTTCCCAAAATTACTGAAGATGTAGCCAAAGGAGGTGTTGTTACGGAAGAGCAAGTTATTGCTCAGGCTCAGTATCTTGACCTTGTTTATACTCAGTCAGGTACTCTGTATGATAAAATCCCTGATTTACCAAGACCTGGTCAGTTAACTGCAACTCCTTCTGGCTCTCATGCCACTGATGGTGTTATTGGTTCTGTTAGTACTGGTAAGAGTAAGAAGAAGTCTTTCAAGACTACTTCTCCTATTATCACTTTACCCGATTCACCCAAAGGAGATTCTTCCCTAGAAATTTTTGCCGATATCCATGTTGTAGAGACATCTATGGCCAAATCTAAAAATGGTGGTAAGAAGAAAGGTAAGAATAAAAAGAAGAATTATTCAAAAGAGAGAACTGATACAACTGAACCAACTGAAGAAAAATGCAAACCTCGATATCCTTGTCTCATTTGTGACCAGGATAATTTTATGAAAGAATGCCCGCATAGAGCCGATGTAGCAAAGTTCGTTAAGGGTTTGCCTATACCTGCTGGCTTGAAGGATACTTTTCCCACTCAATATAGTAACATGGTTGGATCTTCCTCCAATCCAGTTGAGGATATTTTCATGGTTGCGATGCGATCACAAGATTATGGTAGTAAAAATACCCGTAAAGAAGAAAAAACATCCTATTCTGCATCGAATACATCTCCCTCAGTTTCTGATCCATTACAGATCGAGAAACAAAATCCTGAATTAGTGATTAAACCACCTACAAAAGGTGTACTTCGTAAATCAACTTTTAATCCACATGCGAGAGCTGCTCAGAATTACAATATTGTTGAAGATTTGGCAATTTCCCCTTCAGCAATGTCGGCTTTGGAAGTATTGCAGTCATGCCAATCCTAAAGAAAATTACTTTTGTCAGCCTTAGGAGCTGTAGATCTCCAGGATTTGAACCTCATGATATTCAATTTAGAAAATTTTACACCATGCCTGCCTCATCAAATGGCTTTTCAGATTCCGTTAATAGTAAAAAACAAGTGTATCTTTCGTATTGTTGTTGATGAAGGGGCTTCTACGTGTATAATGTCGATAAAATGTTGGAAATCACTTGGTTCTGCAACAATCAACCAATCACCAATTATTATCAAAGCGTTTGATAGAAGAAACCATATGGTATTTTACAAGATCTACCAATAGAGGTCGAAGGCAAAGTGGTTAACCTAGATGTGGAGGTGGTTGATGCCCCTTTAGATTACAACCTTCTCGTAGGTCGCAGTTGGTCTTACGCTATGAATGTTGTTGTATCATCTATTTTTCGTCTCATCATGTTTCCTCATAAAGGAAATATCGTTAAGATAGATTAGCTCTCATATTATTCATTCGACCCAGCCTCTACTGATAGCATCCAACATATCGGAAAATCGACTATCCCTTATAAGGATGTCGGAGTGGGTTTGATTAAAGATTTAGCTTTACTAAGAAATTTTTCCCTGCCTCCTCCTAACATACAAAAACCTATTGATAATATCAATATGATTACGTCAAGTAATATTTCCTTTGATGATCCTTGGATAGTACCTTCAAAATCCGAATTGGATTATTTCGAGGGCCCGATGCCTTTGAGTCCTTTTGAGCTAGCATATCAGCAAGTATAGTCATTTTATGATACCTTTTCAACCGAATCTGATCCAGTGAATGTGATCAATCAGGAGTCATTTTCAATATCGAGTTTAGCTTTGACACCAATTCCAGATCCTCCTCAACAAGTTTTTCATATTGATGAGCATATTCGTGAATTCTTGTCAGTAGATGAATTACCATTGGAAGATCTACACCATAGGTCTTCATTTTTTCCTAACCTCGATCATTTTGAGAATGATTTTTCCTCTATTTTTACCATTGATTACGTCAAAGAACCTCAGAATCCTCTTTCACATGCTGATTCTGAATTGAATTTAGAAAATATTTCTACGACGGTTCCTGTTGACATTTCAGTAAAGCCTAGAATTGTTGAAAACATTCACACATGTGCTTCTTGTACGCCTAAAGAAATTCAAGAATATAAAGCTGTGTTTCAGGAATTCCGTGACATATTTTCCTAGTCATATGAAGAAATGCTAGGAATCGATCTTTCAATATTTGTACATCAAATTAAGACATACCCAGATTCCAAACCAGTCAGACAGAAATTACGTCAGATTCATCCGAGAAAAGATGCCGCTATCAAAGCAGAAGTTGAAAAATTACTTCATGCAGGTTTTATTTATCCAATCCCGTTAACGGACTGGGTATCTAATATTGTTCCAGTCAAAAAAAAAAAAGCAACAATAAGAGTATGTATCGACTATAGGGATATAAATATAGCTTGTCATAAATACAATTATCCAACCCCTTACATCAATCAAATTATTGACGATTGTGATGGAAGTGAAATGTTCTCGTTCATGGATGGATTTTCCGACTACAATCAAATAAAAATACTCCCTGCAGATCAACCTAAAACATCATTCATTTGTCTATGGGGAACTTTTGCTTATCAAAAATTACCTTTTGGCCTTAAGAACGTTGGTGCCACTTTTCAAAGGGCCATGTCTTATGCATTTCATGACATTAAGCATCTTGTGCAACCCTACCTCGATGATTTTCTTGCTCATTATTCATGTAGAGAAGATCATATTACTCATTTACAAGCAATATTTATACAATGTAGGCACTATAGGATTCATTTGAATCCTCACAAATGTGTTTTCTGCATAGAATCTAGACGATTATTGGGATTTATTATCTCAAAGGAAGGCATTCATGTCAACCCATCGAAGGTTGAGGCAATCATCAATTTACCTCCTCCTTCTACTCTTTGCCAACTCCAAAGTTTGCAAGGGAAAGAAAACTTTTTATGTCGATTCATTCCTAACTACACCGAGTTAACGAAAGGTTTCACTAGGTTTTTGAAACAGAACATTCCTTTCTTTTGGGACGAGATCGCTGATTGATATTTTGATGTTTTGAAAAATGTGTTGACCCATGCACCGTTACTGCATCCTCCCAACTACAACCAAGAATACTTTTTGTACCTCGCCGCTTCCGATTCCACGATAGCGATGGTTTTAGTTCAGGAAGATGAATTTCATAGTAAACATGTGATTTACTATCTTATTCGAAATTTGCATCTGACTGAGATCAAATACTCACATGTGGAGAAATTGCCTTTGGCAGTTGTTCAAGCTATCCAATGTTTTCGTCACTACATACTTTTACACAAAGAGACAGTGATCTCTGATTGCAACCATATGATGTACATCTTGACCAAGCAATTGCTAGGGAGAAAATACTCCAAATGGATTGTTATATTGTAGGAGAAATAATTGATATTTTCTGAACTTATGTGTGATTTTCCACGTACTGATACAAAAACTATGGTAGAACAACCAATCGTGGATGAATCCTTGTTTCTTTTTAGTACCATTGATCCATGGTATGGAGATATTATCATATATCTTCAAACCCAATCTTTTCGGCCTGATATTTTATGGTCACAACGACAAAAAATTTGTTTCCAGTCTCAAAAATATCACATTGTTGGCGACACAATTTACTGTTGAGGTGCGGATTCAGTTTTTCGACATTTTCTAACTCATGATGAAGCCGAAAAGGTTTCAAATGAATATCACTCTAGAGCATGTGGCAGTCATATGTCCGGGTACACCACAGCCCAAAAGATATTGCGCACATGGTATTTATGGCCATCTATGTTTAAAGATTGTATTTGAGCGGTCCAAAAATGTCATAATTGTCAAATCTTCGATCGAAAAATGTGTGCACCACTTGCTCCTCTTCACCCCATAATTGTTGTCAGTCCTTTTGCAAAATGGGGCATTGATTTAATTACATGTAACCCTCACTCAGCTGGGGGGCATGGCTAAATTATTCTAGCAGTAGACTATTTTACCAAATGGGCCGAGGCGATGCCTAAATTTGCGGCAGATGGAAAAACTAAACCTAATTTCGTATTCAATAATGTGATTGCTCATTTTGGTGTACCCCAAGTGATAATTTGTGATCACGGGAGCCATTTTCGAAATATCACGATAACCGAGTTAACAGACTAGCTTGGCCTGCGCCATGACAGTTCTACACCATATTATCCACAAGACAATGGTTTAGTTGAAGCGATTAATAGATTTTTAGTCACCATGATCAAACGAATCATTGGAATTCATAAGTCGAATTGGCATACCATGCTCTTTTCAACACTTTGGGCGTATCGAACCTCAGTAAAAACATCAAAAAGTTCTACTCCTTTTCAACTGGTCTATGGTTTAGAAGTAGTATTACCCATTGAATGTGAGATACTGTCACTCCAACTAGCCATAGAGTTATTACCAGACACTTCTGAAGAGGAGAAACGTTTTTTATACTTGGCTCAATTAGATGAGAATCGACACACTGCTGCATTAGCTACCGAGGCTCATGCGAAAAGAATGAAAGCTCGGTATGATAGAAGTGTTACCCCTCATAATTTTTTAGAAGGATACCTAGTTTTGATTTATGATCAAGCCAACAATGAACTGGGGGCTGGAAAATTTGAACCCATGTGGCATGGTACTTACATTGTCAAGCGACAGCTTATAAAAGGGGCCTATGAATTGATTGATTTTGACGGGGTCTCTTTGGGTAAACCCAGAAATGGACTTTATCTGAAGAGATATTATTCTTGACTTCATGTGGAGATCTTCTCTATATATTAGTTAATTTTTAGCTGGTGTGCTATATATTAGAAATGTGTGCCTAGCATAAGTGTGCTCTTACTATTATTCTTGCTTATATGGATATTTTTGATATCACAGATGTCGATGTCCTTTCAAACGTATATTGGTTTTGCTGATGGCGCTTGTTGTAGTACACGAAACACCTCTTCCGCAACTTGGGTTATTTACTCACCCACTAATGAGTTAGCATCGATGCATGGGGCAAGTCTTGGTCAAACGACGAACAATATTGCCGAATATAGTGAAGTTATTGAATTATTATCGGAATCCATTTCATTTCAAATTTTGAGTTTGATTTTTAAGTTAGATTCTAAACTTGTTGTATTATAGTTAAATCGAGTATATGCTATTAGGAATCCAGTATTATTAATATTATTTTTAAGGGTTCATCTCTTGGAATGAGAATTCAATTATATTGAATATCAACACATTTCAAGGAATTTAAATACATTACCAGATGCAATTTCCTCTAATGTTATAAATATAAATTTTCAATAAAAAAGTAACAAATCAACATTTCATAACATGATTAAACAGGTAAACTAAAATAATAGTATATCATAGTATAAATGTAGTGTTCAAAAAATATACATTGTCTTCAATCATAGGCTCAAAACACCTTATGATCGGAAAAAGGTGATACAAAAATGAATCTACAAGTCAATCAGCCACTATCCATGGTGATGATCATGATAATACACCACTGCTTGTGCCACCCTAGTAAAAAACCTTTTGAATGGACCAGGAACACCTATGACATATCTTCATAGACGGAGTCGGATATCATCTATAGTAGTCTAAGGGATATCTATAGTGAGCTACTCCAGATGGTGCTCCAAGTCAGTCAGGATCTCTAGACTCTGATCCTGTGGGGGTGGTGGTGCTTCTGCTACATCCCTTTGCCTCCGGTCAAAGGAGTAGAGAATGGATGGTCGAGTTGGACCCACATCTGCATTTGAAAATTTCTGTTATCAATTTTGGATGATTAAAAAACAAAATAAAAATTATAAATTAGAACATTTCAAAAAAAAAAATTTACCTGACTCATCCCATTGAGCTCCTAGAGGAAGGGGTATCCCCCGGTTGCCACGAAAGTCCATGCCAGCATAAGGAAAATCCTCTATAACAAAAAGTTGGTGTTCTAGCTAATGAAAATATGTAGAGGGAAATCTCACAATCTCCCCACCCTCATTGTGGCAGGCCATCAAAGCAACCCAACGAACCATCCTAGGCTCTCGAGGTTGACTAGCATCAACAAGAATGTGCTACAGGGCTAGCATAGGAATCCTCACTAGAGCAAAGGTGGCTACAATGGACCCATATCCAAAGTTGGTTAGCTTCCCATTTTTGCTCTGGTGATTTGGCCTTTCACATTTTCCAGCACTGCCTCACACTAGTTGTATATAGTGCCTCGAAAGAAATCTACTACTATGTGCATCTGAGAACTAGTGGCTACATGTAAAGTTGCACTTCCGCATAGCTTGAAAACGGTAAAAGTGATCACTTCCAGCTCTGAATCGATGATAGTTTTTATGTCAATCAGTTTGTCCTGGGGATTGGCCTCATCGTTGCAGAACTCTAATTGTAGGCTGGCGACAGACTGGCCACTTGGCCTAGCCCCAAATAGAGATAATGGTTTTCCTCTCCTGGACAAACCAGTCAAAAAATAGATGTCTTCCAGCTCAATCTCAAGCTGGTGACCTTCGATCACAAAACACTGGTCCTGAGCATCCCATTTACTTACCAGCCAAGTAAGAAGATCCTCTTGAGCTATCATGCCACTGATAGCCCAAAATTTGTAAAGCCCGCATGCTCTTAAAGCTTCCAAAGTAGGTTAATGATTTATCATTGCTTCATCTACCTCTTTGTGCTCCCGTTCTCACTAAATAAGCATTGTAGATGTCCTGCGATAAGTAAAATGAAGGATTAGAATCATTTTCAAAAAACAAAATTGGGTGATTTAGGAAGAAAATATGTTTTTTAATTTTCCATGGTGCCTCCACACTTTACGCTGAGGGAAAATGTGTAGATACGCACAGGCCCTGTGTTAAAAGTGCAGGGCCCCACCATTTTTTTTTGTAGAAAAATTTCGGGGTCTGCAGGTACCTAATGCATTAGGTGCGAACCCCCGAGGGCAAATGTTTCGGCATATTTTCCTCCCAAAAATGAAATTATGACCCAAAATTAAAAGATTGAACAGATGAAATGCAAGATAAGGAGGTTGTGGATTACCTGAAATAGACGGTTTTCGAATCTGACAGCCGGTTTGCCCAGAATCTTCTCTGAAGCATCTTTTGCCTAGAGCTCTAAAAACTTCACTCCAATTTCAAACAGTAAAAATGAACTTGAAAAACTCCTTTTTATAATTTTTTTTTCGAATAGATGAATTTTAAATTTGTTTTTTTTCACTTTAAAAATCAGTTTTTCAAAATATTTTATTATTGAAACAGGTATGTTTAATTTTTCATGTTTTTGTGCAGGATAATGGATTTTTCAGGCAAAATGGTTATTTTTTACAAAGAGTAAACTTTTATCACTTTTTTGGGATCTTTAAATTTTACAAAAAAACAAAACCATGGAGTCCTCTTTTTAGCATTTTTTAGACTCTCTAAAAATGAAAAGATCATCGAGTACTTGACTATTCGAACTCATTAAAGTAAATGAACGGTCGTCCCTTCAGTATAAGTTTACCCCTTTTCTGGACTGAAATGGACTATTTACGAAAAAGGTATACGTTGACTAATCATAGTCAATAGAGTTCTCTCTTGTATTATTTTATCCTTTTTCAATCTTGAGGGACTAAATTTACGAAAAGGAACACCCATGGAGTTTTCTTAAGTTTTTTCTTCAGACTCCCTAAAAATGAAAAGCACTGAGTTTCTCCTATACTGGAGTCGTTAAAATTTAATAGTAAAGGGCTTGTCGATTAGAAAGAGGAAAAAACCACTCCTTCTTAGGGTTCGATTCTAAACTAAGTCGGACTCATCCAAAGGATGAGGTTATAAACAAGCAAATGTTATCCTCCTCAAGCTTGTCAAAAATAAAAAGGTACTTGCTAGAAATGGTGGGGGAAAAGAGAGAAAAATATATTCATTTGTTACACTTTGATTTGTAAAGCATTACACCACTCTTGAACAGGACACTTTTTGTCACACTTCTACCTGGGTTGGGAAATCCTTTGCCTATCAGTTAATCAAACCACATTTGAAATTCTTCAGCTGGTTTCTGGGTATTAGCTTAGGGAAACTGTCACCAAACCATCTGCAGTGTCATTATGTGTTCAAGAGGACAGTCAAACAAACAATTCATCTACAAACACTTGTCTCCATTCGTGTTAACCATCCCTAAGTTAGTCCTTGCAAAAATTTCTTCAAAACTTGATCTATGTTTTTGTGTCGTGAGCTTGCTTACGATAGCTCACTTTCTATCAATGACAGCTCATCATTTAGGAAGTTGATCTGGAATCCATCAGTACGTTGGAATCTGCATGCCTTAATGGTAGGTTTCTCGCCTTCAACGACAAGTTACATCATTGACCTTCAATCGAACGATTCCGTGAAATTTTTGACTTCAGATCACATATTCACGTTTCGTGGAATGTACTGAGTAATTTGAGAGCCATTGTAATTATTGTTGGTTTCTCTCACAATTGTTAATAGTTCACATCATTGACTGCTAATCAAGTGGTTTCTACCATGTTTGACTTCAACACATTTAATCGCACGAATAGAATTGTACTAGTTTCGGAAGCAGAAATCAAGACCTTGGATCTAGTTTCCACCATCCAGGCCATGAGGATTTTTATTATTCATTATCAATTAGACGATTCATTACAGATAGCTACGTCCATGATGTGTCTACATGATTGATGTGATATTAAAATCATTTCTATATCAGAACAACTTTAGTTAGTTTTTTATCTGAGTATGGAAATGCCTACCTTAGCGATGATATATATGTGTGTGTGTGTGTGTGTTGCATTGAATTTTTTTACAAGGTTCTGATTAGGGTGTCCATAGGCTATTCCTTGAAATGATAATGCACATCACTCTTAGAATATTCCCAGAATTCAGACTTTAGGGGGCAATTTGTTACACTGAAATTTGTCACCATGACATTTTAGTACTCCCTTGAAAGCCTACAATATCAAAGTTCCCAAAATCAAGCCTTGAAAATAAGAGAAAAGCTCATATAAGCCTTAAAACTCTGGTACCGCACTTTCTCCTAGTTTTTCCTACGGTCCCACACTTTTTGGCTATAAATCATGTGTATCCAAGCGCACTTTCTGCTTATTAAAAGTGTGGAACCCTATAAAATATTAGAAAAGGTGCAAGTAAAATCTAGTAGCTTAGTTAAATTCATTTTTAGAAGCTTCTGGAAACATTCCTATGGTGGAAAGTAAGCTCCTTTCATGTTCATGCATCCCATCCAATAAGGATCTAACCCCTTGATGAAAGGAACTAATCCCTTTGAAGGAGGATATTATCCCTTCTTGTATGGAGCTGTAACCTCCTCTTCTCCACTATAAAAAGAGTCATAGGCTAGTCTCAATAGGTTACCAATTGTTAACTAATTGATGAGTTGAAGTTTTAATATTGTTGGAGGTGAAGTGTTGTTGAAACTTAGACCCTTTTAGCCGAGATTTCATGTGGGAAGGATTACATACCTGTATGTATCTTGGTTGGAAGAGTGCAAGGATGATCTGAGTAAAGGAAATTCCTGCTCTAGACCCAAGGAAGACCTATACAACATCAAGGCAGACATGGTTGTAAGGCTCTTCTTATTTAAGTTAATACAAATAAATCCGTTTTTCTCAATAAGCTATCAATTGATTGTTTATTTTATGGATTCGTTGATCACCATAATGGATATGATTTATGAATATATGATATGCAGGTGCTATTTTATTTTTGTTTGTTTTTTATTGCAAATGTATAAAGATAACTCTTTCAGGCAACTGAAGGACTACTACTACAAACAAGCGTTGGATCAAAGGTAAGATCGTTAAAACCTTAATGGCATTTAATTATGAATCGCAATATATCTAGAGAAAGATAGTTCTGTTTGTCCATTTGTTGGGAGCTATCCATAGGACACTTGGGAGGTTTGTCTTGTCCACAAGAATTATTTATCCATCCAAAAACTTTCTTACACCATGAAGGTTCTATCCTTCATCACTGCAACAACTTCTATCAGCATAGAATATGTAGTGAGAGTGGCTGATGCTGAAAATGGGAGAATGTCTCCCTCCTCCTTGAGTCTGTCCCAAAATATTTGCACTATACTATAATCTTCCAAGGTCTTCACCCCTCTAGAATCTAAGAGTGGTGAACCAAATGGAAATATTTCTCTAACCAAATTTAGATCTAGTGGCCTCCCAGGTGGAATGCCCCCATGTAGTGAGACATCAAGATCTAAAACAGACTGTATATATGAGTGGCCTAATTTGTCCCTCTCTTCACTGTGCAATATAATCTCCTTATTCTATGCATAAACCTCATAAAATAGATAAGGGTGAATACTCATCATCCCTTGATGCTGATCCTTATTTTCTTCCATCTCGCAATCCACAAAAACTGATACAATATGCTCCAGAGTTGTGCTTTGGTTCCCACATGTTAAATCATTTGGAACTCCTTGCAAAGACACAAGGGCTCCTCCAATCGAAGAAATGACTCCCTTCCCATCTCCATGTGGTGATGGATCTCCTCTTGATGGTACAACGCTGTTAGCTCTTCTTTGCTCATCCTCTTCATCAATATTTGAGAATGCATCATCATCAATGAGAGACCCTTGATCTCGTTCTTCTCTTGAAGGATGAACCTCCATGTCTTCATCTATAGAAGAGTGTTCTTCAAGAAGTGGGGATCTTGCCCTTGGGAAGGTATCATGCATGTTTTTATGCCCTTCAACAAAAATATGGAGTTGAGTTGGAAAAGAAGATCTCTCTAACTCGTGCAAAGGTTTTGAGTTTTTGGGTTCAACAAGAGATGTTTCATAATGTTTAAGATCAAATATTTTCAATAATTTCTTAGTGAACCCTGCATAAGTGTTTACATTTTCATGATGAAATGAAGCAGAACTACAAAACAACCAATCATGGGCCACAGATCTGACTTGAAGCACTACTACTCTAATAGCCTCTTTCTCCAAAACTCGGTGTAGCTAGAAATATGAATCTAGCTCCTTCACCCAAGCTTTTGGTGTGCACTTTGCTGATTCATCAAATTTATATAGAAAGATTCTACCTCTGTTGCTTCTATTATGGTTTTTGGATCTTCTCTCTTCCTTGAGTTGGAAAAACCCTTGGAATTCCATGTGCTCTTTGAATCTCCTTGATTAAGACTCATACTCCTGAAGATAGTCACTCAAGGTCTCCTCCCTTCGTGCATCTTCTTCCTCCACCCTTCTTGTAGTGAATGTGGGAAATAAACTGCGTTGTGGATATTCATGTGTGGATGAATTTCCACACCCATCATGTGAATACCTAGGGCTTTCTTCACTTTCAAACCCTCTTGAAGTTTTTCTACACCTCTCCCCTTTCATCTCCTTGAGATCTTCTTTGATATTCTTCACAGTTTGGAAAAGAAGTCGAGAGATCCTCTCTTCATTAATTTCTCCAAATAATGGAGTCATGCATTTGTTTCTTTTGTAAAACTTATATTTTAAGTGAGAATAATCTTCTCCTTCTAATGACATAATGTCTTGAATGTATAGGCTGAGCCAAGATTATGATCTGGTACCACTGTAATATTCCAATTTGGAAATAGTAGCAATACAAGACATAATAATGGAAAACACAAAAAATATGATCATGAAATGAGAGGGATCAAATGTAGCCATAATTTTATTAATATATCACCAATAATATAAAAAAATATCTTGAGGGACAAGCCACTCAAGTAATAAGAACAATCCTCCAATGATCAGAACAATCAGCACATGAGTTGCTGCAACTATATAGAATGCCAAAGAGCAGTGAAAGCACTGTCTATATCAATGTAGTTGATGTTGTAAACATACATAAATGGAATATGGCTGAGAGGAACAAAATAATTTCCCAGAAAATAAGATGTGGGCTCTAATACAACATTTCTAGCCAACCCAGAAAAGATTGCTAGAAATATCAATAAATAAACAATGTGACAAATAACCCTGGGGTTAATATGCCATTGCAATTGGATATGATATGGAATGAGGCTATGATAGATCTGAAATGGTAATTTCCTAACCCAATTTTATTTCTAAATATGAGGTTGATCCCTCTACTCAGAAATCGACCCTCTTGGTGGGCTGAATGAACCCTCCTAGTTATTGCCTCCAAAAATAACACAGTTCAGAATTGTGACAGCACTATGAGGGATGGTAGATGGTTGGCCTACTGTAAAACTGTGAAAATATGTCCAATATCCCTCCTTTATGATCCTCCAATGGATAGGATACCTCTCCACTGAAAAACAAGCTAAGAAATAGCTCTATGTGATCCTCCTTTGCTGCACAACACAACCCAGCTCTAAATAGAAAATGAAATGTAGCTAAAGGAGGTAGCTTGGCCAGAATGAGGAATGAGGAAATGCAGCTCAAAGAACCTCTCCTTCCTTGAGGATGAGGTAGGGATTCCCGATCAGGAACATCCTTGTGCTAAACAACACAAAAACCCTACTAAACAACAAGAGGAAGGAAAAGTCTAAACAGACGAATATGAAATAATAATATCAAACATGCATAACAAAGGCTACCATCCTCTCCATATATAGCAAGTGAGCCTCCTCACTTTGGGTCCCATCCATAATTTCCACCAAGCTCATGCAATTTTTCCTCCACCAAAACTGCATTGTCTCATCATATAGGCCACTCCTCCATGACAACGATGTTGATTTGGTCAAATTTGACTGAATCAACATGATCCAATCCCTATTCACACCCAAAGGTGTTTAATCCAGTTGCTTATTCTTCCTCCTTTCACATTAGGAGTGTTATTATTTCTTCAAAAAGGGGTTTATGGGCCTCCCTACCCACTTATTCATCTACATAGTGATAAAAAAAACTATAATATTCTATTTAGATGTAGGCTAAATTTTTAGAATATTACAGTAACTGAAAATATGTTAGGAAAATAGTGGCAAGGGCGCTAAAGGTTCCATGTGAATCTGATGGTTTTTCCACATACCACTTTATGGCTACTCCAGTCAGAGTGCATTGAAATAGTCTCAATCAAATATTGGCATCAATGATATTGTTCGATGAGCACCACAGGTGGAAGGTCATGACATGATTACCTAGGTCTTCTGCTTGCTTTCCTTCAAACATTGGTATATCTGAAGGGAGCTCCGTGGGCATGGGGGGCCATATATGGTTGTGTGTGATGGGGTCATTCATTTTCTTGGTTAAATAGGGCAGATTCAATGAAGCTAGGAAATGTGACTAAGAGGTTGATATCATTGCATTGTGCAAAAACAAAAAGTTCCAGTTAGGAAGAGGGGTAGTCTATGACATACCCTACTATGTATTTGGCTAGCTTCCTGAATGGGATGCACTACTATGCTCCTTAGGGGTTGTGGGAGGAGTGGTCTGTGGTGTGGTTTTAGGAGACTGAGTAGGGTTCCCAACTATGGATGCACTATTAAAGGACTAACCTATAATGGTGGCAGCGTTTTTTCTTTGACGCCTAAATGGCGAAAGACCCAGAACACCTCCCAGTAATGGGGGGAGGTCCAAAAATGCCTAGATTGACGAGGTATAGTTAGTTACATTCTGGTGTCAACCAGGTCTGGTTTTGGAAAAATTTGAGAGGATAGATTCAATGATCAAAGAAAAATTCCTGTCACATACATAAAACAAGGAAAAAAATGAAATAAATTTCCCTTTAAATTAATCTATATGATCACGCAATCAAACAAGTCGTTTTTGTTTGTTTGCGCATGGTACTCAAAATCATATAAGACCTATTCCTCCTCACACACTCAAATGTAACTGGGCCTTGAGAATATACCTAGCAAGTGCTAGCACAATGTCCCATAAGAGCTGGCGACACCCCCAGTCAGCTGAAGAAAATCCACCAAAGTAAGGGTAGAGGGTTTGGCCCTTCCCTGCAGTGCCACATATAAGGAAAGGATGCCCTATTTTTGGTCACTAAGTACTTTCATCCCACATGAGAATTTTATTGTTGGGATTCTTGGTAATTCATCTAACAATACCTAGTATCAGCCGAGTCAGGTAGCCCCAACTGATTCTACACACACTGCACCTAAACCTAACCCACTTTGAAATGGGTCTCTGTCATGCTCAGGTTTTCTTTTCCATGGGATGATAGGTGGATTTGAAGCTCCCTAAACAATCAAATTATATGTTTCAATATGAAGAGTTATCAAGGCATATTATTGGATTCCTACGCCCTTGATCCTAACTTAAGCTATAAATTCTTTTCTAGCCCTTGTGGGGAGAATTTAGTGAGTTTGGTTAATTTAGTTTTAGGTGTCTTTTCTTTTCTTAGTGATTGAATGTGTGTGAGCACAAATTGGACAAAAATATATTTTTAATTTGTGGATATTCGATGATCCTTTACAAAATACCCTATTTAAAATATTTTGTATTGTTCCTTGCTCAAAAGAAAGACGTGCAGATTATGGGCCACTTTCTAATTTTCCTAGTTAATCTATGTGATCAACTATAGGGAGATGGTGAATTGTGAATAGGGAGCATTCATATGCTTACCTAGGATCACTTTAGGGTGTAGAGGTAGCATATATTACTTGTTCTTCTATAAACAAATCAATCCTAATCCCGAAAATCCCAGTGCAAAAATTGAACTAGATTAAAAATTTTACACTAGAAAAAAGAAAATTAGCTATGCATGCATGGCCTTGGGCCACTTACTTTGGCTAGCTATCTACGTGTGCTAGTACCAAAATTTGTAAAAAATATTTTTTTTTCGAAATGCAAGTTATTTCCCCCCCCTCCTTTGTAGGTTTTAACCCTAAACAGAAATTATCTACACACGAATCTTATAACAGAAAATAAACAATAGCGAGAGCATAAAACATAAAACAGATAAACACAGAGATTTTCCCCTGGATCCCAAATTGGGACGACCACCTTGATTTTTCATTATATTCCTTTTAGTGTTACAACACATATATATACATGTCGAAGCATACATAAATCCTAATCCATTAGCCCTGGATTAGAACATAATCGTAGTTCCCTTGACTGGATTTACAAAATACCAGGGGCCGAAAACCATTGTACCCCAAAACCATGTGAAAAATCATGCAAAAAACATGGGTGGGTCCGCATATGAGTGGGACTGCATACCAAAACAATTTTCACCGGAGCACTGCCCCGGACCCCGACAGGGGGGGCTACCACCCCCCCTGTGAACCCCCTGCTACGCCTGGCGCAACGTACAGCGCGTGGGGCTAGTCGTGGAAAGAATATAACACATACCCAACATTCTCCCACTTGTTGTTTTCTTTCCACAGGGGGCCACGGGAGAGCTTAGTCATTTGGACAATTCTTCAACACCCATTGTTTCTCTACACCAAGAGAACTTCTGAGTGCTCACAGACTTCATCAATGCATCTGAAACATTCTTCAAAGTGTCCACCTTTACTAGCAACACCCTTTTAGACTCAACCATATCTCTAACAAAGTGATATTGAAAATCAATGTGCTTTGTCTTTGAATGATAAGCAGGGTTCTTAGCCAAGAAAATTGCACTTTGGCTATCATAAATAGCTTGCTGTACCAACCCCATACTTGAACACAATCTCTGCAATGAAACTGCTTCCTTGCTTGCATGAGTGGCTGCTACGTATTCTGCCTCTGTAGTTGAAAGTGCCACTACAGACTGTCTTTTACTCATCCAACTGACTGCACCTCCAAATAGGCTAAACACATACCCACTTGTAGATCTTCTTTGGTCCAGATCTCCAGCCCAGTTTGCATCAACAAAACCATGAATGTCCACCATTCTTTCCAATCCTAGTCTTCCCTGGTAGCGCAAGCCATAATCACTAGTGCCACTTAAATATCTGAAAACCCACTTCACTGCTGTCTAATGGTCCTTCCCTGGGTTTGACATAAACTTGCTCAATAATCCCACAGCATGTGCAATGTCTATTCTAGTACAGACCATTGCATACATCAAGCTACCCACTGCACTTGCATATGGAACACGGGACATATCCTCCTCTTCTGTTTGCATTATTTATTGTTTGCACTTCTTCTGTTCAGCATTCTGACCGCTATCATCCCGTACATTGAACCTCCGCAATATAGTCTCGACATACTTCCTCTGGTTTAACCAGAGCTTCCTCTTTGCCCGATCTCTCTTAATTTCCATGCCCAAAATATAGTTTGCAGCACCAAGATCCTTCATGTCGAATTTGGAGAACAGTTGGGTCTTCAAATCTTGGATAATTTCTTTATCATTTCCAATCAACAACATATCATCCACATACAAGACCAAATAAATAACATGGTCACCAATTAATTTGAAATAAACACAGTGATCCTCCTTGCTCCTAGTGAAGCCAAGTCCCCATATATAGGTATCAAATTTCTGATACCACATCCTTGGTGACTGTTTTAACCCATACAGAGACTTCTTCAACCTGCATACCAGTTCTTTCTTACCCTTCACCATAAAGCCTTCAGGTTGCTTCATGTAGATCTCCTCTTCTAGATCCCTATGAAGAAATGTTGTCTTCACATCCATCTGTTCTATCTCAAAATCAAATGCAGCAGCAACAGATAAAAGTAATCTAATAGAAGTAACTTTGGCAACAGGAGAAAAATATCACCAAAATCAATTCCCGGCACCTGGGAATAACCTTTCGCTACCAACCGAGCTTTGTATTTCTCCACCTTGCCTTCTACATTCATCTTCTTCTTAAACACCCATTTTCTCCCAATGGGCTTCCTTCCAACCGGCAACTCCACCAGATCCCATGCCTCATTTTTGTGCAAGGATGCCATTTCATCAACCATGGCCTCCTTCCAGAGTTTTCCATCCTCGGAATCTACTGCCTCCCTGACAGTTCTGGGATCATCATCAATTATAGTTAAGGAAAAACCTGAACATAAATTAGATGGACTATACCTTTCTGGTTGCCTTCTTTCCCGAACTGATCTTCTCAAAGTTGGAGTTTGTGGCTCTTCGTCTTCTGAATCTTCTTCTGTTGTAGAGTCCGATTCATCCTCCTTTAGCTCAAACTCTATCTTCTCAGGTTCCTTTGGTATGATTTCATGTTTAACAACATCTTTCACCTCTCTAAACACCACATCTCGACTGTACACAACCTTCCTTGTTTTCGGGTTCCAAAGCTTGTAACCTTTTAAACCATCCTTATACCCAATAAAGATGCACCTTTCAAATTTATTATCCAACTTGGTCCTTTTCTGCTTTGGAACATGTACATATGCATCACATCCAAATATCCTTAGATGTGAAAGAGAGGGTTTCTTACCAGTCCATACCTCATGTGGAGTCTTATCCTCCAACGCTGATGAAGGTGATCTGTTAACTAAGTAACATGCAGTCTCCACTGCCTCTGCCCAGAATTCTTGTCCTAACCCAGTACCACTGAGCATGCTTCTTGCCTTTTCCATCAGCATTCTGTTCATTTTTTCTGCAAATCCGTTTTGCTAAGGTGTGTATGGAGTATTCTTCTGCCGTGATATACCAAAATTCTTACAGAACTCTTCAAATTCCTTCTTGCAGAACTCCCCACCATTATCTGTCCTCAGTGCTTTTATCTTCTTCTTTGTCTAGTT
This sequence comes from Pinus albicaulis, assembly GCA_034641835.2. Classification (NCBI taxonomy): domain Eukaryota; kingdom Viridiplantae; phylum Streptophyta; class Pinopsida; order Pinales; family Pinaceae; genus Pinus; species Pinus albicaulis. Next base: position 1,384,416,547 of record CM076584.1, read on the forward strand.
TTCCACCAGAGCATTAAATTCTTTAAATTTTTCAAAGACTTCAGATTTCTTCCTCAAGAAATATATCCATGTATTCCTTGAGAATTCATCTATGAATGAAACATAGTACACCGACTTTCCTAGTGATAGAACTGACACAGGTCCAAACACATCACTCTACACAAGTTCTAATATCTTGTTCGCCCTCTTAGCACTAGAAGGAAAACTCACCCGATTCTGCTTCCCATATACAAAATTTTCACAGAAATCGAAATCCAGAGAGAAATTAGACATAACTTCTACCATACCATTTCTATGTAGTATCCGAAGGCCCTTCTCTCCAATATGTCCAAAACTTTGATGCCGTAGCATGGTCTTTTCTCTAGAGACAGCTAAGCTTTCTGCTCCATTTTCAGGAACCACATAACTATTACACCCATCAATAACAGTGTTACCTTGTAGCTTGTATAGAGTTCCAATCCGAACTCCCCGCATTAATACCAGTGCTCCCCGAACCATCTTATAGGCATCTTTCTCGAACATTGTTTTTACACCTGCATCATCCATCTTGCTTACCGAAATCAAATTTCTAGCCAATGCAGGAATATGCAGAACACCAAGAAGTGCTCTAATCCTTCCACCTTGTAGCTTCAACTTGACTTTTCCATGTCCGACGATTCTAGCCTTCGTATCATCCCCTAAGAAGACATCACCACCATCATATTTCTCATACTCGCAGAACCAATCCCTATGGGGAGTGAAGTGAAAGGATGCACCTGAGTCAATCAACCATGACTCATGATCTACATGTGTATTTGAAGAAGAAGCCAAATACACATCACCACCTTCATCCGAGGTGGATTTTTCCTCTGCAGAAGGAGCTTCATCAGATCCCTTTCCTTTCTCAGGAGCTTTAGATCTGCATTCCTTTTTGTAGTGTCCTTCCTTTCTGCATTTCCAGCACACCTTTACAAAATTTCTAGGAGATTTAGATCTCCATCTAGATCTAGATCTCCCACTCGAAACCTTATTCTTGTTTTTGTTTTGGGACCTTCCTCGTACAGATAAGGCATCTCCATTCTGACCCTCCATATTTCTCCATCTCATTTCCTCTGACAGCAAGGCTGAGACAATGTCATCAAAATTCAAGGTAGTTGTATTGCTACCTATTGCAATAACCAGACTGTCCCACGAGTCTGGTAGAGAGCACAACAAACTGATGCACTTATCTTCATGTGAGATTTTAATATCAACAGGTGACAGCTGACTTACCACAGTATTGAAGGCATTCAGATGCTCTGTCACCGAGTCTCCATCCTTCATCCTCAGGCTATATAGCTTTTTTCGCAGGAACAACTTATTCACCCGAGACTTAGATTGGTACAAAGTCCCAAATTTTTCCCACAAATTCTTCACCGTAGCTTCCCCAGATACATTCAAAAATACTGAATATGATACACACAACCGTATTGTGCTCTTAGCCTTCCGATCCAGTTTCTTCCAGTCTTCATCTGACATTTCCGTTGGTTTAGTACCTGGATCTACCGTGATCCACTGATATTTATCCACTAGCAGATCCTCCATTTTGAGCTTCCACAACTCAAAACTCTGACCATTAAATTTCTCAATCTCTATCTTTCTGCCGCTCGCCATCTTCTTTCACCGCAAGAGTTGATCCCACAGATTTCCCACTGAACAGGGTCTACCTCAGGCCCGAACAAAAAACCCTCAGCAGCAAAGGTGTCCCCTTGAAACTGAAATAGCTTTGATACCAAATGTAGGTTTTAACCCTGAACAGAAATTATCTACACACGAATCTTATAACAGAAAATAAACAATAGTGAGAGCATAAAACATAAAATAGATAAACACAGAGATTTTCCCCTGGATCCCAAATCGGGATGACCAACTTGATTTTTCATTATATTCCTTTTAGTGTTACAACACATATATATACATGCCAAAGCATATATAAACCCCAATCCATTAACCCTGGATTAGAACATAACCGTAGTTCCCTTGACCAGATCTACAAAATACCAAGGGCCGAAAACCATCGTACCCCAAAACCATGTGCAAAATCATGCACAAAACATGGGTGGGTCCGCATATGAGTGGGACCTCATACCAAAAACATTTTCATCGGGGCACTGCTCCCCCCCCACTGTGACCCCCCTGCTGCGCCCGGCGCAACGTACAGTGCGTGGGGCTAGCCATGGAAAGAATATAACACATACCCAACATACTTAAATTATGTGTGAACATTGCAAAAATGAACTTGAAATAAAACTAACATTAAGCCTACAAAAGGCAGTTAAGAGTGAGCTTTAGCAAGCTATGGGATACCACAACTAGTGTTGGAAGGTGTATTAGGGGCTGCCAAGAACTTTACAAGCAGGAAAAGGTAGAAACATGGGAGAAATTTCTCATTCTATATTTTGCGTGCAAAAGGCTGAAACAGGCGCAATGTCTGCACGCGGGTAAACTCTAAATGTGCACCATGTGCATCCGTGGGAAGAAAAAGCGTGCAAATTCCTGCAACAAAATTTTGGAGTTGTTCAACTTTAGTCTATCACTTGGGATGAACTAGGGATTGCAAGAGAAATCATGGGAAATTCAGCTCCACTCCACAACACCAATATAGGTCTCTGCAAAAAAGGCAGAACCAAATAAACTTGGTAATAAACATTAGTGGAGACACTAATCCTGTTGGGATGTGTTTGGTGCATGTATGTACAAAATAACACCAACTTAAGGGATGTGGAATACCCACTTAAGTTATTGGTAAGAGGCAGAAAAAGAAGTAGAGTCAAGCAAGTTAGTGGAACAAGCTAGAATCATAAGCATACTAGATAGAGAAATAACATGCATATATAAATTAAAACTAAACTAAAAAATAAAAAAAATAAAAATGAGCTCTGAAAAGAGTCAAATGACAACAATAATATGAATGGTGGCTCTAGGCCCCTCTTATTGAGCGCTGGTAGTAATAAGAGTGAAATTTTACCCTCTTGTCAAAGGGCTCCTAGAAAATGGGTTCTAAGTCCCACTACAAGGATATTTTTTTCCAAAAATTTCCTCGATGCAGTATCCCTCTCTCTCTACTGTGGTGAACTAAACTTGTTGGATGGCCAACAATTGATCCCCCTCTATCTTCAGCTCCAGATCACACACTATTGGTATTTCTTGGGAAATTCTAGCCAACATAACAATGTGTTCACCCATTCTTCATCTCATGGTGGCCTTATATAGGAGATTTCAAATCCTCCTTCCCTCCCTTGGTATATTATGGATGGTGACCCAAGGCAGGGGTATGATTCCTTTGTGTGCTCGAAATATTCTATTATGTGCTCACTTGATGTTTAAGGAGGCATTGGTAGCTGTCCTTAGGCGTCTTCAAGTGAGGAATCACATGTCCTTTGCTTTGTGCAGTCTTGGAAAGTGAGTTTTTGCAATTCTGAGGATTGTGTGCATTTCCATCCATAAGGCGCGCAAAGGCACTCTTCATGAAGGATAATGCATGAAAAAGCATTTAGGACTTTTTAAAATTTGATTTTTCCTTAGACCTTAGAGATTTTTAAATACTTTCTAGATTCTATAATGTTTTCTATCCCTTTAAATCCTTTTGCTTGACATTAGATAATGTCATCTTCTGTTGTATGATTTTCCAATGTCAACAGTAGGTAAGTGGAATTAATGATTTAGATGAATAGGTGTTTATCAACTTTTCTTTGGGCTATGGAGTCAAATTTGCTTTGAAATAGAACAGAATCAAATTATAAGGAAAGTGTTACATGGCAAGACAGGTGAGAAATATCAGATCTAAAGGCTAAATGGTGAAGTGGCTTTTCAATCGGGATCAAGGATCAATTAAGACTTACTTAAACCAGATAATGAAGAAGGATGAAGGGGTCAATTGGGATCAGAGGGAAATTAATGATTCTCTAAACCGAATATCAGAAGAAAACATAGAAAGTACAACAGCTAAAAGAAAAGTGTAATTAAATAAATTCTATAGTAAAACTCCTGTTATAACATTTATATTTAGCAAACATCCAAGTTTATGGAATACTTAAGAAAATAACATGAACAATTGAAATTATACTTCACTAAGATAGCTCATCACATGAATCCTGTAAAGCAGTTTCTTTATTATCGGTTCAGTCTGTCAATTGGAAATTGATACAACAACCCTTTGGCAAGAAGATCAATCAGCTAAAAAAATGCTCAGAAGTCCACACTTGATTGACCCTTTGATACTTAAAATGATGAAGTATTTATACAAAAATTTTCAAAATATCCTATCAACTCATTTAGGATTTATTCAAGGAAAAAAAAATATCTTAACGCAAAAAGGTAGTGACACTTTTCAACTGACTAATATTCGGCCTTGTTTCCTTGCTTGTTTCACACTGGCTGCTTCTTTCATGTTGGATTCTCTTTCACGTTGTATTTTTTCGATTTGTTTTTCTTTCATTTGTCTTTCATAGAAAATCACACTAATATTCTCCTGTTTCTTCATCAGGGTTTGGACTTTCATTATCTTGTGGTAAAACTCATCCTATTTCCATGTCTTTAGTAAAAGTGGATTTTTACTTTAAAAGACATGTTTTAACTTTATAAAACTAAAAGTGTGTACTGTAGAGAACTTTGTATGAACTTGTTGTTTCTAGTGTAGATGTTTTATCCTTGGTAATAGTCATTGTCTCTGTTTCAATTGTCTCTTTCTATTGTACATAGTCTTTTACTGATTAAGTTGTTGTTGAATTCATATTTTGTGAGTCTGGGGTAAATAGGTCTGGAAGTAGTATCAAATTGTTTATCTATCGCTTGGTTATGCTAATCGTATGAAAAAAGAAATAATTATAAATGAAAGCAAAGGTTTGCAGGGAGGTGATCTGACTTCAATGAACTGGTGGGTTTGTGGAGGGGGTTCGGTCTGCAATGAAGCTTTAGCTCTGGTGGGAAATGGATTTTAGTTACTTTTCACAAATCAACACAAATAAGTAAACGAACAGAGTAGCCACATTTTCATATTTGAACACTTGGTGGTTTTCTTTATGGCACGGGTGGTTTCACTACAAGAAGAAAGCACATTGGTGAGGGACATGCTTGTGACGGACCTTTAAGGTCCATCACCAATGTCACATATGGTGACGGTCATTAAAAAACCGTCACTATAAGTGTATATAGTGATGGTCCTTTATGGTCCGTCACCAAAGAGATTTTGAATGACACTTTTAGTGAGGGTCATTAAAGGCCCATCACTAATTCTATCTTTGGTGACACTTATAGTAACGAAATTTTAATGACCCACACCAATGCTCTTTTTGTTACTTTGGTGACGGTCAAAAAATGTCCGTCATTGTTGATCATTAAAAAAATGTCACTGTAACTGTATATAGTGATGGTCCTTTATGGTTTGTCACCAAAGAAATATCACTTTTGGTGAGGGTCGTTAAAGGCCCATCACTAATTCTCTCATTGGTGACACTTCTAGTGAGGAACTTTTAATGACCCTCACTAATGCTTTTTTTGTTACTTTTGGTGACAATCAAAAAATGTTCATCATCATTGATCATTCCAATGAATTTTTGATGACGCCATGTGCATGTTAATATATTTTTTGTCAAAAGATAATGATTTAATACCATTATTGTGGAGCATTTTTTATAATATGTCCAAGGCTGTAGTGGTTAGGGTCAGTCAATTTTTTAGGAAGTAATAAGAATGTATCATTTCCCTCAAGTAATGACTAGTCGAATAGAGATTTCCTACGAGTCAACACATGATTCATATATATTAAGTTTATTATCTAGAAAATTCCATTTAGATAAAGTTCCACTATTGTGTGTAGGAAATATATTATTTAATACATAATCGAGCTCTGACAATTCTATTAATGAGAAAGACCTAACAATCCTCAACAATCTGGGCACACCTTAAAGTAATGCTTTGGCACACGCTAACATTTCTTAGCACCCCACATGTCTTGGAATATATTTGTACCTAGAACATCTTGTGATGACACTAACACCCAAGCACATGGTGGCATGTGCTAACACAACATGGAACTCTCCTAGCATGTGTTGGCATGCTGCATATAGTCCCTAGCATGCCCTGGAACACCTTGGTTGAATACATTGACATACATTAGCACTTGGCACACAATGCCACTTGGCATGTATTGGGACCTATTATTAGTGTGCCTAGCATGACCCTTTTCAAAAAGATAAAGTCCTAACTTATTAACCCTCTTATTGGTTCTTCCTTTTATTGCCTTGATACATATTGACATACCCTGGCACCCTAGGCCACATCCTTAGCACCTAGCATGTATTGGCATATCTTGGCACTATTAATTGACACATGATATAATTAGCACACCCTGGAACTCCCAAGCACACTTTGGGAATTCTTAACATGCATTGATATTCCCTAACATGCCTTACCAATGCTTAGCATACCTTGTCACTCCCTCCTTGTCATGAAAACTAACGTTGACCATTAACACTAGTCTCTAAAAGTACACATTCCTCATATTCATCAACTTCCATGAATTTTTACCTAGTGCATGCTCCCATAATGTTTTTTCCTAGTACTCCTTAACACTCATCAACATGCATTATCACTCTCTAGCACACCTTAATTAGCACTCTTCAACATTCCCTTCCACTTCATAACATGCATAACACTAGTCCCTGACACATATTGGCGCTTGGCACATGTTGGCACTTGGAAAGTCTTGGCATGTATGGAATACGTTGAGATGCCTTGGCATGATTTAGCATGGTTTAATATTAAATTTATTTGTGATGATCAATTGTTGGAAAGTAGATGAGAAGCAACAAAGGAATACTTGGTACTTAGAATGCACTAAGACTTTGAACTTGGCACCTATTGTCACCTAGTGTTGGTGTGCCTAGCATGCCTCTCTTGGAAAAGGTAAATTGATGACTTATTAACCCTCTTATGTGTTCAGTTCCTTGTAGTTTAACTTTTTTCTCCCTTTTGTTGTCTTGACAGTCCCTGACACACATTCACACAACCTTAGCTTGCACATCTTGGCATGCCTTATCACTTGGCACATCTTAGCATGTTTGACATGTATTCCCACTATCTGGTACATCAAGGGGGTGAAGAGAGATGTAGTCCTAAAGTAGGTCGAGTACGAGGGCCAAGTAAGGGTTTATAAAGGGAGGTCATGATCATCCTCCAAGAGCAAGATCATCATGTGAGGGTTCAGAAGAATGTTGCATACCTTAATGGTCGATTTGCGCTAGGAAGTAGGATGGCATATTGCTGGTTCTCTTCTAGCAGATTGAGCTTAAGAGAGGTTTCTCATGAGAATATGGGCATGTGATTTCAATGGTGTCTTTGTGTGAAGGCCACATCAAATTCTGAAATTTTGAAATTTGCAACCAGAAATAGTGAGATTGGAAACCAGAAAGGACAAAAAAAAAATGCACCCACACTTGTGAGGAATTTTGATGAACCAGAAGTGAGGAAAGTGGGGTATCTAATTTGTTTTTCCCTTAAATAAATTGGACAATAAATTGTAATTTCATCTCATAACAACTTGTGTAAGTTAATTAATTCATGATGACCGTGTTAGCTCAAGAAATTCAAGTTGAGGGTCTAATATGAGGCATTTAGAGGGATTCTAATATTTTTTGGGTCTAGTTGAAGTTGATGCATTAGTGGGGTGAAAATGTAATTAACTCAATTAAATGAGTTAAAATCAATTTAACTAGTTCTAACTAAGTGATGAGCTAGTGAGAGGTCCAGTGAATTAAATTAGATTTAATTCACAACGAGTGATCAATCAGATAATTGATAATTCACTATTAATAGTTGCATGCATGTCAGTGTCAAGGAATACCCAGTTGAGACAGAGGTTAAAGGGAACATAACTATCAGTTGTATTCAGAGAAAAATTCCCATGTACAATTATAAAGTCATTGGGATGCCATGATGGATTGTGCAATCAAGGAAGGTTGATTTTCCTAATTAATAAGGAGTTAATTCCATAGGAATTGCATGAGCAAGGTAGGCTGAAGTAAGGATGAGAATTGGCTAAGTACTAGACTGAGTTTGCCCAAATCAACGGGAGACAATTGACAGAGTGCTAGAGAATCTCATGAGAGATTAAGCATTGTATTGTTTCATGATTCCTTGACTTAATACACAATAGAGATAGAGGGGTTTTGATTAGTTGCTTTCCCCAAATATGTCATGTTGTTGTGAAATTGATAATTTATTTCTCTTACTTATATGTGATTGTGTGATTGTGTTTTGTTTCCATAAATTGTAGGAAGGATTCAATATCTTGTTTTAGTAGATTACAAGATCAGATTGAATCTCGTTGGTTAGATTTTCTACATGGAATCAGAGCAGGAATTTTTTGGGCGGCGAGTTTGTAGAGAATATCTGAAGATTTGGTGTAAAATTTTCGAAAACAAATAGAATATTTAGATTCCTTGCAAAAATATACCCAAATGGAAAAAACAATCGGTCAAATCGGAGCTCGGATGAGGGAGATATCATTGATTTAAAATCAACTCTTTTTTAGAAACTTTTTGTAACTTTGGGACAATTACATTGTGCGTGAGTCAAGAACTTATATGCACTTGACGTACTAGATGCATGCAAAGATTTGAGGAGAAAGGCAGAAGTTAGAGACTTGGTGGTTTAAAGGGAGCATAAATTACCTCTCAACATGCATCCTCATGAGAAGCAGTCTTAGAAGGTTGTGGAGTAGCTGCCACAATTGGAGAAGCAGAGAGGAGACTAAGTGGAAACGTCCACTCAAGTAGAGACCTCCATGAGGGGGAGATTTCGAGCCATATGGGAAGAGGGAGTGGCCATACCTCGAGGTGTAAGGTGGGGTTATGTGTAGGCATAATCCCAAGATAAGAAATTTTGGCAAGGTCCATTGAGATGGCATGTCTCATTGATCGAACTTGGCTATGAGGAGCCCACAGTACAACAATAGTAGGAAGGATTAGTTATATTGATGTAGTCAGATGTCAGCAAGATAGAAATCAGAGTGAAAGATGTCAAATACTGGAGCACAAATAGAGTTAGCAGCAGTTCAAAGGGCATGGATGCAGATGTCAGTAGAAATGCAGAGAATCTAGTACTAGACAGGTGTAGTAGCTAGCAACAGTCAGAAGACTCTGATGACAGATTCATTATACTGATTTAGTTTTTTAGAGGCTATTCAGTTTCAGGATTTGCAGGTGCAAACAACACTAGAGAAGTGTAGCATGCAGAACATTCCAAAGGTATTGGATGGGGATAGATTGAATTCCTTTCTTGTTGAGAGGGAGTGTTGAAATTTGCAACAAGAAACAGTGAAATTGGCTACTAGAAAGGACAAAAAAAAAATGCACCCACACTGGTGAGGAATTTTGATGTGCTAGGAGTGAAGAATTTGAGGCATCTAATTTATTTTTCCCTTAAATAAATTGGACAATAAATTGTAATTTCGTCTCATAACAACTTGTGTCAATTAACTAAGTCATGATGATTGAGTTAGCTCAAGAAATTCGATTTAAGGTGATCGAGGTGGATATTGGTGGCCATCCGCCTATTCCACATGGGCCCTCACCATTGTATCTTTCAATTTTTCAGTTTCCTTAATTATAGCACAATTTACTATTTTTGTCATTTTTTTGGGTCCTGAACTTTCGGAGCCGTTTTGAGGCCCAAAACGATGTTTTTTGGGCATGAAAGGTTTGGTGATTTCATACAAATACTATTAGTAGTTGCAGTCCTCTGAGAGATCTTTCTAACGAGGTATCATGTGCATCAAACGAAGATCATATGACCAAGTTACAACCCTGGGAAGTTGGTTGCCCAACTAACCCCAACGGAGCCCATAAACTCTTGGTGTTACATCTCCTCAGGTTAGGGTTTTGGTTGTTTAGGGTTTTATCTTATTTTAAACAATAAAAAGACCCTTGATCCTTATTGTAACACAGTTCAGAGGAATATAACTAGCAGTTGAATTTATAGAAAATTTCCCATCAGCCATGATGGATTGCGCAATCAAGGAAGGTTGATTTTCCTAATTAATATGGAGATAATTCCATAGGAATTGCGTGAGAAAGGCAAGTTGAAGGAAGGCTGAGAATTGGCTAAGTACTAGACCAATTTTTCCTAGATCAGTAGGAGACAATTGGCAGAGTGTTGGAGAATCTCAAGAGATATTAAGCATTGTATTGTTTCATGATTCCTTAACTTAATACAAAATAGAGATAGAGGGTTTTGAGCAGTTTCTTCCCCAGATACATCTTGTGTTGTGCGATTGATAACTTGTTTCTCTTACTTATATGTGATTGTGCGATTGTGTTTTGTTTCCACAAATTGTAGGAAGGATTCGGTATCTTGTTTTAGTACATGATTACAAGATCAGATTGAATCCTGTTGGTAGATTTTCTACATGAAATAGAAGAGAGGGTTGATACCATCTTGCCTTGTGGTGGTTAGTAGGTGGCAAGGTCTATGATAAAGACCAACATAAATGGAGGAGGGCTTGCACTATAATTTGGAGCCATAACAGAAGTTGATGCAAGCGTAATATTGACTGAGTTAACCCTCGTTTGAGGATCGACATTGATATCTGAAGTTCATGTCAAGATTCAGTCAAAGAAATGCCTAGAATCTATGGATCCATATGAGCTAGGTCGAGTCTCTTATGGAGGCAAGAGTCGTGTTTTTTCTATGTGTGGATAGGGTTTGTTCTACAACAATTAGAAGTACATAAGTAGAATGCCCTAGTTAGGACAATTTCCTAGCATGTTTAGTTCATAAGGTATGTCCTTAAGACTGTGACAAATTTGCATAGAAGAAGATGGGTTGTGGCCCTTAGAGCGAGGTTTATTTATGCAATAAAGACCGCAGATCTGGAAGATGGTTTGCATATTCAGTATCTGTGGAGACAAAAGATCCAAAGGAGGGTGGAACCTGAGCAGAAGATTGAGCATGCAGAAGAAATGTGCCATATGAAGAATGGATTGACATGCATAGGAGTTGATTTTGGTGGAATTTCCATAGAGTTTTAGACAAATATCTGAAGAAACCTATAAAAAATTAGTGAATGGACTGTTAGAGGCTGATTTGTTACCCTAGTTCAGTCATCTACAAATTGTTAGAAGTATGATAAGAGGAGTAGTTTATATTTGTTCATATATTGGACAACAAATATCAAATTGTCGATACACAAGAACAATGATCTTGAGAGGACTTAAACCATTGTTAGGTTGCAGATTTGAAGAGCCCTAGATGAAGACAATATTGTGGACCCTATATCAGTAAAAGGAATTGACTGTGGTTGGGCAGATTAATGGTAGGCCAAGTACAGTTGGAGGGTTGTTAGGTTACTATCAAAGAAGAGCCCTGACTCTTGTTCTGGTGAAGGACAAAAAAATTGGTAGAAGGGTAGGTGTATAGGGCCTAAGGATTTGCAGACTTTGAAGGAAAAAAGTAATAGTCCAGTGGGCCAACCAACTAGCCCTAGTTATTGTAGATGATTGATTCAGTGAGAAGAAGGGTAGCCTCCATAGCCCCAGACTTCTCGTCTTGGAGCTGTAGTATCGCAAAAGTGGGCATACCAAAGAGTTGTTCACAAATGGAATTGTGAACAAATTGTTACCACCCAAACTAGTAGTGGATCTAAAAGGGGTTCCTAAGAGGGAAACTGCTAGGACAAGGGAAACAATGGAGGCTTAGCCCATTGTAACCACAGCTAAGGCTCCTTTCTCTTCATAGAATTTCATGATGGGTGGAGTCCTGGTAGTTTAGCAAGTCACTTGTAGAGTATAGGTCAACGAATAGGCAGGAAGTGACCCTCAAAACCCTTTCCCTAAGATAAAATAAAGAGTGGGACTTGATTTCCTTTTAAGCAAGGGAATTATCTTCTAGGGAGAGAGGAGGGGGATTGAAGGGTTGAGGGAGAAGAATAAGACTTATGAAGGAGGTTGGGATCCCTCATATGGTGGAAGGGAGGCCTTATCCTTTGGGAGGTTGCTCAAATGTAGGAAATAAGAAGCCAAAGGAATATTTTCGACGTTATTCAGTCGAAAAACCCAGGCTGACTACGCTCACAAAGTGGTTGGGAATGGAAATTTTTCTTCCTTTTCTTAAAAAATTCCAAAAACAGCTCAGCGCGGGTAGTTCACTGGGACAAAGCGCCAATGGGTGTGAGGCTGAGTGTTAATTTATCTATGGGCGCGAGGCCATAACTACCTGCTAGCGCTGACCCAAAATCGTATGTTTTTTAGAGCCTGTTCTAGGAATAGTCAAAAGAGGAAATGTTCTTCTCATGGCAAGGGATGCAATGACACTTTTTGCAAGGCATGACACTACATAGAAGTCACAAAAATGGCCCTCCAATGTTCGGGATGGGGATTGCAGGGGCAGTGAAAAAATTTTGTTTAACACTTAGTTTTAAGTTTGATTGGGTGGGTATATTACTCTTATGTGATAATAGTTTCAGTTGGTAGCAATATTTATAATGATATCAAATTTTTGGCATTTTATAGTAGCACCAAGCCAAAAAATGTTGGTTTGTTATTCCATCATACATAAACACAATAATATTCTCACCTTTCAGTCTAAATCTTTTAATGATTTAATATGCATGCCAAACACCAACTTGTAAATGAGTGATTCAACCCCTAGCAGAGTTATGCTAAAGTTATAAGTAGCATAAATTGAATGCGTCAAGAGTTTGAAATATTCCTATAATCATAATCTTACCCTACATGGACATCTCTGTGTAGCTTAAATACGAAAGGTATATAAGCTAGAAGCATAGCTTTAACATCTTTAGATCTATACAGATCTTCTTTGAGCCAAAGGTGATTTAAAAAATATGGTCTATTTGGTAATTTGGGCAAAGAGTGGTATCTATTAGTGGTATCTGCTCTACCAAAATCATCAAAAAAGTACATCGAGCCTCATCTTGTGAAGTTCATGGCATGTAGGTGGGGAATGAAACAAAAAGGATGCAATTCAAGTGAGCTACTTAAAACTTCCCCAACCTCAGTAGTGAACCTCTGCCTATGAAAATATTTGTCATTGTAAATCATATATTACCAAATGTATCAAAGCATATCTAATTCAACTGTAGATATATCTAAAATTGAGCTAGACATGTGCTCGTAATCATTTTCCTAGAAACAGAGAAATTGCTTCATTACCTTACATGTTAGATTTACAGAATGTGCATTATGTAGACCCTAGTATGGACAACCATGTATAAAATCATTTGATGCCTATAGTCTTAATATTCAAAAGATCAAGGGAAGAGAACAACCCAATGAGTTCCAAGATTTTCATATCTAAAATTGAGCTAGACATGTGTTCCTAATTGTCTGCCCAGAAACATAGCAATTGCTTAATTACCTTACATGTTAGATTTATACAATGTGCATTATGTAGACCTTAGTATGGACAACCATGCAGAAAATCATTTGATGTTTATAGTTTTAATATCCAGAAGATCCAGTGAAGAGAAAAACCCAATGAGTTCCAATATTTTCATCTTCACCATCTGTGGATAACATAATCTTGCTATCAAATGGAATCCATATGCATCAACAACCCCATGGAATCCCACAAAGAAAAATAAGAGAAAAATACACACAATGAACATGAAAAAATCCTTCATAATCTTCCTAGCAAATGGAATCATGAATCCATGATGCATCAACAACCCCATGGAATCCCAAAAATCAAAATAAGAGAAAAATACACACAATGAAAATGAAAAAATCCTTCTTAGTTGCCCTTCCTTCAAAGGACTCAAAATTTATTTTGCATTTTGGAGAGAACCTAAGCATTAAATTTATAGAAATTTCCTCCCTAGTATGTTAAAATTCCTTCATATAATTGACAATAAGGACAAAAATCAAGAAAAGTTGAGCCATTAGAAGTGTAATGTATAATCAATTGTTTGAAGAAAAGCTAATGTATAATCAATTGTTTAAACGATTAAGAACAAAATGAGGAAAATTCAACTAATGGTATTTCTACTTTTGAAGTCAATATGTATCTCTCTTCACCATGTTGGCTAACCAATTCCCATGGGGAGGCATGGTTAGATGATTTTGGATATTCCGACCATATAAAATCTCCATATTGAATTCTTGATGGTCTATGAATAATTCAAAATCAAAATGATTGGGAAGTCTTCACTATGCCCTCCAACTGGACTCCAAAATACTTATACATGGGCAACCAGGTTTAAGTCAAGTGTGATTGGCTACCTCCATCATAAACTCAAGTTATATTTTATATTTTAAACTAATATTCTATATTTATAGCAATCTCTGCCTCCATTGGACAAAAATGAGAGAGGAGAACACATATTCCATAAATGCATTTAGATTTTAAAAAGTAAATAGTATACATTTCATAAGGAAATGAATAACAAGAAAAAAAATTAAAAAAAATCCCCCCCGCCTAATCATAACGTGAGTAAGTTTCACTAGAAGGATGAGATCTTACATAAATTAATTAACTAAATTCGTACCAACAAAATTACAACTAAATGTTCAGTAAAAAAAAATTATTTCACATATCATATAATGTCAGAGATGTTGTGATTTGAGCGATCTTATCAATGAGATTACTTAATTTCAAGGTTGGTGTGAAAATGAAATTAATCCTATGAGAATTATTATTGATAATGGGATTAACATTAAAAAAAACCAAAAGACCAAAAGTGTTACATTGATACTAAGAAATCCATTATCTATATATATTTTTTAGAGTTTACTTTTGTATTTAAATATTTCTTTAGAATTTTATATTAAGAAAATGATATAATGACCTAGGCTCATGGGGTTTGAAATCATGTTTCAGTATACATTTTAAACATTTATATATGAGTTTTAAAGAATATACATTTTGAAAATTTATATATGGGCTTTAAAGGATATAATGATTAGAGATTATAATGGTTATGAATATATGTTAGGGTATTTAAAGAGAAATCAAGCTTTATGTATGATGTGTAACCTATTTATGAATCAAAGATGAGCAATTGATCATAATCAACCTTGGACTGGCTCTTTTTGAAGCATTTTCTTTGAACCTTTGATTCGCCTAAGAAACCCAACAATGATTTAAATGGTTCCAGGAATATAAAGTTGGCATCTCATGTTTCTTTGCAATTGGAAGCAACCCTACGGGAAGCCATGCATAATAAAAATAAAGTTCACATGAGTGGGAGAGGTTTATTGTGATGAGGGGACAATTATTATTATGTTTTGAACCTATTTACATGATTATTATTACAGTTGTTGGGAAGGCGGTAAACAAGTGCATGAAACAGTTCCAAAGATCGATGGATTCCTCCTCCTTATTGAGAGAAACAACAGATTATATCATTGTCCTCTAAACATAGATAAAAATAATGCAATATTTAGTGAATAATTCTCATGTGCATCCCTAACATTGGTTTAAAGTTTTGTTTTATGCTTAAAAAATATAATTTACTTCTATGCCCTTTGGAGCTACTAAAGGATATGTATTCCTGTCAACGATTGTGCAACCCCCATTTCTGTATAGTTTCCTATCCCTAGGCTATTTCCCTACGACGTTTCCTTTGAAACATGTGGTGCAATTTCTAGTTTTAAAACACTACAAAATAAGATGTATATCGTTATTATTTCATATACACAAAATCACAAAATTCAAAATATATTTTATAGTAAAGGAGAATGTCAAGCAAAGAAACATATTTATTTGGGAATTTATTTATTTTTATTTTTATTTTTAAATTTAATGAATAAAATTATTATTTGTTTGTTTGTTAAATTATATGAGTTCTGGCATGTTTAATCTATGGTTTGAGTCTCCATGATCTAAAGGTATTTAAGCTCTTTAAATTAGGCAAGAATTGCATCCGACGTGAGCCTAGCCTTTAGTATGGTTGGATTTTTGATGCCCACGGAGTTTCAAATTAATGACACAAGTCACCTTTACATTACAGAGTACATTAACAAAACACACTATCACCATATGCTAGGGTCAATAAAATTAATTACACCGAAAGTGTTATATTGTGGAGTTTTTGTTTGCGACACTGTTCAGATTTATCGTTCCTAAGAATCTGAACAGTGTTTTTTTTAATGGAAAATATAACTTTTAATCCTTTGCCTATATGACAGCTCGCCTCTTTGCAGTGCACGGCCCTCGAGTTCTGATAGCAGATGTGCAAGACGCCCAGAATTTGGCAGAGGAATTGGGCAATGGATCTTAGTTTATCTCCTGCGATGTGAAGAAAGAAGATGAAGTAGCGGCCACAGTGGAGATGGGGGTTTAAATGGGGGAAGGTAGAGTGGACATCTTCCACCACAACACAGGAATTTTGGGCGTGGTCGGCCCTATTGACAAAATGCGCATGCCTGAGTTTGATTACACGATGGCCGTCAATCTCAGGGGAGCACTTCTGGGCGTCAAATATGCAGCCCGCATTATGAAGACTACAAAGAAAGGGTCAATCACTTTCATGGGCAGTGTGGGCAGCGCCATGGGAGGGCTGGGTCCTCATGCCTATACTGTCAAAAATATGGGTCTGGTTGGGCTCGTGAGGTCGGCGGCACTGGAGCTCCGAGGGTGTGGGATTCGCTTTAACATGATCAGTTCCCACAGCATTCCCTCCCAGATTCTGGCACAAGCATGCCAAATTCTCGACTGCGAACCATTCTCCATGGAATTGGTGAAGAAAAATGAAAAAGAGAATTCAGTCATGCAGGAATGTTGGCTAAATACTCTGGAAGTGGTTCAGGCGGCAGTGTTTCTTGCGACAGAGCAAGATTCCAACTTTTCCTTCTTTTCTTTCTGAATGAACCGGTATATATATGAAATGAAACACAAATAACAGGTACCTTTCCATGTGTTCTAGCTCAATTCATCATAGTTCGTTACTTTACAGTTTGTTCTCAACTGTGTGTTTTTTCTCTTTATAATAAGGATTTCATGCATATATTCATTTAATAGTCCAGAAGCCTATGCCAAGTTGGCCAGAAAGTTGATCTAGTTATTCAATGTCTTTTCCTTAGTATTTTGGTCTAGCTTAATACAGGTCTTGTTTTTCACTCGCCCTAACCCTGGGACAAGGGAAAAAAAGAAAAAAAGAAAACTATTCATGAGAGAGTCAAAACAAGATTGAAACTCATCTGATATCTAATATAGTGGAAACTATTTTCCCTTTTCTGATGGTTTTTCAAGGATTTGCTTCCATTTAGTATATATACAGGTAAAATTCATAGACTAGACATAATTCCATGTATGGTTTAAGAGATGTACATTCAGTTGCATATTCTACTTATAGGTTTCTTCCGAATGGTCTATAATATTCAGATTTCCTTTACAATAGTTAGCAAAAGACCTAAGAAACATTAATTAGAAACCATAATTAACAAGCAGAAAGCGTAAGAATGTATATATTTAATAGGCAATTTATTGAGCATTAGTATGAGATAAACGATATTCAAATTGTATATAGTGTTTTGATTAAATTTGGCTATAAATCTAGTTGAAACTATATTGCTGTCTCACACAATTTGGCTATATTGAAAGTTAAGATTCAAATATGTGATGATAATTTTTCCTGAGTAAATTTGGCCATAAATCTAAAACAATATTGAAAGTTAAAATTTGGCCATAAATCTAAAAAAATATTGGACCTTTGTAATAAAAACCTAAGTGGAGATATTCTTACTGAAATCAGTTCGTGCAAGCAACTGTACGAGATCAATCTTTCAAAAAACTAGTTCTCCAGCTCGATCCCTGCAGGTCTTGGTACTTTGCCAGTGTGTTGCAATCTTCTTTGCCAGCCAATGCCAGCAAATTTTTCTGTGTTTTAGGAAGAAATATTTTCGTTGTTTGAGGTAGTATCTCACGAATTCGCAATTTAAGATCTTCTAGTCCTACATGTCTCAGTACTTTTCCAGTGTGTTGCAAACTTCTTTGCCAGCCAATGCCAACGATTTTTTCTGTGTTTCAGGAAGAAATATTTTCGCTATTTGAATTAGTATCTCACGAATTCGAAATTTAAGATCTTCTAGTTCATCGAGCTATGGCCTGCTTTCAATCCAAGTTCAAAGTTCAATTTCAAAGTAAATGTCAGTTGTTGATCTCGATCAAAGTGCACATGGGGAGACCGACTGCGGGGGCATCATTTGGTTTAAACAGCGGGCTTGTTTGTGCCTGCGTGTCACTGTTGATTTGATATCGATGGAAAACACACCCTTTTATCTGCATAGGAGTTAACAGAAAGCCTGCTCCTTCGGTGTACCTTTGAACCCTTAGGGGAAAATGCTAGTTATAAATATATTAAAAAATAAAATAAAAAATATCATATAACCTACTAATTCTTGTGAAGATGAACTATATTAGCTCGTTCAAAACTCATTAGGAATCTATAAGATTTATGTGATGGATTCAAAATAAAAACCTCTACATAATTCTACTCATAAGAGCCTCCATTCAAATATCATATAACCGATTAAACTATTTGTATATTGATTTTAAAATTGGATATCATCCTTTCTTATTAAAAGAAATTTATTATAAATATTATTTAAAGAACAATATTAACACCCCCAATGGGGGTGATCATTTAAGGGGCTAGTTGGCTGTGCATTGGATTGTGGAGCTAGAGGGGCCTCCACACGCCGCACGAATGCAATGAATGGGCTTTGGAACCTACATCCTGCTCCTCGTGAGCTGAGTTTAATATCACACAAGGACCAACAAGAAATCATTCGTAGGCATTGGGTGATTAGGAGAGAGCGCCGAGAGAGAACGAGGTGTGGTTTGTTTTCCTCCTGGCTCAGGTTGTAGCTTGGGGTAGTAGAACAGGACGAGGCTGTTGAATTTTGAATGTAGAACGGATGGATATTTGAGCCTGCATCCAACATGGCCATGGGATTGGGGGACGTTTTCTTTGTCCGACGTAACAGTTTATTCGGTCTTTGGACTGGACTACATGGGTCGGGTGCAGACATAGAGTTTTCCTCAGCCTGACTTCTTCTTTCGTTAGTGCACACTTCATTGGATCACCAGTCGGATGGGGGGAGCAGTTTCAGGTGCCTTTCTTGGGGATGTATGAGATTTTCAGGCCCCAGGGCTTGTGTTGTGTCTTCCTACATCTTCACTACTCGTCATTGTGGTGCTGGTGCTCATGAATTCGAGATCCTTCTGATTTGGGTAATCGTGTTCAACAACTCTAGAATTTTCAGTGGTGTGTTATTTCAATATTTTCAGTTCAATGTCTAGTGGGGTGTTTCTCAGGTAAAATAGTACGCAGTCCATGGTAGTGCTGCAGGTGGTGTTGGAGTTGGTAGTATGCCTCCACAGAGAGGGCGGGTCTGCAGGGGGGTGTTGGGCCACACATGGATGTACGCCAGCAACATGGGGAGCCTAGCTCAAACTATGAGTCGATTGAGAGTCGCCACTCCGCTACAGATATGGCCCCGTCTCTAGCCCGCTCACTGAGCCACGTAGAAGTCTGGTCACCTTGGATTCCATCGCGACCCAGCTGGATCGCATACATCTCAACATTGATACGCTGAGGGAACAAAGGTATAAGGACATGAATGAAATGGTTGCCTATATCAACGACCTCGAGCATGTGCATAATGAGACCTTTGACTCTGTGGAAGGACTCTGGTGCCAACAACAATGCACAAATGACCATCTTCGCACTTGGAGAGTCGAGTGGAACACATTGATTACCATATGCATGAATCTGATGCTCTCTTTGCTGCACTTTGATCGTTTCCTCCCAATCTCCATCCTTAAAGTGTAATTTTGAGATTTGTAATTTTTCTCTTTTTGTGTCGACAATAACCAAAAACACCGACTGTCTTGGCTCCTCTTTAGGCTTCTTACTTTTCAAAGCAAGACTTGTGCTAGCTCTTAAACCAATCTATATTACTATATTTTGTTGGTGGTAATGTATTTTGTTGAAAATTATGCTATGATAATATAATTACGCTGGAGGAGTTTTTTTTGTTGGCTTGGGGTGAGAAAATACTATTCACCCCAGCCAATGAGAAGCCTTTCTCATCGCCCTTCTAGCCAATAAATTTAGACATGTGGCACCTCCTCCAACCAATGAAAATCTTCCATTTGGCCTTGTTAGTTTGAAAATAAGTTTTAAGATCTTAAATGTTTGAAAATAGGGACATGAGAGATTCCGAGAGGGTATGGAGATGAGGGTTTGTAGGTCTGTGTTGAGGGATTCGAACAGGGCAACAGTGGAGGTGGCGGTGGAGGCCGAGGATCTAGTAGTCAAGTTCAAAACCCACATCAAATTCCAGAAACACTTCAGGGAGAGAGAGCAGCACAAGCTGTTGAGGTGTCTTGATTCCTTGAAAGGGTAGAAGAAGGATGCTTTTAGGGCTAAAATAGTACCCAAATAGGAGAAATATAGGGAAGCATCCAGACAGGTCTTGGTGCCCAAGGTGGGCTATGGGCTTGCGGGGGAGATTAAGAGAGCAGGGTTTTTGGGTCATCACGGTGTCCGATAAACCTTCAGTTTTGTCTCCCAAGGGTTCGAATAGAGAGGTTATCAGATAGATCAACTTGTATAAGACTGTCGCCGTTCATTGAAAGCTATTTGGGTACAGGGCCTTCAAACATATTACTGGTAAGGTAGAGGTATGCCAAACTCTGTAGCCTGCATAAACTTGCTGGCAGTTTTCCATGCAGTTGATTGTGATGGAGATACAAATTTGAGAGGCGACGAAAATTAGTTATGGAAGCAGGTATTGCCCGTGATAATTTATTTTCTGCTAACCATAAGCTAGAGAGCGCAATGAGATTTCCATCATTTGATGGAATTTCTCCAGTCAAGATGTTTTGGTTCAAGTAAATTTCTTCTAACAGAGGAAGCCCAAAAATGGAGGGAGGAATGGTTCAATGGTTCTGGTGAGAAATTTGGAATAGAGGGACAAGTATGAGAGCTTTGTGAGTCAACCCACTTAACACTGCTGAGATGATAGAGAACAGAATAGCTCGCGCGACACTGTTTTAAGGGAAAACCCCCAAGCAATTTTGACAGTTTTCCATTCCTATGAAGGTCTTCCTTTTCCCATCGTTTCTTATTCTTGAATATTTCTTTGTTATCTCAGGAAAATTTTCAGAGAGTGGAATTGATTCAGGGTTTACCAGTGTTGCCAAGCGAACGACCGTTGGGGGTTTCACTTTAAGTATGTCAACACTACCAGTATTAAGGTATTTCTCTTTTGTTTTTTAGGAAGTATCAGAATTTCTATATACCCAGGCTCACAACTGGATAGATGCAGAGACTCTTTTAATAGAATAAGAGGACGATCTAACGAGTACCCAAAGTCTCTCGGACCCCTAAGAGAAACCATAATAGACCATAAAATAAAAACTGAAAGGAGCACAACCATGAGAAAAATAGTCTTGATTTTTTTTTGTTTGGTTGGTTTCTTTCTAAAACTACCCAGTATGAAGTGAGTCTAGATCTTTTTTAGGCTTAAATACTTCATGGTATTTCTAATTTTGCTATAAAATATTTCAAAGTGTGGGTTGCCATTGCTTATGGTTGGGTGATTTTCTTACCAGGTTCATGCAACACAGACATGTATGCCCTGCCTATCAAGATGGTGGGAAAAAGGAGTGACATCAAATATGGTAGAAGTTCATTCAGCCTAGGAATTGATTGATTCTCTTCTAATTGCTGGAGACAAGCTTGTTGTTTTAGATTTCTATGCTCTTGGTTATGGTGCCTGCAGAATCTATCCATCCTAAGGTATGTCGGAGGATTGAATCATTAGCTAGTTTGTAATATTGTTCTATCAAAACGTTAATTTTTGAAGTAACTATTTTAGCTGTTCCTGGTGAAACATGCCTTTTGATGTATTCCATTCCAACATCTTTCGAATGGGTTTCTCCTCTCTTTCCTAGAGATAATGTTCTCTGAAATATATTGTTTGAGCTGACAAAGCCTACGTCTCCTTAGTAGGCCCCATGTTCTCACCATGGTTGTGCTCCTTTCAATTTTTATTTTATGGTCTATTATGGTTTTTCTTAGGGGGTCTGAGAGACTTGGGATACTTGTTAGATCGTCCTCTTATTCTATTAAAATATTCTCTGCATCTATCCAGTTGTGAGCTGACTTCCCACTGCAAGCCTTCTTAAAGAGTGTGTCTGCCTCACAAATTGTGAACCCTGTAGATATGAGTTATGGAAATTTTCCGGAAATCTCTAAATAGGTCCCTGATCCTTTGGTTCCAATTAGAAAGGGCCAGATTGCATCTTTGATGAGAAAATAGATTATCCTTGTAAGAAGATTGATTCTCCTTTTAAAAGTGTCATAACCACTAGGCATACTGATCGTATAGATATCTTCTTGTTACAAATGTTTACCATGAGTTTTATGATGAACTTATATGGTATCTCTCACTCAATGTTGCAATATAGCTAAATTTAGTTGGCCCAGTCAAAAATGTTGGATCTATTTCATCATAACAACTATAATTATACATTGTTCAGTTACATGATTCTTACCTAACATGTGCTTTGCTAACCTTCAGGTCATGCTCTCTTTGGCAGTCACATAAATACTTGTATTTAATAAATTTTTTGCAACATGAATTTTGAGTTCGTACTCAATGGTGCTAACCATTATCATTGCAAATAAATATTACAGTAGTTCTGTCACTCTTGTCTTTATGCTCATACGTATGAGATGACATGGGTATATTACCTTGCTTGTTCTCTAATGGAATTTGTATGCAGGGTGTAGAGATTCCCTGCACAGAGATGTTTGGCACATTTTCATTAGCAGTGGGAGCCATGGCATGTGCAATTTATTTACATGAGCTGTTCGTATTAGATTTGGAACTAAATATTCAGAAAATAATGACTCCAAATGTGCTTTTATAGGTTTGAATGGAATACTGGGCTCGTTGGGCTCATCGAGCTCTCTGGCATGCTTCGCTGTGGCATATGCATGAGGTATAACTACAGTTTACAGAAAGGTGGACCAAGAATTAATTTTAAAAAAAAAATCAATACAGCTGTAACATAGCAGATACATTTTGCACTATGCAATCCCCTTTTGTTCCATTGATTATAGGACTGTTGAGATGTTAGTTTTAGATTGTAATTGACAATCCATTTTCTTTGGGCAGTCTCATCACAGGCCAAGGGAGGGACCTTTTGAGTTGAATGACGTGTTTTCCATTATTAACGCTAGTCCAGCCATTGCATTACTGGCTTATGGATTCTTTAACAAAGGCTTTGTGCCAAGCCTTTGTTTTGGTGATGTAAGTACTGGCCTCTGTTTTGACTATTGCTACCATTGAAATTCACAGAAGTACTAAATTGACAGTATTTTTTAAAGAATGATGTGATCACTGTAAATTTAAACCAAGTTTGATTTAACAGCTATGTCAAGGTGATTTTCAACAGTAGTATGTTATTCACTCTATTATCAACCTACCATGCATTTTGAAAAATTCCTCAGTGGCTTGGTATCACTGTTTTTGGGATGGCGAATATGTTTGTCCACGATGGTCTTATTCATTGCCACTTTCCTATTGGGCCTATTGCTGATGTTCCATATCTTCTTAAGGTAGCAGCTACACATTGTTGGAAATACTGAGAGGGGGATGAATCAGTATTTCTTTTCAATTGTTAATTTTACCAATTAGATCACCTATATTTAGAACACAAAATGAACAATAAGAATAAATGCTTTTATTAATTTCTTCTTTACAATAAATCAAGTACAATATATGTAGGGCTCCAACCCTAGATGAAGACACCAATCTTCAATCTCCCAGGCTTCAACTTGTATTTTCCAAGCACTGACTTGGACTTCCAAGGCTCCAACCTTGTCAATTCTAAGGCACCAACCTCAAGGGCTGCAACCCTATACCTGCTACAGGCTCCAACCTGGTCTCTTGAGGACTCCTATCCTCTAGGGCTCCAACCCTATCTTCCAAGGCACCAACCTTGTCTTTATGAGGCTCCAACCTCCTGCTTCATTTCGTCAATATAGATTTGGTTATACTTACGGCTCCTAATGTTTTCTTCAATGAGCCCTATCAATATTCACTTAGTCTTCATTGTAGTCTCCACATTACGTCATCAATGACAACGTTATTCTTCACAAGAAGGTGTCTCCACTGCTCTTCATGGTACCCAAACAATCTTTCCAAGGTCACTCCATGATGGCTTCAATCAAGGTCTCCAAGAATTTCACCAAGACCAGCTTCTACACTGCTTCAACAAGAAGTCTACAAGGGTCTGTCCAAAAACTGCTGCAAGTATTGTGTTCTTCAAGTATTTCCTGCTATTATAATGTTTCTCCAGGAAAACAATGCTCCAATGATGCTCATTCAAACAAGATATTTTATGTTGTATTTTCAATGCTTAAGATCTGTTCTAATGATAAAAATGATGCATTTGTTCTTCCTTCAATTCCGAGAACTGAATGTGTTCTTCCCTTGATGATGTGATTACACTTTTCTTGATTATGTGGTTGTGCTTTAGTACCACTTTTACTTCTTGAACTGTTGTAGGTCACATTCTCTAACAGTGATGATGATGTCCTTATTAATTGCTTCTTAAATGACTGCAAACGAATATCTTCAGTACTCCTCCTACTTCACTACTTTAGATAATGAACCTGTTGTAGCCAATAACTTAACAATTGAGACAAGATAACTCACAGATTTGACATAGTCCAATACTACGATCCAAAATAACCTGCAATCTGAGACAACCTTCTGTAATTCTAGATTCTACAGGAGGCAAGTTAAAGCTCTCCACACAAAATCTACCACAGGTAACTAAACTAATAGCACCAAGTTGCCCTGAAGTCTGAGTTAAGGAGAAACCTATCCATAGGACTAAGCTAATCCAAGCCTAAACTAGGCTACAATACAAGTCTGAGGTTTGATTTAATATAATCATAGGTCTGTGGCTTTATTTTATTGATCTGAGGTATAAATGCTAACTAATCCGAGCCTCTACAAGCCTTGGATCATTGGTCCGAAGTTCTTCAATGGGACTGCAAGCTACAGAACTGTGTTGTAGTTACAAGTGTTACACCATTTTTTGGTCATCTAACCTATTATCATTAGATGGACCCAAGTACACCATGTAATACCAATTTTACCCTAAGTAAAATTGCCTTCACTATGTTAAATAACTTAATAAACCACATTTATTAGGTTGTTTATGGTCTAAACAGAAAACCCCAAAAGGAAACATTAAACAAACCTATTTTGTTTAATTTTCCTCATGGAATAATTAATTAAACCATAATTTAATTATTATTCCCAGTCATGTTTAACCCAAAAACAAAGAAATTAATTAGATAAACCTTTATTTATCTTATTAGTTTCTAGGAATAATTATTTAAATCTTATTTAGATAATATTCCTTGTTAAATATGACCAAATCACCCACAAATAATTAAATAAATCATTATTTATTTGATTATCTTTCAACCACTTCCTTAAAAAGATAAATAAATCATTTATTTATTTATTTTTGACAAATAAAGTGATTTGACCCAAGTCAAATACTTTTTCCCTCCAACAAATATAATAAAATATTCCATAAAAGGTGGATCTAGATTTGGTTAACATTATTTTAATTATGCACCAAGATCTAGAATGACCCAATATTTTGTTATAAATAGGAGGGTTTTTCCTACCATTCTTCACCTTTTGTTGCCTATTAGATCACTCTCGATCTATACACTTGGTCACATTTTTCTACATTATTTGCTGTGTGAGCTCCCTTTGAGTTCTATCTTTGTCTGGGTTTTCTACACCAACAAGAGAGAGAGATTCTAGATCTGAAGTGCTGAGGACTTCCAAGAACCCATCCCATTGAGGAGAATTGGATACGCCTTCTTGTTTTCCTCCCAGGTGCCCTTAATACAAAAATTCTTTCAAAAATTGTTCTTGTCTTGTCTATTGGTATATGGAGCAAACCCTTGTTTTTACTGCTTAATGTCTTTCCATGCATAGATATGGTTTTTTGCAGCTCTTTTCTTGTTCAACTAACCGCAGATCTGAAGATATTGGCAGCCACTTTTGTTGTTAGGGCTATTAGTTATGCGTAGCTAAAGTGGTCCTTTTTCGTACACTTCGACAAAGGATTCATACTAACACCAAGCCACCAATGCTAGAGCCTAGCCTGCATGGGACTGCAAAGATCAGAGTTCTGTCCTCCAGAAAATGAGCACAATCCAATGCTAGAAACACAGGTGTATACTTCAGGTTTCAAGATGATTGTCCTAGTTTGAGTTGTCCACTAGCCTGAGGTAACCCAATCACAAATATTTAGCCCAAAACATGATGCCAAAGTCCTTCTAGGCCTCCTTCTTAATTATGTGCTCAATTTTTGAATTTTTGACCGAATTCATGGTTGAAATGAGGTGCCGGACATCATATTTATATAGGAATTTGACCTTTAATAAAGGGACACGTCTCTTGGAGGGAGGCCAACATGGACAGGTAGGCTTACGGCCGCTAGCCTTTAAAAATATTATATTCAAACTTGAAAATCAATTTCTCTCAAACTAGAAGGAGTTAGAGGGCAAGTGATAGCTCGTTAGAAAGGGAAAATTTCCCTCTTCAAGCCTATGGTAGTCCGAACCTTATTTAAGGTCATTTTACCATCAAGAAACTTAAACTTGTGAGGCTTTCATTATATTTTATTCATGGCAGCTATTAAAATTTTATGTCTATGGCTCCTTCTTCATATGCTTAGGGTTCCATACACCTAGGCTTTCATTCATGTATATTAAGGGAATCATTAGTATTATCAATGTGTTAGGGCTAAGGCATCTTCTAGAGTATTATGGGCATTTAGCTCATGCAATAATATTTTCCATCCCGGTCACTATCATCATCAATGACAACCTAAATTAACACACATCAGGTTTGTTCCTAATTTCCTTATCATAGCTCAATAGATCGCTTAATTATCTATGAGTTAGACATATATTTCTTTCTAGTAAGTACCGAATCTCATACATATTTGTTTAAATGCCACTGCACCAGGAATCAAGCTGAGAATAGACAACGAAACTTTCATGGTGATTTCGGTTTGGATTTGGCTTGTTAATGGTTGTTGTAACCATAGACATTGTGCAAATAGCATGATCAGATACTTTGATTAGCTGCATCCTTCAAATCAATAAGCTAGATGGATAGAAATAAGGAAGAAAAAGAGGAAAATTTTGACAGTAGACAAGATCCTTGTTCCCAGGAAATGCCTGTGACAATCCATTTTCAAAAGTTAATGAGCATACAAATCTGTATATGGTCTTTCATATGCAAATTTTTTAATTTATCTATTAAGCAAGGTTTAAAAATTGAATATGACCAAGGTTCTAAGTTCAGTTGAGTGAAAAGAATATCAAAAACCTGAAACGGATTTAGAATTACTTTAATTTATAAAAAAAACTTTGAAACTGTTGAAAATTTGTTTTAAACAAATTTTAATGCCATTCTTAAGGTTTCCGGTGCGGAGCATCATAAGGTTTCAATTGCAATCTCAATGTTTATGTTTGTGTTTAATTTTCTAAAAACCACCACTAAAGTACAAATTTGTTTTGTTTTCTTTAGTACCATATGCAAAAATTTACAGCAAAGATATTAGAGATGATGAAAGAAGAAAACCTTTTTGCATGGCAAGGTGGACCCATTATCTTGACAGAGGTATGTTATCCTTTTAATAGTTTGTTACACTGTTTTGAGTATAACGATGCATGACACTTTGACCTGATTCATACTAATTTATTATTTATTTGATTATTACACTGTTATGTGTATAATGATGTATGCCACTTTGATTTGATTCATACTAATAAACTATGGCACCCTGATTTGATTCATAGTCCTATGCAGATAGATAATGAATATCAACAAGTAGAGCAATATTATGGTGAGAAGGGAAAGTTACATGCCAATTGGGCAGAAAATATGGCATTATCATTAAATACATGTACTCCCTAGGTGATGTGTAAACAAACCGATGCTCCAGACCCAATTGTGAGAAGTTTTTTTAATATCTTTTGCCATTAATAGAAGTCTAGCTTTCCACATAAACTCTCTTTAGAAATTTGTAATAGTTTAGGGCTTTTACTAATATATGAATCATTTTTTTGTAGATCAATACTTGCAATGGTTTCTACTATGACTATTTTAAACCTATTTCTCCTGGAAAGCCAAAGATGTGGACTGAAAAATGGACTGGATGGTAATGATTTCTGTATAATGTCAGTTTTCCTTTTACACACATATCAGGTACTCCCCGAGTTTAATTTTCAATATAACACCAGGATCAAATTATACTAAGAACAGTAAAATATATAGAAACAATAGCTTCAATGATGACTCTTTCATACAAACATTTCTCTAAATTCTAGAAGAATAGGGTATGCCTAGTGTCTCCATTTCAAAAAATATTGTGGATCAAGGTACTCATTGAGAACACTCAGTAAGAACTATGGTAATCTGGAGGACTATCGAATGGTAGATGGCAAAGTCAGCAGTAATGTTCTGTATGACCGTTGTAAAGAGAAGAATGGGAATAATTATGGGGTAGGCTTTTAATTTTTCTAGATGCCTTGGATTATCACTTAGCTTACCTAACACCATCTGGTCAGGTGGTTTTAGCTAAATTCATCATCCTTGTGTGAGAAATCGAAATGAGGGTAGTTGCAAGTATGGCCAAAACCAATTTAAAATTTACCCTATTTTCAATACTTATACGGTATCTTCCCTATGTAGATCCACTTCTAGTAGTGAATACAAGGTGAAGGATGAAGTGGGTAGTGTAGGCATTGGGTTTTGGGTCTTCGAATGGCTTGAGGAGGTCAGTGGATGGGATTCTTAAAGAGTATTAGAATGAGTGGAGGAAGCCTTTGGAATGGAGGGATTTTACATACTGAGTTTCATATCCCCTTTCGGCATTCCCTTGCACCTCCTAGTGCAATTGCTAGTAAATAGTTTTAACCAAAAATTAAAAATTAAAAAATATCATACAACCAATAAACTATTATATATAAAACACTTCCTTTTTTTTTCACTAACATAAATGTGAAGTTATGGAAGGGAAGAAAAAATAAAAAAGGTAAGGGGGAAAATTTGGTCTCACCACGTCATTTTGACATGTGACCTTTCCCAATAATAAAAGTAGGTTATTGATTACGAACGTCAAATTAGGATCCCGTAAGTATCATGGTAAACATCGGTCCCTCTAACCATCATTGGAAACCAGAAACCACATCCAAAAACCACTTATTATGAGGCTTATGGCTCAACTTTGATAACATTGCTATAAATTCAAAAGGCCAACAATAAAACCTTAAATCTGTGTGGTATCTGCAAACTAGGCTTTGAGGGTTTCAGTAGAAGGTTTTTGTGGGTTCATTTTCGTTGTCTATTACATAATTCTTTGGTTTCAAGTAATGGAGATGACAAAAAATTCATCGAAGGTCACAAAAGAATGGAAGAAATTGAAGATCCAGGAGCTGCGCGATGAACTTTCTAAGAGGGATTTGAACCTCGGTGCTCCTGGTCCTTTGCTGACTGAATGCCTAGGAAATTCTTCAGATCTGCCAGAAAATGCAGTAGGCGAGGGCCCTGAGTCTGACGAAAAATAGGCCATTCCTCCATTAGAAGATGCAGAAGAAAAATCTGAGGCAGTTAACGTGGAGGAACCCCCTTCTGGAGATGAAACATCCCAACTCAAGACTGTCACCAATAAGTGCGAAGATTCGATAATGCCAGAGTCGGTGGACACCGTCGCTGTCATCATGGCAGTCGTGGCATCCATGGAGAAGTCGTCAAATGAGGGGGAAGATAACGGAGTCGCTAGCGTTGCAGGGCCATTACAGTTGTCAGACTTGGAAAAGAAGCACTGGCATGTTGAGAGGTTTGGCTTGGCGTTACAGTTGTCGAAGAAAGAGAAGCGCAATTCACGAGCAGCAAGGTGAGAGTAAATATTTTGTAGGAAACTACTGGTTAATTTTATGTTAGGGTTTTTGTAGTGAACGAAGGGTATGCACTTACGTTTTCTTCAGTATTCATCTTCTGTTTCTGTTCCCTTTAGAATTTCAAGGGCTTGCATGTTGAATTTACAGTTGAAAATTTACTTTTCAGAATCTGGGTAGTACGATGTGTGTGTAGAGTCTTATAAAAGTGAATTCTCAAAATAAAGGTTTCAAGGAATACGTTTTTTTTCCTTTTCAAATCAATGAGATTTAATCCTGAAATTTTTAGGGCTTTATATGTGGCCTTTTATGGTTTCAACCAGATCCATTTTAGACAAAGAAGAAAGTCACACTAGCTACAGCCATGGCTCTAGTGTACTTTGAGCCTTCTAATTTGCATGGGTGTTTTTTGTGTATTGCTTGTTCTTTTTCAATTAGGTAACCAACCTGAAAATTAAATTTTCCGACCTTCCTTATGAACAGACCATTAGCTTTGTTATCAAATATTGGAAAAGAATTCAGTGCTCTAAGAGAGATATTGATCTTGTGTTCACAACACTAGAGTGCTCAGCAATTGGAATCAAATTTATAGATTAAGGCATGAATGCACAGAAAATAAAAGGCATACCATCCACTGAAATATTTTAATTTTAGCAGAAAGTATGATGTATTCACAGCAGACAAATATTAGAGAGTAAAATATATGATAGAGAATTGGAGTGCTTTGGAAATAAAATGCATGAGTCAACCTTACATAATCTAGAATTCTCCAACACTTCCAGACTATGACTTCAATTTACCTATGCAAGTTTCCTGATTATCATGTTGTCTTCTCTGTTGCATTCTCCTATGTCTGTCTTTTTTGTGACAATTTTTGTTGTATCATTATATCTTTTTATATTATTTAATTAACTGTATTCAAGACTTCTCTATAGATAAAGGATAAAAGGATTTTTTTCTTCCTCAAAGGGCTATTTATAAAGTAAAGGCCAGTTAACCTTCCTAAAGTGCTATTCTACTGTCCTGACATAGACAGTATGACAAAACCTTGCTTTGTAGGAGATGCAGGTCTACAGGATATGTGAAGATTAACAAAAAATCTAACATTCAGTATATTTATCTTGCATGTTTTAGTTGATGTATTTCCTATATTTGATATCCCTTATAACCATGATGAGTTGTTTGCCTCTTGTTAGAAACGGGTAATTCACGGATAATTGCTGCACAAGGCCTTAGGCTAACTTGGAATGTGTTTTATTGGTTTGTGAGCAAATTTTTGAAGTTTCTCAATTTAAAATTTTGCTGTTGTCAACCCAATGTAACTTAGTGTTACTGCTACTTGATTCAAGAAAAAAACGAAGTTGGATAAATAAGCTTATAGTGCATTGTATGAGGCTTTAAGACCCAAATTATTTGTTGAAGCCTGAATTTTATATTACCATGTTTTGATTAAAAATCTAGAAATATATGGTAGCATTTTTTTCCTTCAGCTTTACTGTGTTATAAAAAGCCTTTTGATGATTTCTGTTTTGAATCTTTATGTTTCTGCAGTACAAGAAATGCTATAAAAGCACTTTATTGGCATGATAGCATGGTTGAAATTGGAAAATGGTCTTGTGGAACCTCATTCAGAGGTTATGTTTACATGGAATTTACTGGTCTAGTTCAAGTAGCTTCTCTTGATTTAGAGATGTGGTAACCCTTTTTTGAATCGTTATGTTGGTGCAGTATAGCTAAATAAGAAAATGCTATAAAGTCACCTGATTGGCATGATAGGATTGTTGAAATTTGAAAATGGTCTTATTAAACCTCCATCATAGGTTATATGGTTATATGGAGTTTACTTGACCCACACCTGTGATAAGTTATAACCATCGGAGTATTTGTAATGATATCTTGAATTGAGTTTCATTTTTGTTTTGCATTTATTCCCTATTTCTTTTCAAGTTGGGTTTTTTTGATGTTATAACTTAATTTTCAACTTGTATGGTTGTCTGGAACTCAGCATAAGTTTTTGGCTGGTTACATGTTTACACAGCAGCTGTGTGAAGGCAAAAAAGTCTTCTGCTTCATATTTGTTGTAACTTGTTTTATGGTGCATCTATAGGTTGGAATAGTCAGTGCACAAAAATTCTAGAAGAAAATCAATTATTTATACACAGCAGAAATTTAAACAACACAAAAGCCATATTGCCACTACAGAACCATAAGCTTTATTTTCATGCAATCTTCATGCACAGACTTGAGGGCCAAGAGCCAGTAAGACATGTTTCCTTTCGAATTTATGCCTAACTATACTTTAGAAACTATTTAAAGTGTAGAAAACTTTGGAACGTTAAGAAGCCATTAAATAGTTAAATAAGCCACCTTCTCTAGCAAATGTGAATCAGTGATTCAGACCTTGACTCCATGTTGACCTATTTCAGTTCCCAAATAAAAATGTGTTACATATCCTAGAAATCCAAATTAACTTAGGAATTGGTTATGAAGGCACCATGCGGTGATTTTGAATGTGTTGGAGTTGATATTCCTTTGAGAGGCCCCAACATGAATCCTGGACTGTTTATCTCTCTCTTAGGTAATGGTTATCAAAGTCTAGTGACTATCAGGAATACAAAGTGTTGGAGTTGATATTTCCTTGAGAGATCCTGTCATGAATCTTGGACCATTTATCTTCCTCTAAGGTAATGGTTCTCAGAGTCAATCTTGCCTTTGCAAGTGCCACACACTTCCTCCCAACTATGAGGACACATGTGGCTTTTCAACCCAACAGCAAAGGTTACAAATCACAATTGTTGAGAATGTAACCCATTCAAAACGTGATGCAACCATTGGTAGTGTTGAACAAAACCAGAATTTTATATAGCGTATGATCTCTATAACTAAATCCTGATCACAATGTGAAAATTCTCAGCTCAGTTAAGGTCATTGGAGAATCTATCAAAATCTTAACTGGAAACAAAATTTGTTTTTGGCCGTGAGGATTTCCCATGAACCAGTGAGGATCCTGTATCATTTTGGATACTATGAAAGCCCTGTTTACATTGATTATGTAGTCAGAGGGCAACACCTCATGTGTGAAAGATCATGACAGATCATTCTCAAGACTCGTACTAATACTGCAGCTAGAAAAAATGGGTGGTCATCGAAGGCATGGAGTGCAGTGGATAATCTCTGTATAGTATATATTAGTAGCCTCTTGTTCTGGCACTAATTACTACTGCAGACCTGGAATGCCACCCTTTGGAATGGTGGAAAAATCTTGTTGTATGATTTAGGTTCTAGGGATTCCAAAATTTTCAAGGCATATGTTTTTTTAACTTAAATGTTCAGCATCTCTGTTAAATATATGCTATATTTTATTTTAAACAGTGTTTGGCCATAATGGAGTTTTTAAATTTAGGTGGACTGTGTCAGTTCTAGTGCTACTGGACTTTGCTCTAATCTTTAAAGTGATTAATAGCTATGAAAGTAATTTCTGCATTGAATTATCAGTGCACATGGTCCCCAATCTTATCAGTCAATATGGTTCATCTCTTAATTGACATAAATTACCTTCGGGTATGTTTTATTGACAGATTTGGTGAGTCAGCAAATGGTACTCCAAAACCTACCTCTCCCAGACTAGGAGAAGAA
This sequence comes from Pinus albicaulis, assembly GCA_034641835.2. Lineage (NCBI taxonomy): Eukaryota > Viridiplantae > Streptophyta > Pinopsida > Pinales > Pinaceae > Pinus > Pinus albicaulis. Next base: position 1,384,450,184 of record CM076584.1, read on the forward strand.
AAAATATCGGAAGAAGAAAGAGGAAAGCGAGGGCTGAGAGGTTTTTTCTTCCAAAATTCAGGAATTTATTTTCTGTCTTCAAATTCCTGAGATTATGATGATGCTATTTTCCTTATCTTGTGTGTCTAATTTACTGTCAACTTAATTTTCTTAATATTTTTTTCCAAAATTATGATATGCATTTGTTTTACTCCAGAATAATCGGAATTTGACAATGCCCAAGTTATTAAATAGGTTTGGACTTGCTTTGCACTCATCTGCTAATGATGAAGCAAAGAAGAAAGCACATTTGGCTAGATTTGGAGTAGATGTGAAATCTGCTTCCTTGGAAAATGACAAGAAAAAAGCAAGGGCTGCAAGGTAAACTCTATTTCAATGATTGTCTCTGAAAGTATTATTTGTTTGCTTTGTATGTTATGATCAAGATCATATATGTTTCTTTCCTTTGTGCTTTTCATAAATAAAGTCTCAATTGGAAATTTGTTATATATGGAAGCATACCTGAGGGAAATTCCCTGTGTAAAATTGAAAAATGATTGTAAATTGTCTGTTTATCTCAGGTTTGCCTTGGAAATGGATGGAAGCACTTTAGAGGTAAACAAAAAGCTAAAAGCAGACCTGGCAGGGACTGTGGCATCAACATGAATGGTGAGTGTAAATTCCTTGATCCATAAATCCTAATTTAGTTCAATTTTTGTTGCATGATACAAAGAAACACAACTGATTACTTTATTTATGATTTAGGTTTGGGATTCCAAGGCAAAGATGCTCTTCCTGTTGCATCACAGCACCATTAGGCAACGTTAGATACTGGATATGATAAAAATAGGCTAGTGGGGCTACAAATTGCCTTAAATTTTGGTCGAGGATAAATGTCATTTTGGTAAAATCATTAATTAGTTTTTCTTTTATGTTTTGGTTAGCTTTCTTGTTTCTGGTGTCTTTCTTTGCTACATTTTGATTTGTTGTTAGCCTTCCCATTTAACCTTTTTATAGCCTTCTCGTTTAGCTTTGATCTTTTCTTCCCCCTTTTAATTTAATATTTGAAATGCTTGCATTTACATGGAATCTTATTTGTGTTTGAAACTTTTTTTGTTATTGTTGTGGTCACTTAGGTTTTAACCATCTATTTTACATTTTAAAAATTTTTCTAATCCGCAAGGTCAAATTGTCTTTGGTTTTTCTTTGAATTTCTCATCTATCCACCTTCTGTTGGACTTTCTTGAAATGCCCTAACCAAATTGGGAATGTCAATTGACAAGAAAAAGTAATATGATATAGAGGATTTGAACCACTGTGTGAACTTCGAAATTGATGTTTTTCTAGTCACTTAATTTCTGTGGTGCTTCACATTCTCTGACTGGTGCTTCTAATTTTTGTTGTTGAAATCTGCTGAAATTTTATTATCGGTTATTTCACTTTTCATCAGTTATAGTCAGTTTTTCCTTGTCTTATTTTTCTTTTCCTCTATTTCTGTTAGGTTCCCCGGCTTTTCTTCGTCTCTCTTTTGTCATATTTTTTTTTCTTTCAATTGCCTCTTTTATTTAAACCCCAAAGCATTTCATTGTGGTTGCTGCATTTTCTTGGCTGATGGTAGGATTTTTGGATCAGTTTAATGTTTTACTAGGCTTGCTAATAGTATTTTAGGAATGAAGCTCATTTGACCCACATAGACATGCAGTTTTGTGTCTTACTTAAAATGGAAGGGATGCAAATTCTTCATCATACGATCTAGTTGGACAGCTTATTTGGTCAATGGGGCCAGGCAAATGGCAACTATATTTGGTCTTCGTTTTGCTTGGAAAATGACAAAATGCAATTTATTTTTTTGAACTAGGTGAATGATTCATTTGCTCAAGATGGCCATGTGCTGTATAGATTTACAATTGTAAATGGGCGACTTAATTGTATATGATATTTTGATAAAGCTTATGTTCTTCTAGACTGTGATGTAATATATTTTGCCTTTTTTTCTGAAACTTTAAAATGTGGATTAGCTATCAGCTTTGACCTGAATATCGTTGTCCAAATCTATTTAGTGTATACAACATACCGTGCTGACTATATTTCGAAGGCCATATTTTAATATTTTGTGAATATTGCAGGTTTGGCGTGTTTCGTAGGGCATTTTCAAATGTGACAGTTTTGAATGGTCATTATAAGTGTGTTCCACTGCACATTTCATTTTAAGCTCGGATAGATTCCTAAAACATAGAATTTGACGTTTGTGGGTGAAAAAAATAGGATTTCAATGACTAGGGGTGCAATTGTGAATGTGTCACTTTCAATTTTTGCCGAACCTGAAACTTCAGGTTTGGAATTTGGCAAACCTAAAAAAATTTGAAATTTGTTGAGGTTCGGTGAATGTCAACGTTGAACCTCAAACTTGAGCCAAACCTAATCCAAATCTAATCACAAGTTGAACCTGAAGCCAAAACGGATCAAACCCGAACCCAAACAAAAACAAAAATTTCAAAGAAAAAGATTTTCTGCAAGATTTATGTTGAAATATGACCTTGGTAATTATAGTGTCTTTTCATATGTTTGAGAGAATACGTAAAATGCTTTAAATTTTGAAACAACCAATCAACAATTCTACCATATCTGTAAATATAATAGTTGGTTAACGAGAACCTTATCATTTTCTTTCTTGGATTCATGTTTTTCATCTTTTCAAGGATTAAATTAGTAAGGCATTAATAATTTAATTATGGTTTTCATTGTTGGCTCCTGTTATTTGTGACATGCAGGTCACATTGTACCATCGTACTCAAAATAAATCTCGGACGATGAAGTGGCGAAGCAAGCCTTTTAAAGGTTCAAGTCACAAAGTGTCAGATGGACACTACGTAGGGGTGCATTTGGAGATGATAATGTATTTTGGCATGTGCCCTCTAATGTCACTGTAATCCCTAATTCATCAGAGTGTATTGTCTTTTAAACTTCAATCTTCTATCTGCTAAATTTAACAAAGTTGATTAATTTGAAACTGTATTTTAGTGGAAAATTTCACTGCTTTTTGGTGGAATAGTTCATAAATTATTCTGATCTTATTTTTCAAGTGTACTATTCATGATGTTAAATGTGTGGTTTACTTTAGAGGGTTCTTAGTTATTTCTAGATACGCTTTTCATCATTTGCTTTGAATACTTCTCTAGTGCTTTACCTTCATATTTTATCCCCTGCACAATTTCTCCTGAGGTCCATGTTGTTATGTTTATTGGCTATTTCTGTGGAAACTTTTTCCTGAGGTTCTACAAGGTAAATCCAAATGCAAAAAATACTATTTTACATATTGAGACTTGTTCAAGACATTGTTGTGTGATACTTGAATTTCATAAATCTAGGTTTCTATTTCGTTATCTATATCAATATATAAGAATAGGTTCATGGATTGTTCATATTTCTCAAATTGTGGATTTTTTCCTTTCCTGTTGTATGTTGTTTTATATTGTTATGTTGTGATTCAAATTTCTAGTTGTTCTTTCCAGTTATTCTTCTACATAGTACATGCTTTGATAGATTATATCAAAAGTCTTACCAATACAATAACATTGATTTTTGTATGCGGACATTTTTGTTCAGGATGGTCCATTACATAATCAATATGAGGAGTTGGATCATGGAATTGCACTTTCTCTTCTGAAGAACTAACCAAACCAGATGGTATATGATGGAAATTTCATTTTTTTACAGTTACTTTTAGTTTAATTATATCATTTAGCTCGATGCTTTTCATATATTCAACTAAACTTTTGTTGCTTAACAAGACTGTCATTTCCATGTTTTAGTGAACCTTTTTATGGTCTGATACTCTCATACAACCTTTATCAAGTTACATGCACCCTCATTAGAAAAGAAAAGAGAATTTTGCTTTCCATGACTATCTTTTTTTGTCATTGTTGACTTAAGAAAGCCTTTTAGCTAAGAAACTAGTTTCAAGGTTATGGCATAACTTGTCATATAAATTGAACAGAAGCTATATCCAAAATGTTAACTTGTAAACTACTTAGCTAGCTTTAGGCTTTCCATTTAAAATCTACTTCAGTTTGAACTTTGAATGAGTTGTTCCATAGAATTGAATATTAAGAGATTTTGGTGTAAGGATTAAAAATTAGCCCGTAAGGCCTCTCAGTTATTCATTTATTTTATCTGAATATAACATTTACCATTAAATTAGAACCATTCAGCACAAATATGTCATAGATCAAGATCATACTTTGTAGAGTGTCGTAGAATAAAAATAGGAGCAAGGACACTAAATTCTTTTAGTTTTCCTGGTTCTTATTCCTTTGGTGTATCTTTGCACCTTTAGGGGCAATTTCTAGTTTAAAGTCTAATTCTTTAAAGGGCGCTAGCTCAATGGAAGAGCACCTGCTTTACAAGCAAGAGGTTGGTGGTTCAATTCCATCATGCCCTGATATTCATATATAGGGAATGACGAAGATCAGTTTTTGGTGACGGATGCTCTTTTGACCATCACCAATGAGCTTATGGTGACATTTTCTGACCCTCACCAAAATAAGAAATGGTGACGGTCAACAAATGACACCATATATACGCATCAATAGTGACGACCATTAAAGGTCTGTCACCATAAATCGTTGTTGTTGATATGAAATGGTGAGGGTTATTGTTTGTCATTATAGTCAATATTCGTGACGGACCTTGATGTCACCAATGAGTTTATGGTGACGGTCAATGAACGTCACCATATATATGCACCAATAGTGACGACCATGAAAGTTCCATCACAAAAAATCATTACTGTTCATATGAAATGGTGACGGTCACTATTTGTCATTATAATCAATATTCGTGACGGACCTTGAATGTCACCACAACACATACTTTTGGCAACACCACCTTTGGTGACGTTCAATTTTTTGGTGATGGAGGCTATTGTCCGTCACCATTGCTCATATGAAATGGTGATGGTCACTATCCGTCACTATAAATCATTATTTGTGATGGACCTTGAATGTCACCACAACACTATACTTTCAGCGACGCCACCTTTGGTGATGTTCATTTTTTTGGTGACGGAGGCTATTTTCTGTCACCATTGCTCATATGAAATGGTGACGGTCACTATTCGTCACTATAAGTCATTATTGGTGATGGACCTTGAATTTCACCACAACACGTATACTTTCAGTGACGCCAGCTTTGGTGACGTTCAGTTTTTGGTGACGAAGGCTCTTTTGACCCTCACCAATGAGCTTATGGTGACCATTTTCGCCCCTCACCAATGTGTTTTTTTCTTGTAGTCTTTATTGCGGTGGTTTCTTGCATCACGTGAGGTTATGGTATTTCAAATTTTGGTGGTTTCATCACAATGCATTTGGAAACAGATTAGTGGTTTATCTCATAGACAAAAATAGTTTGGCAGTTTTGGAATGGAGGGGTGCGATAAGGTGTGGTGGTGCCACGTGGCAGAGGAGTGGGGGTATGAAACCACCGTTTTCACACCCTCCCCCTCGATTTTAACATTGGAATGTCTCGGGATGCAAAAATAATTGTAGGCCATTAGATCTACCGGCGGAAATCAGACAACTCTCGGGGTTTCGTGTTTTCAAAAGTGGTGGGGTCGGGTAAATTACTCATGCGGAAGGGTAAATTGATAGTAGAGGGTTTTAATATAAATATGGGTCGGGGAATAATATTAGGGGTTTATCAAATATATCAGGTATTAGGTTAGAATAATTTCAGGAAATGTGTTAAAGTAGAAGGGTTAAAATTATATTGAGGAGTAGTTAAATGAAGTCGGGCCAGAAATATAAATAGAATGTTTCAAATGGAAATATATAAAGTAGGGGATTTTTTCAATGAAAGTGGAGTTGAGTAAAAGATTAAGGTGAAGGATTTTAAAATGAAATGGGGGGGTGGGGGGCGATTTAATATGGTACTTTAAACTATGAAAAAAGTGTGTTTTTCATGTTTTATTTAATTAATACAGAGTTAGTCAAGGGGAAGGGGTTCTATTGGGGGAAAAGGATTTAGAATAAGGGGAAAGGGATTTTACAAGGAGAAATGACTTCCAAGAGTGGAAAGAGGGTTTTTAGTAAGGGGGAATGGCTAGAAAGATATTAGTGATATGAGATAAACCCAATGATGATTTCCATAACTTGTGAAAGTATTCTATGTACCGTTTATTTATCCTCACATTTTTTATTTCTTTTATTGGGTGAATTTGATCTTGCTGACCCTTTTATTTTCTTTTGATAAGAAAAATGACTTATTTCTAACCTTGTATCCTCCAATGGCTCAGATTAAACTTATGATCTCATTTTAATTCTCTACCTAACTATTGATCCGCCAAGATTAAATGGTTTTGTCAGATCTTTATTCACTAACTATAATGACATGAAATTTAAAGGCATGAATAGTCAATATTAAATTGTATGATTATCATGAATTGTGGCATTTGGACAAGCTACACACAATTTTATTTCCAAAATTAAAGTAACTAAGAGTAGTGGCATTTGAATGTGCAACACTTTGAAAGTTTTTGTTTATTTTTGTGGGGTTCATAACTTATATCCTTTTTTTATCTTCTTTTCTTTTGGTCCTTTGATTTTTCTTTTAGGACATACCCTTTTTTCATTTTTTGATATGGAAAAAATTTGCAGAATGCAAAGGTATGTACAATGTTACAAGACTTAACATAATCAATTCAAAATTATGGTCCCTATTATTATAGGACCCTAACACTTTGGAACACAAAACTCCTCTGATTTCTCAATATTCCTCTCTTATTGGCCACAATCTGTTCGGAGAAATGATGGCTAAATAAGACATTTTTGGAAAATATGCCTTCAAAGGTTCTTTAAAATTTCCCAAACCATAATATCTCTAAAAAACCCGAGATAGGTTTTTGTAAATAAGGATTTTAGAAACAACAACAAAAGAAAAAATTGAAAATTAATTTCGAACTGTGTGGGAACCGTTTTTGAAAACACTAGCTAAAAACTAGAAAAGTCAGGAAAATATGTTTGCAAAGATTCATTCAAATCTCCCAAACCATATCAAATTTTAGAAAAATGAGATTTTTTGTATATGAGGATTTTGTCAAAAAAAAACCTATTTTATTTTTTTAAAATTCATTCTTAGTTGTTTGTAAACCATGTTTGAAACTATTATGTTCTATAGGGAAAACACATAGTTTTAACTGACCATGAAATGAACATATGACCTGGAGGCGGAAGGAGACATGGAGGTGGGAGATAATTGGAGATTTTCAAACCATCATAATAATAATCTTGTATAAAATTCTAAGATAATATGCAACCTTAAACACCAATTTTTTTTTCCCTTATAAACAATTTTTAACAAAAAATTATATGTGATAACAACTTCAAGCTTTCTATGTTCTCTTGAATGAGAATCATGAAAGACTATTTGTTGTGCTTCCATAAGGTACAAGCATAAAATTGCATAAGTTTCCTAGGAGTCATCCAAAAACTAGTAACAAAATGTTTCTCAATGAACGAATGTTGTTGTAGTTCAAGTTTCCAAATTTAGCATGTCATAAAAAAATTGATGGAAGTGATGGACCTTCATCATAGTGAGAACTATATGAAATGCTTTTTTCATGAGAAGAGGTTCATTGTAGCTTCATAAGTCTTTCTTCTTCTATTCCAGTCATGACAAGTGAGTGATATGACGCTTTTTTGACCTCAACCTTGCCGTCAAATATGTTAATGGAGTGTCCTTGTTGGCAGATGTGGACCAAAGACAACAAGTTTCTCCACAAAATCCGGGAGGTATAGAACAATATGTACAAGAAATTCTAGTAGACTAAGAAATTTGACCCCGATGGTGCTAAGCCCTTATGGCTTGATTTTTGACTTGTCTGTGAAGTATATTACTACATCAACATTATCAATGAATTCTTCAGATAAATCTCTCTTGAAGGTCATGTGTAAAGTTGCTTGTGAATCAAATGACCAAGCATATTTCTATGAATAAAGTGAAGGATTGAATAAGTCCTAAACTACCCCAATGTTGCAATGTTATTGTTATACGCCATTTTGTCACATCTAGTCAATAAGCATACAAACTAGATCAATAAACACCCATGAACATGTTGTCATCGTCCCTTCACAAATCCCTAAGGATTAAATTTCCAAAAATTATAAGTTTTTGGGATTAAATACTAAAAGTAAATGTTTTAGCCCGAGTTCAATTTTTCCCTTTATCCATATGTGCTTAGCATTGGATTCTCAATTCCATGCCAACACTTGATAACATGGGTTTCTCCCTTTTGTAGGTGCACTAATTATAGAAATTTAGGAAAATTAAAAATTATTTTGAAGATTCCTCTTCTATATGCTTATAAGAGTTGTTTTAACCATTTACCATTGATAATAAACTTGAATACTATCTGGTCCTACGTTGGATACTTCACCTCTTATCCCTTCAGCTCATCCTGCAGTCATATGTGGATCTCAAGCCCATAACAGTAAATCCTAAATGAGAATCCTTCTCCTACAAATTTATTTTCTTTCATAGCATCAAGGTTGCCTTTTGGATGCTTATCATTTCCTTATGCCGCTTCCTTGGATCTGAAGGAGTCATATTTTTCATGCATTAGGGTTGATAATCGAAGTGTGCTTTATGAAAAGGAATGTCATGTCAACTTGGGGAGACTTCTATAAGATCAACTTCTCTTTATTGTTGTAAAATCTCTCCTATTTCTATTAATACAAAGAGTATCTTGTTTTTCTATATGTGTTATGTTATGCTTACATTCATGTATTTCAATTCCTTTCCAATTCATTTAATAGAGTAATTGAATTATGTTATGTAGATTATTGTCGATCATTTGCCCATTTTAGTCTTCTATGTATATTCTAAACATAAGAATTTGAGCTACGATTGGAGATTACAAGCAAGGAGGAAATAAAATATTACGAAATATTCCAAGTAAGATTCTTTCCCAATATTTAATTTCTGTAATGAAAAATCTATTCTTTTTGTCTTTTGTTCTTCTATTCTAGTACACTAGATCTAGGGAATTCACCTTCATCCGCAATCGTAAATTCTACATAACAAATTGGCTACTTCACTAGGGAAGGATCCCTTTAGTTTTTTCCTTGAATTTAACATTGTCTTTCACCTCTTAAAGAGAACTTTATTGAATCATTCAAAAATTTATTGACCTTATGAAAACATCTTCTTGAGCTTGATTTTATTTATTGAGTCATTTTTTCATTGAAATTTCCCCAGTGCATCTATTTGTTATGAAACAAACCGTACCAACTCACCTTAGCCTTATATGTACCTACATTAAAGTGTGCATTCTACTATTTTTCACTTGTGTTTATCCAGTGTTATCTTCACTGCAACGCACATTCTCCTGAGCAGCACTTTCATTGATCCAATGTATTTTCACTGTAGTTTACTTTCTCTTTCTCTACACTTGCACTGCAGCATACTATATCCTATTTTGCACCTATGTTGACCTAATAAGATGCAAAAAAAATTCAATTCCTTGCCTTGACCTTTCATTTTATTTGTTCCATAATGTTTTCTTGTTTTTTATAACTTTGTTGGTGTCTCTTAATGATCCGTATTTATGCTGGAACGCAACAGAATACACATATAACCATGAACATAGAGATGTAGCAGAAATAATGCTTCCTTTTACTAAAATAAAATTACTGAAATGTGATTACAAACATAATGTAAATAAACTGCTAGAGCACTGGTAGGCTTATCTCTCAGAAGATATGTGGTGGCTACAAGCCTCTAAATTGTGCTAAAAAACAAATGACTAAAACATGCATACAGGAGTAATAGAAATGAGTGGGCGAGGGCACTGGTAGCGTATCCCTCAGGAGAGATGTGATGACACCAAGCCTCTCCACTATGTTACAATGAGACTCGAAGGCCTATTTATTATTTATAAACAATGTAAAACCCAAAACATCCAAAAACCTAACTGTAGGAGATGAAGCGCCAAAACTCTGGGTCCTGTTTCGGTAAATTGGTGTTTCAACTTCCTGGGGACATAAATTTGGCATTCGATCTCCATTTGATGTGCTCAATAGCTCATTAGAAATATCTATCCAAGGAGTACAAATTTCAGTGTAATAAAAATTTGTCCATGGGCACATGTTGCTCTTGATTTTCCCAAAAAACATCGTTTAGGGCCTCAAAACGGTTCTGAAAGTTTAGGACCTGAAAAACTACTAAAAATAGTAAGTTGTGCTACAAATTGAAAATGGAAAGAACTTATGTTGGGGTTTCAAATGAAATATTTGGGTGGCCACCAATATCCATTTGGATCATTAGGGCCCCAAAATGGTTTTGGCAGTGCAGGACCCGAAAACATGCTAAAAATAGTAAGTTGCTGGAAGTGAAAAACTGAAAGAATTGATGGTGTGGGCCCAAATGGAATTTGTGGGTGGCCATCGATATCCACCTGGATCATTCCTCCCTCCTTAGGAAGCAATGGTACCAATTGCATTAAGTCCCTCCATGGGGGGGCAAATTCTGCTGAACTCGGTATTGGATTTGTCCAGGATGTCGCAGACCTATTGGCGGATGTGCTGGATGTAGATGTACCGTTGGTGGGCAGCCATTGAAGGATCTAGGAAAATTTATCCATCATCACATTCCTCTATTTCTTGAGGGCCTCCTTGAGAAATATTTTGATAGGATTTCCTACTCTCTCATCTTTCTTTCCTTCTTCCATGGGGGGTCCTCACAGTTTGCGAGGTTGATCTTGCAGTGGTTCAACCAGATTGAGCCCAAACTCCTTATACCCTGACCGCGTTGGGGACATGCAAAGAAAAACAAAGAAATATCAGACCCACTCTGAGTCCACTGATCCAGATTTATGCAGGAATGCAACAGAATACACATATAACCATGAACATAGAGATGCAGCGAAAATAATGCTTCTTTTTATTAAAATCAAATTACTCAAATTTTCTTATAGAAATAATGTAAATAAATAGCTAGGGTGTTGGTAGGATTATCTCCCAGAAGATATGTGGTGGAAAAAGGCCTTCAAACTTTGTTCCAAAATAAATGACTAAACATGCTTACAGGAGTAATAGAAATGAGCGGGAGAGGGTACTGGTAGCGTATCCCTAAGAAGAGATGTGACAACTTCAGGCCTCTCCACTGTGTTACAATGAGGCCCGAAGGCCTATTTATTGTTCATAAACAATGTAAAACCAAAACATCTGAAAATCTAACCCTAGGAAATGAAGCGCCAAAACTATGGGTCCCGTTCGGGTAAATTGGTGTTTCAACTTCCTGCGGACGTAACTTTGGCATCCGATCTCTGTTTGGCACGCTCAATAGCTCATTAGAAATATCTATCTGAGGATTAAAACTTTATATGTCAGCAAAATTGGTCCATGTACCAATATTCCTCCCGATTTTCCCAAAAGACATCGCTTAGGGCCTGAAAACGGTTCTGGAATTTAGGACCCGAAAACATACAAAAAATAGTAAGTTGTGCTGCAACTTAAAAATCGAAAGAAATAATGGTGGGGTTTCAAATGGAATAGGCAGATGGCCACCAATATCCACCTGGATCATTAGGGCCCAAAAACATCTACGGGAGTGGAGGACACTAAAACCTACTAAAAATAGTAAGGTGTTGGAAGTGAAAATCAGAAAGAATTGATGGTGCAGGTCCAAACGGAATAGGTGGGTGGCCACCGATACCTACCTGGATCACTTAGAAACCATATTAATATTTTCACTTGGATGTATTACCCTTCGGTAATAATTTCTTTCGTTTTTTCTGTTCCTTATCAAATTAGGTCTTTCTAAACATTTTTCCTGATTATTTACTGGATTGAAGAAACTTATGTTGTAGTCATATTCTATGTGATTTCTTTTATCAATTATCTTGTCACATCTAAGTTTTCTTTTCATTTCAATATTAAAAGAAAATAAAAGAAAAAAAATTGTTTGCATTGCATATAAGGCTTTGATTCTGATTGGAATAGTATAGTTGTGGAGATTGGTTGTTTCCTTAGTAGTTTGTTGTATTATTGATTGATGTCTTCTTCCAATACTTAGGTAGGAATTTCAATGTTAAAAGGAAAATGAAGATATTTCATTTTCTTATATTAGTTTCATTATAGGCATGTTCACGTGACATTAAGTTTCGAGCCTTGAAAACTAAAACTTAATTCTAGCTAAACTCTAAAATTCAATAAATTAACCTAATAGACATTTGAAACATAATGTCATACATAGAGGTCTAGGCTGTAGACTTGTTCCGATGTATTTAAACATAGGAGATGTCATTCTTTATCATCATTAAATTCCGGGGGTGATATCTTGTTCCATGTACGTAAGTGTACAGGACCTTTCTCCATGAACCTTTTGGTATATCAGATGGGGCTTTAATCATGAAGACTATATGGAAACGCTCTCATCACATGGTTACAAATCAGGCAAGAGTACGCTGATCTGAGCTTCCACATACCTTTGGGTATATTTTGGAAGTCCACACTTGATTTATATCCCACCATAGGTAACCGAGTCAACCACATTGTAAATTGTGATTCATGAAACAAAACATTCTAGGAGATTTCCTATATGTATGTAAATCCTTAGCTTTCTAAGTGCTATATTGTAGTTCATAATTACTTGGTAAAATATTTTTCCTGATTACCCCTAATTTCTTTATTTCTGTCTTTATTTTCTAAAATCAATTACTTGATTGTGGAATAGCATCCTCACCATGGAACAACTCCTTAATTGATCTTAGGTTGAGACTAATGGAAACAATTATTTAGTCTATCAGTCAAGGAAACCCCTATGATGGGAATCCTAGTCCTTTTCCTCCTTTTAGAAATATTGGAGATCCTTACATGGAAACATTATCCCTTCCCAGATTTACCATTGGTTTACCAGATTAGTTATTTTCAACTTCCTTGGTTCTGAATGTCCAAACTACTTCTCAACCAAGTAGTCCTCCGTCTAAAGAAGTTAATCATAAAGCTGAGCATTTTCCTTCTTCACCTATTGTTTCTTCATCACTTTCTTCCTCCTCACCTCATAAAATACTTGATTCTAGTAACCATGAATTTAAGATGAAGAATAAAACAACGAAGAAGAAGAAGAAAAATATGTAACGGGGAAACTAAGAAACCATTGCTACCAATGCAACTAGTATGGAGAAACCTTCCAGTCATCCCCTCAAAGTTAAATTCCCTTGCAAGTTATGTAAGGGTTACCACCTTCTTATGGATTTTACTCGTGTTCCCAAGGTACTAGAAGTGTGGTACACAAGCTCACATTTTCCTTTTTCTTCATCTTTAGGAGATCATGTTGGTGACAAACCATCGCATAATGATAATAAGGTTAATGGGAAAAAGGGTAAAATTATGTTTCTTTGTAGGTTATGTGAATGGAGTAATCCTACTCACCTTTATCCTTATATGGATGAAGCCTCAAAAGTTTCTAAAAAATTACAAATTCTTGGAAACGACTTTTGGCTGGTTACCAAAAGCTTTCCCCTAATACTTCACTGGTTGATGAAGTGACTTATCAGAATATTGATCCTATAAATCCCTCTCTCTCTCTGAATGTTAATCCTATGAGTCCATTCCTAACCAACCATTAGTTGATAAAATTATTGACTCGATTCCACCTTCCATTGATCGTACCTTTCTCGTAGAGATTGAGTCTCATATCGCTTAGGTTATTCTTGTTTCTTCAGATTCCAATGAATAGGAGGGAACTTATCCCAGTCCCACGAAAATCATCCTATTCCCATATCAAAGATGATCATTTATCCCGTCTCCATAAGAGAAGGGGCGATCTCTTTCATTCCCACGACACCCCCTCCAATTATTATGGTCACTTTCATTGGAGTCAACTAGTAGGATATCATCTTCCTCCTTACATGCCTTTCCAAATCATAACACATGATTATATTATTACCGTACCTATAAAATTTATAGATGAAGGCACATTTGTTAGTATTATGCCATAAACTACTTGTAAATTTCTCTCGGTAGCTTGTGATTATTACCCAAAATATGTTTGCTTTTACTAGAGGAACCAGTCAATTTTGAGGGATCCTTCATCAGTGTTTGATTAATTTGGGAGGATAGATAGTTTATATTAATGTGATGGTATTCCAAGGCCCTTTGGATTTTAATTTAATCATTGAGAAATACTATATTTATGACATGAGAGCTATTTTATCTTCACTCTTTCATGTGATGTGTTTCCCACGTGAAGGAGAGATTGCAAACATTGAATAGCTTTCGTTCGTTGGTCCTAATTTGACTCCTATCAACCAACTTCCCTAGAAGGTACTTATACGCAAGTGGTATCTTCCCCACCACAGGTTAATTATGTCGAAACCTATTTTATGTTTTCATCTACTGATGATCTAGTAGGTGATGTATTGCATCATGTATTGGGTGCACTGGAGTGTGATCTTTCTTTTGGATCCCTTCTTATGTATCATTTCCGGATCATTGTTCTTTCATATGATGAGAACCTCATGGAATCCATGGATTCTTAGAGGCCATTATCGAGGTCCCATGAGCATAGTACCTTTTCTTGTGTCAAGCTCATTAAAAAATAAAACAAGGTCATTCAAGCAAAGTTTATTTTATCATGTCAAGCTCATTAAAAATGAATCAAGGTTCCTTGAGCATAGTTCGTTTTCTTTTGTAAAGATAATTAGAAAATGAAATGAGGTCTATGAAAATAATTCTTTTGCCTCTGTCAATATCATTAAAAAATGAAACAAATTCCCTTCCAATTCGATTCTTTCATTAGATCTCATAAATTCCTAGTTGAGTCTTTCACTTGATCTTGTAAATGAAGCTTTATTCCATTCGCCTCTTAGTAACCAGTAATATACCTAGGTGAATGAAATGAAGCTTGGGGAGCATGTACCTAGAATTGATTCAATATGTCAGTGGCATGAAAAAATATTTCAAGCATATTTTTTATTTATTTCAAGCATGTGTGAAAATGAAACTACCCTCAAGTACTCCGAGGCATATTTTCTCTCATGTTTCAAGCTTGTTAAAAAATGAAGTCATCTTCAAGTATTATCAAGCATAATTTCCAGATGTTTCAAGCTTGTGTAGAGATGAAACTATTCTCATCCTATCTCTTGTGCTTGTCATTTTTATTAGCTTGTTTCTTCCAGATCAACCTTAGTTTTCCCATTCCATTGTAACCATCTGCTTGCCCAATAATATTATTTTCACTTGGTTGTTCTACCCTTTATTTAGGAATCATTGTCATGAGTGGTATTATTTTCCAGTGTCTTCACATTTGAATGTTTGAGTAGTTCCATCATGACTGAAACTGGTTGATATCCTTTATAACACTGGTTCATCCAAGAGGATGTTAGAGTCAAGAAACGGAAAAAAATTAATCAATCAAACACACATAGCATTTAACCATGAAAGATAGAGAATATTTTTAACGTGTTTAACCCAACCAATCTGGGCTATGTCCACCAAACAGGGATATCTCAACAGAGGATTCCCCTTTCCGCTCTTGTCAGAAGTCTCCCTAAACATGAAAATATTTCTGAGAACTTTTCTTTTTGAACATGTTAAACTAAATGAAAAGAGGTCTAATCAGTATAAGTTTAACCATTTTTGATATTGAGATAGATTTATTAGGAAAAAAGAATACCTTAGTTCAACATGGCTAATAGATTCTCCTCAGTATCATTTTCTTCCTTTTTGATATGAACAGAAAATTTTATGAAAAGTGACCTTTGGAGTTTTATTTTTCGCCTCTTTTTTAAACCCCCTAGACATGAAAATGGATTTGAGTTATACCTTCAATAGACTCGTAAAATAATAAAAAAATGATGGACTCATCAAACATGACGATACCAAACAACTCCTTCTCAAGTTTCATTAAAAATACTTAGAGAGATTCATACAAAGGATGAGCTTACAGTTGAAGCATATGTTATCCCATCCAAGCTTGTAAAAAATAATGAGGTACTAACCAAAAATGATTGGTGAATTTGGGAAAACGGGATACTCCACCTATTAATGATAGTGAGTCTCTCTTGAACATGACACTCTTTCACTTCATCTCTGTGACTATTAAGTTGAGAAATATTCTTGTGTTTTTGGTTCATCACATGATATCAAAGCCTCCACATTTGATTTTAGGTCAATGATTCTAACCCCTTACAATTTTTTTGATATGTTCAAGAGAAGTCCTTGAGTTGATACTTGATGAAATATTCTTAAGAATACATTAATGCCTCTCATTCCTGAACCAGTGCCACATAAATATCATTCTATATCAAATATTGATACTTATTTCGTGTCGTTAATGGGGAATACATCATGGTGCTCCTGTGATTGGTCATTTCCTATGGACATCAACTCATTATCCAAGAATTAGACCTATAAACTCCCTATGGTAACTTGGATCTTGCATAAATTAGTGGAAAGTTTCCTCGCTCTCGGCGATAGGTCTACATCATTGGTCTTCAGCCAGAAGATTTTGTGTGGTGTTTGATGTTAGCTCATTAATTCACATGGTTAGACCTATACGTTGGATGATCGAGTGAATGAGATAGAAGACCCCAGATAGAGTTCCATCCATCGAGGTTTTTATTTCATGATTAACATAAACATTACAACTTATGATGGATATGATCATAGAAACAATCATTCAATCATGGGTCGACACCTTCTGCTCCAGAGACTGTGCTATATTTTTGGTAGGACTCCAATGGAGCAAGTAAATGGAGAATATGGAAACCCCCAGATCAGTGGCCAGCTCAGGACCCTCCTTTAGATTGGACAACCCTCACAGAGATCCTACGAAAACGTCCCATCAATAATAATGGTGAACTAGAAAAAATCTGATGGGGACACCTCCCCAAACATATGTTTTCTCTCAAATAATCCTATTCAATTCTTTCCACTTCAAATGAACATGCTCCTGATACAATGTGGAAACATATATGGTTCTCAAAGCTGTGGACAAATGTTTCATTTTTCGTTTGGATAATTTACTATGGAAATCTCATCACTTGGGAAAATATCAGGAAAAAAGGTTTCTACGGCCCATCTCGCTACCTCTTATGCTCAGAGGAGGAAGATTTGGCAAATCCCTTGTGGAATTCCTACTCTAACTCTCGGGAGATATGGGATCGTCATCCAAAAATATTTGGAGGTAACGATCAGTCATAAAATAGCCTGAAAGAATCATTTGAATAGTGGAGATGGACGCTCTTTAGAAATCCAATTTTCAACAGATCTTAGTGCATCTCCTAAGGATTCACTCTCTCAAACACATGGAAAGCTAAAAAAAAGTAGTATTCCACTCCAAGAATATGCACATTGGCCAGGTATGGAGAATGGTGATAAGAGATATAAACGAAACGATCATACTCTCTCATCGGAAATATGAATATTCGAAGGCTACAAGGATGGAGTGGAAAATCTTAATTGTGCTCTACCTTAATCCGAGCCTCCTAGTTCTGGGATCCCTATCTCCCAGTGCCATTAGATCTCGCTCTCCAAATTTTTTCATCTGACATCCCCTGGTTTTGTTGAAATTGAACTTTGACAGAGCCTCCAAGGAGAATTGAGGCTAGCTGGCCTTCATGCACTCATTCAAGATCACAAAGGGTAGGTCGTTCATTTTTATGGAACTTCATGTTGCAACACCACCAATAATGTGGCAGAATCCCTAGCAGAGGAAAAATGTCTCCAAGTAGCAATGGATGAGGGAGTGACCAAATTATAGGTTAGAAGAGACACTCAGATCACAAATGAGTACATGTTGCAGAAATATATACATGGTTCACCCTTAAACAAGGTAATCAAGAGGTGGAGGCTTGAACTCATAGTTGAACATATCCTTCCAAGGCTTGGGTCATTTAAGTACATAGTAATGGAGCATGTGGATAGAGACGGAAACAAAGCGGCAAAAAAATTAGAGAATTGGGGGTGTGAACACCAGGACCTGGATCTCCATGGGGAATGACCCCCACCCATGCAGGATGTAACTTTTGAGGATTGAAGGAAAACAGTGGCCTCAGAGGAGGTGGAACGAGGAAAAATAGTTCCCGAGGGAACATGGGGATTCACATGGGTGGCACGTGGAGGAAACCAACCGAGCTCACCTCACAACTGACCGACAACACTTAGTATATCATACTCATTAACATCTAGCATGATATTTTTTCCTTCATTTTAGGGAGAACGAAGAGTGGTGGATTTTGGAAAGATATCGAGTGTGGAATAGTGAAACATGCCTCATTATGCACTGAAGAGATTTTGGGAGATGGTGTGGGGAAAGATATGAGCGGAGGTGAGTTGAGAAGGAGCTACCCACGTTGGAGGACCAACAGCTATAGGGGTGTGTTTGTATGGTGAATTGTTCTTCAGATGAGAAACACTACCAATAGGGCATGGTACTAGTCTATGCACACTTAGGTTCAGACCTCTACAACATGGTTTTTAGCTCTAGTAGAGATTAATTTCAATAATTTTCCTCCCATGCCTAAGCATAGGGTCTGGGGTCTAGGGTGGTGTATTTTAGGTGTCAGTAGTGGTTTCTCGTTTGTGGTAGGCAGTTGTGTTAAAAAAGGGGGTTAGTTGGTCTTAACCCCTTCGGGCTCTCCGAGGAAAATTGGAAATGGAAGGAATATAGAGAGGCTTTGTGGTGTCGTACTCTTGAGGACGAAACTAACCCGCATGTTAGAAAATCTTCTAGTGAGGCACTACCAAGCTTTCAGAGATTGATCGAGGGTAAGTCTCCTGCTCGACTGGTACTGATATCTAGTATGGGTAGTGGGAGATTAAAGGAGGAGATCTTTCGGGGCTCACACTGTGAGGTCCCTCATGATGGTGGAGGCGGTGCGCATGGGGGGAGAAGCACAACCTATCCTACATGGTATGGAAGAAGAGGAATTCATGGCCACCGAGGTTGATCGTGTGAGGAGGGGCTTCAATCAACACTAAGGGTGTGAGGAGGGGCTTGAATCGATGCTGAGGTTCTGGATGTTAGAGGCCAATGCTCACCGTGGTCGTGGTATGCATCAAAATTGTTGTATGGGACAATGACGTGAGCTACTCCAATATGTGGTGCATTGTCTCCAGAATTTGGAACAAGTCCGTGAAGAAGATCATCGAGAACTAATATCTACACTAAAAAAAATGCATTACTTCCAATGAAATGCATTACTTCCAATGACATAGTAGGGAGTGCGTAGTAGTGATAGCCTGAGGGGAGAATCTACTTTGAGAAAATATTAGAAACTAGAGAGCTGGATGACACACTTCTAGGAGCATGTCCAATGCTCCTTTCGCCCTTCACAACCTCTTCGTACTCCTCCAGACAACCCAACCTACTACTAGCAATGGTCATAGGTGTGTTTATGTGTACACTCTTTACTAGGGACTATCTTTTTACAAGGGCCTATGGCTTTTAAAACTATGTACTTTGTCTCTTTTTATCTTTCTTTTTCACTCTTGTATGCTATGAGCAATATTTACAAAACCTCTTGGTGTCGGGGTGAGACAATTTTTGTCAATTTTTATTATTTTAATTTGTTTGTATTTTTTTATATGTCTTTAAATTGTGGTTTTGTAAGTTATAGGTTAATTCTCTAAATGAAAAATATGCTAGCAAAATTATGATATTGATTATTATCTACTAAGATCAAATATGGTTCATGAGATTTTAAAAATGTAAGACAATACTCAAATTATTTATAATTTTATTTTTATGCTAGAAAAGCACTAATAGAAGAATTCCAAGTTTATATAAGCACTCATGTTTTGTTATTATACCCCCAATAGAAGATATTACACAAATTTGTTTAAATAATGAAATAAAGAATTCTTTAAGTAGAGTATTCTCATCATTATTAAATTTTGTAAAACAATATAATAAGTTATATTAAAAATAGACTATAGCTATTGAAATCAATTATAATTCATGGAAAAATAGTTTTATACTTCATGCTATATGGATGACCATTATTATTGTGGTTGGGTAGGATTTTATTGTGCACAATAAAAATAAGGAATTCTTATTAGGTCCGAAGCAAACCTCAATAGTAATGTAATCCAGTGATGGAATCTCGCTTTATATAAGTCCACGACAGCAAGCTGGCATATAACTATGCAGAGAGGAGTCTCTCTATTTGGAAACTAGTTGCGTGTAGGGAGAAAGGCCTGCAGGTCGCCACTAAGAAGCATTTAATGCAATTCGTGATCCAAATAACTAGTGATCCAAAGACCTGCAGGTCGTCAAACTAGTGATCCAAATAACAGCACGTCTTCATCCCTCCTGCATGGTGCTACGGACCCTAAACAATTATTGGTGCAGTTAAATTGTTTTATGATTTGGAATTTGTCTGAGCATTTTACTTTCCCAAATTTGTAGAAATTAATTTAAACCAGTATTAACTCTACACAATATAAATTTTATTTTAAAATTTTAAATTGATTTATAAATTAAAAAGACATTTTAAAAAACAAAAAAATATTTATCTCAATAAGTAAGTAAACCTTAAAACTCACTACCAAGATATTAATGTGAGTTATGAGCTGTTGGTATACCAAGTACAAATATATTAATAATAAGTTATGATGGAGAAATAATGTTTTTTTTTAAATTTTTTTAATCTAAAAAAATGTTCTGATAAATTTAATTTAAACCATACATTTATTTACTAATGTGAAAAAATTAATATATATTTTAAAAAATTAAAAAAATAAAATTCTAATTGTCAAATAATCCAATTTAATATTTCATTTTTCAAAAATTTAATAAATTTAAGAAAATGTTTTTAAAAACTTAAGAATTTATTGAAATCAAAGTATTTTGATCTAGAAACAAAAACTATATAAATTGTCTTCACAATATAAAATACAATAAATTATTTAGGAACTTGAAATAACTAAACTAAATTCAAATTATACAACATTTCTACCCTAAGCTAGTAATTCCAAGCTTTTAACTTTGCTTAAACAGAAGATTCTACTAGGGATGTGTGGGAAGAGAAAAAAAAAAGGGAGCTCCAAGTGAGTAAGTGGTATTTTACCTTAATTATGAAATTTAACATAATTAAAGTAAACTCAAATTATACAACATTTGTTCCCTAACCTAGCAAGTCGAAGATTTTAACTTTTCCCAACCACAAGACTCTATTTGGGATGTTTGGGCACGTAGAGAAAGAAAAATCCCTCCAAGTGAGTGAGTGGTATGTTACCTTCTTGTATAGGCTTTGCCTGCAGATTTTCTATCTTGTTCTAGAGCCACCTGTTACAAGAAGACTTAGAAATTTATCAGAATCAAGCAACTCCAAGCTCTTTGAGTTTGCTTACTCAAAACCAAAAGCCTCTAACAATGGTTGTGGATTATCATTGCTAGATATCTAGCAGGAACACAATGAAACTGCAAATGATTCACACTTACAAAACAAAGTGAAAGAAAGAAATGGAGCATGAATGAATGAGATAACGGGGAAGAGAAAGATGAAATTATATTTAGAAATAGGGCAAGAGTTGCAGAAATTAAATAAATATTCCTACATTTCTCCAAATAAGAACATAAAGTAGATAACACTATCAAAACAATGACATAATGTCAAAGATGACATGCTCCACAAAATATGAATATGGAATCCTAATATTGAATCCTCTTTGAAACAAGAATCTGATATATTGGTTGTATGGATGCCTTACAACTAAACTCCACTGAACCATGTATGGATGGAAATTTATCGATGCAATATTTATGGGAAGATGGGATGGAGAAAGTGGTGGAGGCATGATGATCAAAACTCATAGATTATATTGATAATGAAACATCTCCAATAGAAGTAAGATAGATACCAAACATTGGAGTAATATGAGATAATGATGGAAAAAAAAATGGGAAAACAATGAATTATGTTGAATGATATGTAGGGGTAAGATAATTGAGAAAATGAAGAAAACTACAAACATTTATAATATTTCAATTAGTACAAGGGAGCATGAGAAGAAAAACATAGGAGAGATAAAACCTTTTGAGGAGAAGAAAACAGACAAATAGACTAAGACAAAGCCTCCACCCTAAGCCAAACAATAGGTGAGCAAACCAACAACCAAAAATTATGTGACCAAAAGAATACATGCTAAAAACTATACTATTTAGATCATAGGAGAAAATACCAACTCATAGTAGTTTTTGTTGGAAAACTTTTCCACCATAAAGAACATAGGGCTCTCAAGCAACTATACTAAATAGATCATAGGAGAAAATACCTACTCATAGTAGTTGTTGTTGGAGAACTCTTCCACCATAAAGAAAACAGGGCTCTCAAGCAAGCTGTATTAATTGGCACTAGATCTAGGAAAGGTGAAACCAAGTTTTTCTCTTTGGTGTTGGAGGTGTCATTTTTTCATTCCTAGTAGCCATGGATCCTCAATATTATAGGTCATGCATAAGGCTAAGGCTGACAAACATGTGAAACAAGTACCTTGAAATTAAATTGTTGGGTTTGGTGGCATTATGTGTCTCCCTATTATTCCTCCACAAACAAAAACTCCTCAACTCTCAACTTAGATGTATTTATATTGAGTTGACATGTGTAATTTTACATCCTAGTATGAATAAATGCTTAATTCATGTCATGTTAAACATAGACTTGACATGTAATATTTAAAAAATGAATATTATTAAAAACAATTATGTCAACCATAAATAAAATATTTCAATGTGCATAGTAACTGAAAATAACATATTTCTTATATTTTCATTTCCTTATTATTTAAAAATATCTCAATATCTCCTTTAAATAAAATATTTGGATACCTATGTTATCTCTCTCTCTCTCTCTCTCTCTCTCTCTCTCTCTCTCTCTCTCTCAATATCTCCTTTAAATAAAATATTTGGATACCTATGTTATTTAATATATTTCTCTCTCTCTCTCTCTCTCTCTCTCTCTCTCTCTCTCTCTCTCTCTCTCTACATTCTAAATCTTTAATTTATTTAATTCTTAATATAAAATTTATATATAGCATTTAAAAAATATGAACTATCAATATCTAACTTATAACAAATATATATGTGAAACATGTAACAAATATTAAATAATTGGAAATAAAAAAAAAATATTTAAAGTTATGAGTTATATATCTCTCCTTTATAGTTAGTTTTTTATAACTCACTTGACATTGTTCCTAGTTGACACTTTTGATTATAAATAGAAAACTATAACCATAATAAAATACAGAGAATTATTTGGAGAATATACAATTAAACATTAAAAGTATTAATAAAGATTCAAACAATTAATAATTCCGTCATCAAAATAAATTAGGATTATTATAAACACATAATTAACATAGTGGCTTTAGCTAAAAACACATTCATCAAAATGACTAAGACATCAAAATGGGCAACTCATCATCAAAATGTCTCAAAATTATTATAAACATATAATGACCATGGCTTGCTATAAACACACACTCATCAATTTAGCCAAAGCATCAAAATGAACAAGACTTATTGTAAATAAAAAAAAAAAAAAATAACAAATCACACATCAAAATAGTCAAAGCATATTATGTTTAAAACCCATGACAATTATTGGTCATACTTATTAGCTTCCAAAAAAACACATGCAGTAATACACTGTAGCATTATCTAAATCCATAAACAGTTATAAAGTCTAAATTTATTCCAATACATGTCATAAATAAGAGAGCTTTCTTGCAAAGCTTATTAGCTTCAAAATAAAAAAAACACAAGCAATAATAGAATATGACATTATCTAAATCCATCAACATTTATAAATTCTATCCTTTTCTAATTAAAATGAAACAATAAATTGAAAAATTAGCGCAAAAGCCCAAAAACTTATTAGTTAAAAAAAATATAAACAATAATAGAATCTCCCATTAAAATGTAACAGTAAATCGAACAGTCAGCACAGAGGCGGAAAATCATAACAAGAACAACTCCAGCCAGGCGCAGGAGCAGAAGCAACACTCGGCTTTAGTTCAGCACCATAGTGACCCTTCCTAAGCCCTAAATACACACATCAAACAATTTTTCCCATTCTCTAAATCCATAAACAGTTATAAAGTCTAGCTTTTTCTAATTAAAATGCAGCAATAAATTGAACAAATCAAACAATTTTTCCCATTCTCTAAATCCATAAACAGTTATAAAGTCTAGCTTTTTCTAATTAAAATGCAGCAATAAATTGAACAATCAGCACCAAGGCGAACAATCAGAACAAGGACAACTCCCGCCAAAAGCGCACAATCAGCACAAAAGCGCACAATCAGGACAAGGACAACTCCAGCCAGTCGCCGGACCAGAAGCGACACCAGCCTTTAGTGCAGCACCATACTGACCCTTCCTAAGCCCTAAATACACACATCAAACGGTTTTACTATGAGTAACAAACTTTCATATTAACCTCATTCTTAAATATTCTAATTGGATTTTGTTCAGAATTTTATATTTTACCGAGTGATGATGCAGTTTCCTCCATGTTTCCCGAGGAATGTTCATTGCATAGGGCTGGTACAGGAGATAGTAGGAAGATGGCGAAAATGAAAATACCCAACACTATTACTACATTGGAAGTAGCCATTGGCATTTACTTAAAAGAAACCAAAAAATACTCAAAATTCAGAATGAAAGAAATAAAGATTAATGAGATGAAATGTTGAAGAGGAGAAACTATAAATAGAGAAATATTGCATTTATTTTTATTATTAATATTAAGATTATTATTATTATTATTAATTTTTTTTTAAAAGTTTGGTAGGGCTACATTTTTATATCTTCATCAATATGTCTAGATACATCATTCCTATTGGGGAAAGGAATTGAAACTGTGATGAGTGGCACTCATCACCCTTTAACCAAAACCCCATAGACAATATTATAATAATAATAATTATTATTATTATCTAATTTTGAGATCACCCCAAGCTAGATATCAAATTTTGTATGACACTACTTTGTTTGTGTGAAGGGACCCACCTTCATTTAAGAATTTGACTACAAAAGCATACATATTATGTAGTTTTGAATAAAATATATAAATACCATATATTTGAAAAACTTTAATAATATAGAAAATATATATAAACATATAAGTTATATTATAATAATTAATTATAATTTTTCTTATAATATTTAAGTGGGTGGTTTAATTAGGTCATACATGTTTTTTTAAATATAAATGTATATAAGTATCTAAATAAAAATGATTTTACTAAAGTAAATATAATATAATAATACATATGAATTTCATAACCATTGTTGTTACAATATATTTATAATAAAAATAAATAGACTTAAATACAATATTATGGATGCTTATCATGCTACCCATCATCTCTATTAAGGTTAACCAGCCTCTTTTCTATTTCCAAGGCTTCCCTTAACTTTTGGTGGTGGAAGTGGTCAATTGTTGCAATAACCTTAGTATCTTCAATACAAATATGGTGATTTGTTTTTTCGGCATGCTCTGCCAAGGCAGAGGACCGAGATCTACCATGTCTAAGGTCAGCGACATGCTCATGAATTCTTTGGTTAATTGATCGACCAGTTTCACCAATGTAAGGTGTCCCACAAGAACACGAAATCAAATAAACACCCTTACCATCCATAGGGCAAATCGGGTCTTTAACTGATCTAAGGGGACTACGGATAGTGCGGAGAGGCTTGAAAGTTGAAGAGACATTATGTTTCTTGAAAATCCTTGTGATTTTATCAGTGGCACCTTGGATAAATGGAAGGTGAACTCCAGATAATCGATCACAAGGATCTTTCTTAACCTTAGGACCTTTCTCAGCTTTTTGAAAAGCTTTAAGACATTGTGCCCTACTATAACCGTTCTTACAGAAGACATTAAGGAGATGCGAATCACTTTGAAGAAGAAAAAACGAATCTCCTTAATGTCTTCTATAAGAACGGTTATAGCAGGGCACAATGTCTTAAAGCTTTTCAAAAAGCTGAGAAAGGTCTTAAGGTTAAGAAAGATCCTTGCGATCGATTATTTGGAGTTCACCTTCCATTTATCCAAGGTACCACTGATAAAATAGCAAGGATTTTGAGGAAACATAATGTCTCTTCAACTTTCAAGCCTCTCCACACTATCCGTAGTTCCCTTAGATCAGTTAAAGACCTGATTCGCCTGATGGATGGTAAGGGTGTTTATTTGATTCCGTGTTCTTGTGGGACACCTTACATTGGTGAAACTGGTTGATCAATTAACCAAAGAATTCATGAGCATGTCGCTGACCTTAGACATGGTAGATCTCGGTCCTCTACCTTGGCAGAGCATGCCGAAAAAACAAATCACCATATTTGTATTGAAGATACTAAGGTTATTGCGACAGTTGACCACTTCCACCACCGAAAGTTAAGGGAAGTCTTGGAAATAGAAAAGAGGTCTGTTAACCTTAATAGGGATGATGAGTGGAATGTTAGTAGATGCTGGATTCCTACCCTTCACTCTTAGTTAGTTAGTTAGTTTTGCTCCCTCAGGTCGTTATTTCTTCTCTCAATCGTGATTCCTCTCTCCTGATGTGCTCCTTTTATTTTATTAATTTTGTTTTGATTAGTATTTTTGTTTTGTTTCTATATATATATATATATATATATATATATATATATATATATATATATATATATATATATATTATTTTATTCTATTTTATTTTTTATTTTTTAATTTTTAATATTTATTTATAATTTTTTAGTATTATTTATTTATTTATTTTATTTAGTTATTATTTTTAATTTTTTAATTTTATTTAATTTATATATATATATATATATATATATATATATATATATATATATATATATATATATATATTTATTTATTTATTTATTTATTTATTTATTTTAATTTTTAATTTTTTTTTATAAATAATCGTGAAACTTACATCTTTAGTAATCTTAAATTAATTGATTAATTGAGTATTATTATTATTATTACTTATTTATTTATTTGATTCGATTTGATTTTATATTTTATTTTTATTTTTATTTATATAGAATTTATAATGAAAATATAATTAAATTTTAAAAATATAATAAAATTAAAATTAAAAATTAGAATATTTTTTGCCTATTCTAGTCAAACTAGCCGTTTTTCCAACGGCTAGTTGTAGCTGTCCTGATCTATTTAAACTGGTTTCCTGATCAGATTTCTCATCTTGTCCTGATGATGAACCACACTGGCTGGTTCGAAAAGCGTCGACAAAAATTTATTTTCTGTGATTTTCACTGAAAACTATTACACACATAAATTATAATTAATAATTCTAAGATTATATATACGTTTACTTATTTACTCTAGTATTATAATTGATTCCCAAATCTAACTCTTGTTTTTATTTATGTTACGTATTTTAATAATGATGATGATTATTATTTTTTTTCTAAATAAGACTATTTTCTATTAATGTAACATAAAAATACAAGGAGGTTCAGGCCTCTGCAGTCCTAGCCTATTCCGAAGGCATAGTTCTCAAAAATAAAAAAATTGGGACTGCCCACGAAGGGGAAACCAGTCTAATAAGTAGTTTTATCACTGCCTACAGAGAGGAAACGAGCGTCACACATGGGAAAATGATAATTGTTTGCGGACCTCAAACAAACACTGAAATCAGAAACTAAATAAACAGGCCCAAAAACCTTGGAACCAAAAACTAGAATCTAGAAAGAACCTGAATACTTAGGTGTCATTTGGAGAGGGAGGTGTCTCTTCCACAATTAAACACATATGCTCATCGGTGTCGTCTGCTAGCTTGTCGTGGGTGGCATCCTCTGCGTTCCGGGACTCCTTAGTGTCACGGGCTTTTCCAGGAGCATCTTTATCACATTTCCAATCTTCACTGCTACTATCGGAGCCTTTGCTACGGCTGCTGGAAGCAGGGTCGCTCTTCTCAAGCTACAGAAGGAGCACTTTGGTTGGAGAATTTCTGCAATTTTCTGGGGCGAAGGCCAACCACACTGGTAGGTTCCTCTTTCAAGGAAACAATGGTAGTTTCAGTGACGCGCTCACAGTCCAAGGTGCACAGAAAGTGAAATTGAGCAGAATGGGTGGGTGATGGAGAGGCAGTCATTTCCAACAATGGCAGTGGTTGGGTTATGGTCATGGCAGGAGGATGCAAAGCAGGAGAGCAGGACTGGCCTAAAGTTCCAGCACGACCATGCCCACTTCGAGTCGCTAGATAGCGTCCATGAGAATGCTCTAGAGAAGAGGGAGTAATATCAGAGTCAGACGAGTGAGAGGAGTGAGCAGCCCGACCTTTGCTACTACCGCATCGATAGCGCATGCGATGACGAAGACGAGGCATGGTGGAGCAGTGGGGAGAGTGAGAACTCTCAGCTGAAGAAGAAGCGGGATGAGGGACCCAAGGAGCCGAGGGTACTGAAGCTGGGGAAAGTCTATCTGTAGGGGTGAAATTTAGACGACAAAGAAGACTCTGTGAGAAATGCATGCCAAGAATCACCTCAATGCAGTAGAGGAGACTGCAGCGCCACCCTGTAGGTGTTTGGGAGCTTGGCTCCGAGACTACAGGGGGAAATTGTAGCTCAGTGGCAGAGGCGAAGGAGGAAGACAACCAGGCGAAGGAGGAAGACAACCAAGCGAAGGAGGAAGATAACCAGGCGCTTTGATTTTAAGGGACTGGTGATGGCATAGGAAAATGGGCTGAATTAAGTTGCGAATGTGGGAGTGATTGGAGCAATTTAATGCCCATCGCTGAGACCTATGGGTGGCCATGTGGCTATGCCACTTGCCAACCCAAGAGCCTGCCAACTGATCACCCTTGTTAATCACGCACATCCTGGAAATAATGATGATTATTAAATGTATATGTATTATTGTATTATATTTATTTAAAAATTATTAATTGGGTTCAAATATAATTCATAATCTATGAATTGATTTTAATCTTACCATTTATGTTACTTATTTTAATAATGATGATTATTAAATATATGTGTATTATTGTATTATATTTATTTAAATATTATGAATTGTGTTCAAATATAGCTCCTCTTATATATAGATATATATTTCAAATATAACAATTATTTATATTTTCATAACGAAAACAAAAATCTATTAATGTAATTAAAAATGAAACTTATTTAGATATAATTGAAATACAATTAACTATTATAATATTTAATATATTTTTATTAATATATACATATAATTGAAAACAATATCTGCTTATATGTAATTAGCACACACACACACACACACACACACATATATATAATGGTTCATTTTTTCATTGGATTTATCAAGTGTTAATAGGCATCAAATCTCTTAAAGTGCAAACATCATTTTTTTTTACTCTAGAGTTTCAAATATTTAACCCCCTTTGAAGCTTGATAGATCTATATTTATGATGGAGGATCTATATTATGTCTAAATATATCAAACCCAAAGACCAATCAAATCTCTAAAGGTGAAAACTTCTTTTTTTAGTGCAAAACCTCAGAGATCTTATCCCTCTATATCCTTGATAGAGATGGATCTAGGTTTTTTTTTGGGCCTAAATCCTAATACTAGGATACGATATGAGGTAACATTATATTTAAAAACAACAAACTAATACTTAGAATAAAAAAATTAAAAAAATAGTAATAACTGAAGAAATTAATATCTACCATAATTAAATGCTTCAAATTTCACATTAATTTTACATTCGCTTTATATAGATACAAACTAATTAAAAGTGAATAAAAAAATTTACTTTTTAATATTTTAGATATACGTAATTCTATCACTACCTTCTATGTTGTTAAAAAATAATATAATCTCCAAACTAACTCTTAGAACAAAAAATAA
This sequence comes from Pinus albicaulis, assembly GCA_034641835.2. Taxonomy (NCBI): domain Eukaryota; kingdom Viridiplantae; phylum Streptophyta; class Pinopsida; order Pinales; family Pinaceae; genus Pinus; species Pinus albicaulis. The sequence goes on from CM076584.1 coordinate 1,384,480,020, forward strand.
ACAATAGCGAGATAATAAAACATAAAAACATATACAAATAGAGGTTTTCATTTCCATCCGAAAAACATGACTACTAGCTTTATTTTTCATTATATTCTTTTCAATATTACAACACATATATATACTTGTCGAAGCATTCAAAAGCCCCAATCCATTAACGCTGGATTAGAGGATAACATAGTTCCCTTGACTAGATCTACAAAATGCTATGGGAAGAAAATCATCATGCCCAAAACCATGTGCAAACCCATGCAAAAAAATATATGCAGGTCGAACTGCCAAATATACGGTCCAAAAAAAATTTCATCAAAAGAATATAATAGACACCCAAAATTCTCCCACTTGTTGTTTTGTTTCCACAGGCACCACATGAGAGCTTAGTCATTGGTCCAAACCTGCAATGGCAATTATTTCTCTACACCAAAATAATTTCTCACTGCTCACATACTTCATCAATCCATGTGCAACATTCTTCAAAGTGTCAACCTTTACCAAGAACACCATTTTGTCCTCAACCATATCTCTCACAAAGTTATATTGAACAATAATGTGGTTTGTGTTTGAATGATAAGCATGAATTTTATCCAAGGAAATTGCACTTTGGCTATCAAAGTTTATCCTTATAGCTTGCTACACCAACCCCATACTCGAACACAATCTCTATAACCAAATTGTTTCCTTTCTTGCATGAGTGGATGCCATGTAGTTTGCCTCTGTAGTTGAAAGAACCAGTATATATTGTCTTTTACTATCCAACTGACTGCACCTCCAAATAGGCTAAACACATACCCAGTTGTAGAAATTCTCTTATGTAAATCCCTAGCCCAATATACATAAACAAAGCCATGGATATTGAAAAATTTATCCAATCATTGTCTTCCTTGGTAGCAGAAGTCATAATCACCAGTGCGATGCAAATATTTGAAAACCCACCTGATTGTTGTCCAATGCTCCTTCCCTGGCTTTGAAATAAACCTGCTCACTACATGTGCAATATATGGCATAGTCCATACCATTGCATAAATAAAGCTACCCATTGCACTTGCATATGAAACACGAGACATATCCTCCTCTTCTTCTTATGTCTTGGGACATTGTTTAGAAAATAACTTTAGGCCTATAGGGATAATAACCTTCACCAATTTATTATCCTGCATATTGAACCTATGCAATATTGTCTCAACAAACTTCCAAAGCTTCCTCTTTTTCCGATCTCATTTAATTTCCATGCCTAAATTATAGTTTTTAGTACCAAGATCCTTCATGTCGAATTTAGAGAAAAATTGGCTCTTCAAATCCTAGATAATTTCTTTATCATTTCCAACCAGCAACATATAATTTAGATATAAGACCAGATTAATAACACGGTCACCAATTAATTTAAAATAGACACAATGATCCTCTTTGCTTCTGTTGAATCCAAGTCCCCATATATCTGTATCAAATTTATGATACCACATCCTCGGTGACTTGTTTAACCTATACAGAGACTTTTTTCGCATCCATAAAAGTTCTTTCTTACTCTTCACCGCAAAGCCTCCAGGTTGCTTCATGTAGATCTCATCTTCCAGATCCCCATGAAGAAATTTTGTCTTCACATTCATCTATTCGACCTCAAAATCAAATGCAATAGCAAGAGATAAAAGTAATCTAATAGAAGTTACCTAGGAAAAATGAGAGAAAATATCACCAAACTCAATTCGCGACACCTGGGAATATCCTTTTTCTACCAACCAATCTTTTTATTTCTCTGCATTTTCTTCTGCATTCATCTTATTCTTAAACACCCATTTTCTTCCAATGGGTTTCCTCCTAGTTGGAAATTCCACTAGATACCATGCATCATTTTTGTGTAAGGATTTCATTTCATCAAAGATAATATCCTTCCATATTTTTCCATCCTCTGAATCCACTTCCTTCGTGACAGTTCTTGAATCATCACAAGTGATAGATAAAGAAAAATTTGAACAAAAAACATATGGATTATACCTTTATTGCTACCTTCTTTCTTGAATTCATCCTCTCACAACTGGATTTTGTTGCTTTTCCTCTTCTAAATCTAGTTCTACTATAGAGTCTGATTCTTCCTCCTTTAGATCAAACTCTGTCTTCTCAGGTTCCTTTTGTAGGACTCCATGTTTAATAATATATTTCTCCTATATAAACACCACACCTTGGTTATACACAAACTTCGCTATTTATGGGTTACGAACCTTGTAACGTTTTAAACAATCCTTATACCCAATACAGACACACTTTTCAGATTTACTATCCAACTCAGTTATTTACTCCTTTGGAACAAGTACATATGAATCACAACACCCTCATATGTGCAAGAAAGGGTTTCTTACCAGTCCATACCTCATGTGGAATATTATCCTCCAACGCTTATTAAGGTGATGTGTTAACAAAGTAGCATGCAGTCTCCACTGCATCCCCCTAGAAATCTTGTCCTATCCAAGTACCACTGAGCACACTTCACACCTTTTCCATTAGCATCCTATTCATTCTTTCTAAAAATATGTTATGATGAGGTGTGTATGGAGTAGTCTTGTGTCGTGCTATACCACACTTCTTACAGAACTCTTCAAATTCCTCCTTGCATAACTCTCCACCATTATCTATCCTCAACACCTTTATCTTCTTCTCTATCTTGTTTTTTTCCACAACCTTAAATTCTTTAAATCTATCAAATATTTCATATTTTTTCCTCAAGAAATATATCCATGTATTCCTTGAGAACTAATCTATAAATTAAACATACTACAGAAAATTACCCATTGATGGAATTAACACAAGTCCAAACACATCACTGTGCACAAGCTCTAATAATGCATTCGCCCTCTTGGCACCAGAAGGGAAACTCACTCAATTTTTCTTCCCATATACACAATGTTCATAGAAATCAAAATTCAAAGAGAAATTAGACATACCATTTACCATTCATTACCACGCAGTATCCGAAGACCCTTATCTCCAATATTTGTAATCCTTTTATGCCATAACATGGTATTTTCTCCAGAGACCACCGGGCTTTCTGCTCTAATTTCATGAGCCACATAAATTTTTCACCCATTAATAACAGTGCTACTGAGAAACTTGTACGAAGTTCCAATCCAAAATCCCCGCATCAATATGGGTGATCCCTGAACCATCTTCCAGGTATCTTTCTCGAACACTGTTTTTAAACCTGCATCATCCATCTTTCTTACAGAAATCAGATTTCTAGCCAATTCAGGAATATGTAGAACAATAGGAAGTGTTATAATCCTTTCAACTTGAATATTCAACTTTTTTTTGCGATGTATGATGATTATGACATTCATGTCATCCCCTCGGAATATATCACCACCATCATATTTCTCGTACTTGTATAACTACACCCTATGGGGAGTAAAGTGAAAGGATGAACCTGACTCAATTAGCCATGTCTCATGATCTACATGTGTACTAGAAGAGGAGGCCAAATATGCATCCCCACCATCACCTGAGGTAGTTTTCACCTGTGTAGGAGTATCATCAAATCCCTTTCATTTCTCAGGATTTTTTTATTTGCAATCATTTTTTAGGTTCCTTTCCTATCCACATTTCCAGCACATCTTTAAAATCTTTCCTAGATATTTAAATCTCCCTCTAGATATAGATCTCCCACTCGGGAAATCATTCTTTTTTCTTTTCTGGAACCGTCCTCTTATAGACAAGGCATATCCATTTTTACTCTCCACATTTTTCCATCTCATATAATCTGACAACAAGGCTAAGATAATTTCATCAAACTTAAAGGTAGTTTTATTGCTACCTATTGGAACAACAAGATTGTCCCTCAAATCAGGTAGAGAACACAATGAACTTATGCGCTTATCTTTATCTAAGATTTTAATATCAACATATAACAAATGATTGTTGGCATTATGATGCATGTGTTGTCCTTGATGGCAACCCACTTGTAAAAGAAAAAGTATATGGTTTCTGGATAATCTCAGAGATGACAAAGTGATGGAAAAAAATGACAAAATGTTGGGATAGAGGTTTTTTAGATCAGAATAAGAAGATGTATAAAGGTACATAATTGAATAACCATACACGAGTTAGTATATCGTGTACGAAGAAGCAAAGTCATGTATGTGTTAGTGCATTAATTTTAAAATACCAGGTGTCTTTCCCATGATATTAGCTTACAATATTGACCACGGTAATGGTTATTTGATCTCGTCCAGTAATACCATCAACTCTTGTGTGGTTTTCGCTCATTCTATTGGCTAAGGATAAAAATATAGAAGGAGGTGAAGATCATGGTGCTAAGTGTACATTAATATGTGAAATGAAGGAATACTCAAATATGAAGTATATCCAGATGGAATGGGCCATAGTTTATTGATAGATTTGAAATAATCATTCACCCATGAATACAATGATGGATCATGATATCTATATTTGAAATGACTATGTATTTACATGATTTGTTTGTAGGATGTTTAAATTTGTGGTCTAGCGCATGCTTTTTGTAGTGAAGGGTGTGATCTAAGTACGTTTGTAGTTTTGAAGTGTTGTGTAATCCTAGATTATTTACAGATCTATACGCAGATTTTACTCAAGGAAGACTCGTATAAATGTAGGTTCCATTTTGGAGAAGCACGTTTAGTAATATATTGAGATAAATACGCAAATAGGTTTCTGAATAACTGTGTGTAGTTGCGAATATGTCTTATGGAAGGTGCATAAGCAAGCCAGGGGTTTGCTGAAGAATTTTGAAGAAAAATGTTGATCAGTTTTGTTATGTTTCTATTGTCTATCAATGGTTTCCTCATATAGATCTCGGTTGTCTGAGTATTGATTATGCTGCTAGTTGATTGTGGTTAAAGATCAGTGATAGGTTGGTTGATTGATGATTCAATGAATGATTTGGTACAGTTATATGTTTCAGTTTGATCTATGGTATTGAGATTAAAAGAGTGTAGTGGGTTGAGTCTGAAAACATGATGAAAATAGTCGTACAAGTTGCATTGAATTGATGTTGTTCGATCTAGTGTGAGAATTTATGAAAAGTGGTTTGCAGTGGTGTTGAGGGTTGGATCATTCAGTGAGGAATTCAAAGATTCTAGGCAGTAGGAGATGGTGATCATATCAGGGGATTTTAGCTCTCTTCTAGTGGTGGTTGTTAAAGGAGATCATGGAGTTGGAGCTCCCTTCCAGTAGCAGCTGGAGAACGAGTGAAGGTTGCAACCTTCTGTAGGAGGGTGCCTGCATGCCGGTATGAGTATATGCCAATAAAATATTATAACCATTTTTCTTTATAATAAATGTCGAAGAAAAAGATGACAACAATGGTGGTTTTCTCCCACAATGTGTTTCCACCTTAAATCATGGTGTTCATGTGTGTTGCTTATGTGTTATGATTTTATTTTTTTTCTTACTGCACATGATTACTACTTACCAAATTCCTAATGAATCAATGATGTACTGGTCTAAGTAAATCTATTGAGGAATTATCTAGATAATAAGTTCTATGGGAATACACAAGTTTTATTAATGAAAGGCACATACATGCTCTATTTGGATTAAGTAAAGTCACGTATAGAAATCAGTAAATAAAAAGTAAAATTTAAGTGAGTTTTAAATACTGATTCAAACCCCCCCTGCTTAGTATTTCCAAAGAATTGGAATTAGAACAGGTCCTTCTAAAGAAGCTTGATCGCTTGAAGGTGATATGTCACAATGGTAAGGAAGCAAAAGAGGAAGGCTACTGAAAGGAAGAAAACATCTCAGAAAACATGCACAACAGAAAATGAAGAAGATAAAATAGATATTGATTGTTTTTCTTGTGATTCACTTTCTTTTTCATGCAATGTTGAAGATAGTGAATAAAGTCAAAGTAATGTTATAGATCTAGAAGAAGAAATTTCTAAACTAAAAAATGAAGTTGAAGATCAACATATTCTATTTAATGAAAGAGAATGTATCTAAAATGATGTGATTAATAGATTGAATAATAAGTTACAAGAAATAAAATCAATTGAGCAGTTGAACAAATAATAGATAGACCAGTGTCAAAAGTTGCAGGATGAAGTAACTAATAAAATTGAAGAAATTGATGGAGAAATAATCTCTCTCAAATCAGATCTGGAAAAATAAAATAAGAAGAGGGAAGAAATTCTACAAAATTTCGAATATAAAGAAAATTCACAGAAAAAAATATTATAAAATTGATTGAGCAAGTAGAAGAAGGAATAAGGGTCGAAGAATGTTTGAAGAAGCAGTGCCAAATATTGGAGGTTGAGGTCAACATTTTAAAAGGTAAATTAGAAAAAAAGGATTAAAACTTGAGGTACTAAGATTCTGGAAAATATCATTAATTGTCAAAGGTATCCTTCTATTAAATTTGGTCTTGGTTTTCATGAAACTGTTAAAGGAGAATATAATTCACAAGACAATGCTAAAGACTCAAAGGATATCAATACAAAACTTTAATTGTTTAAAGAGATAAAAGGTCAACCAATGATCATAAATCCTCAAAGCAAATCTTTCACACCCAACTATAGAAGTATAAATCGATTATAGACTCTAATCAATAATGTTGAATTATTTATATGTCATAATTATGGACATGTTGCAGTCAATTGTGAAAGCATGTTGTTTTAGTCATAGAAAAATATACACTACATACAAAGACTATTAGCTCCCAGGTACTCAATTTTCTTCAAGGGTTATTGTTTTTCATGCAATAAATTTGGACACAAAATTATTAATTCCAATAGAAGGAACTTGAGGAAAACTTATTATGATTGCTATGTCCTGTGTTTGGTCACATAATATTTTATTCTTCTAACAAGTTTGGGCATGTAGAAAAATAATTCATGAACATATCAATGAATTACCAAAGACAACATGGAATACAAACATATGATATCATACTACCGAAGAAAGATAGATACCCTAAAATTCATGTTAACGAGAAGAAAGACAAAGAGATAGGATGTGGTCTTGTTGTTTGTGAAATTAACAATAAAGACATGAATGGTACATCAACGTTGGATGTTCTCATCACATGACTGGTGATAAGAGTAAGATGGAGTCTCTCAAGAAAAATCAAGATGCCAAGGTTATTATTTCAAATGATGCTCGAGAAAAAGTTTTGGGAAAAGGTAGAGCCATAATTAACAAAAATAGAAAGTTAGTTGATACATTATCAGTTCAATTCCTAAAACAAAACACATTAAGTGTAGGCCAAATGAAAGATAAAGGGAATGTAATTGTGTTCAGATCAACCGAATGCAATGCCATGGACGAAGAAACTGGAAAGGATATAGCAAGGGGATACATAAACTCTGATAAATTATATGTTTTTTAAGATATGACCTCTCGAAAATATAAGGAGGATCTAGACCCAGACTGAAAAAGGAAAATCCCCATTGTAGTATATCATTATTGAAAGAATAATGTTATACGTAACTGCAATATATGAAGGTTCGTTTGGTAATTTTGGTTTCTTATATTTGTGACAGTGCATCTGATGTGTCAACAGAAGAGAGTTACAGGGTGTACAATCTCACGGGGAGGTGAAGCAATGCAATTTTTGGTATTTCACATTATGTACGTGGATTCAATGAAAGCAAGTCACGTATATATATGATTTTCTTTGCATACAGTCATGTATGTTTTTCTTTGATAGAAAAACAGTGAGACGTACTCAAGAATAGATATTGACATGCTGCTAACATTTATGATTTAATTTTCTTGGTCTGATGTTGATGGTTACAGTTTTTGGATATGGTATTGAGTTATGATTATTTGATTTATGAAGATACTTTGATGAATCAGGTGTTTTGGTCAGACTTGAGAGTGAACACGTAGCATAGGTTCAGGGGGAGCATTAGACTTGCTAAGTATAATGCATTAGTGGCATTATGTTTAGAATGGTTGTTGAATTCTATTCGATAATATCTCTCTATTAAGTTCTTTGGTCTTGGTTATAAAACTCATATCTGTAATTTGAGGCAAAGGTCATGTTGAGACATATGATGTAAATATTGTCATATTCAGTCATGCATGGACTTTTTCAAATGTGTAAAACCACATGGTTGGGTGATTTATGTGAGTCCTTCGTGATAGGAAAGGTCATACACATTTAAGTTATAGATTCATGTACTTCATTGAAAATCTATCTAAATATTTTTCATGTGCTCACAGGAAACATGGTCAGTATAGTGCAAATTAGATATATAGAGCTCTTGTATCTACAAAGAAAGTGAAACCTTGTTTAAACATTGGTCTGCCTTTTTCTCTTGATTTCAAAGGGGAAGAGTAACTTGTTTTTTCAATAATGGTTATGTTGATATGTCCAACATGTATCTACAAGTTTAGGTGATAAAACACGAACATGGTTTCCATCAATGGCAGAGGGGGATATTGTTGACATTATGATGCATGTTTTGTCCTTGATGGAAACTCACTTGGAAAATGCCAAGTATATTGTTTATGGATAAGCTCAGAGGTGACAAAGTGATGGAGATAAGTGTAATATTCCCAATTAGCCTTGCTAATTGGAATATTTCATTTTTGCTTTATTTTGCCGCTTTAGCTAGACATAATAAATAAAGTGAGAAATAAGAGGGGTCACCTCACTTTAGTCATCTCACTTTATAAATAAAGTGTTCTTTTCCTAGTAGATGAACGTTGTAACTTAAAGAGGGGGCCTTGGGGGTCCACGTGGATATGATGGAGGAGACATAAGGTTAACCCAAGGTAAACTGCGCAGATCCAGGGTGAGTTAAGTTTTGGAGGGAGATTGGTGTTATAAAAGGAGAGGCTCTCACCTCATTTGATCATTCATGGTTTGATATTATTATTGATAGCTAGACTTCTGTCTGCTTCAGCACGCCGGTTGTTTAGTCGGTCTGCAGCACTGTTTAGTGCACGAGTGTCTCCGGTCGGAGATCTCACCCTTAGCCTCGGGGGACTTCGAGTGCCGGCCCTGGTAAGGTTATTTCTGGTTTCACCCTTAGCTTCGGGGGACTTCGAGTGCCCGCCCTAGTAAGGTTTTGTTCTGAGTTCACCTTTCAGTTTCAGTAGCAGAGTAGCAGCAGTTTCTGGTGCAGTTTCGGAGAAGGAGGAGCCCTCTTATGGCTGCGCAGTTCAGAGGAGGAAGGACGCTGTTTCAGGAGCAGAGAAAACGCTGATTAGCCTTGGGAGTGAGGACGCTGTCCAGTTCTGAAGAGGAGGACGCAGATCTGAGGGTTACAGTGATAGATCCAGCCTTGGTGATGATAGATCTGAGCAGATAATTGCAGATCTAGTTTGGTATGGTGCAGATCTGGAAGTATAGCATTAGATCCAGCTTGGGAGATTGCGGATCTAAGGAGATATTGGCGGTCTAGATGCGAAGAGATAACATCGAGATCCGACCTTTGAGGTTGCGGATACGAGGAGATGTTAGCGGATCTAGCATAGATGCGAGAAAGATAACGGTAGATGCGATATGAGAATATAGGAGGCCGCAGAGATGGGGAGAGATAGGACGCGGATACGGATTGGAGGCTTCGGATCCCGGCGGATGCGAGCATATAGGACGATTCATGCAGGAGGACGTTGATCTGATGAGCAGGAGCATGTGTGTGGGTTTTGGCAGCGTTTTTCAGTGTTTTCAGCCCTGAGGAGTTTGGTTATCTTATCTGGAGGATTTGCAGGAGGATTCAGCCCCTTTTCTCAGCATATTTCTTGAGCTTCTGTGCCTTTCCTGGAGGCCCAGCGTTTTTGTAGTAGGAGGGTTTCTGGGGGCGATTTTCGGAGGTGGTCCGTTTGGTAAATGGTTTCTGGTTTTGTCGGAGCGGGTGATATAGGTGATCTGTAGATTTTTTAGCTCATTCGACGGGGGGATCGGCCCCTAGCCCGGTTTCTTCCGACGGTACAGGATGGGTCCACACATGCTTGACCATTTCCTATTTTTCTGAGAGGATTTTGTACTTGCCTTGAGCAAGGATAGGTGCACTCACTCTGATTTTCTTGTACTCCTCTCTATGTACTTTCAGATTAATAAAATGGCTCAGTTTTCTGGCATTCTATGTGTATTGGTTCCATGATCTGGTTCAGCATTGTATTTTCTATATCTGTCTAGCATATTTCTGTTTTATTCTGGTTGCGCTTTGATGATATTACGGTGGTATCGAGCATAATTACGCTCGGCACAGTGCATGACATCGGAAAGAGATCATACGAGGTAATAGCGATTTGCAATTCCCGAGAAACACGGTTGGAAAAAGGGCCAAAATAAAAAGGGTCAGAATTTTGAAGTTTGGAATTAGGAAAAACGTTTTACGGGTTTTTACGGGTTTTGAAGCGGATCACTTTCCCAGAGATTCTAGAATTTTCCGAGAGTAGTTTTCAGTGGGTAAATCGGAGGTCGAAGTTAAGCAACAGTATGGTTTTGCAGCAGCCGTGCAGTTTCTGAGGAGCCTGTAGACACATAGCAGAAAAAGCTGATGGCAGGTGATGTGGATAAGAGGAGATTTAGGGAGACAGAACAGAGGAATCCAATGGAGGCCATGTTGGCAAGGTTGACTGAGAAGTTGACAGAGAGGATGGATGCAAAGATGGATGCATTCATGCAGGAGGTAACCAAGAAGGTTGCAGGAAGGACGCAGAAGGTCGATCCCATAGACACGCGACCTACCATGCCTACCTTTCCAGTAGAGGAAGAGGAGCAAATAGCACCAAGAGATGGGGATCTAGCTCAACATGCGACTCTGTTTGCGGATTGGCGGAGTATGGGACAGGAATTCATGGATGCTCTTCCTTTCGATCAATATATCCAGTTCAGATGTGGCGGCAAGACTTATGAGCAAGAGCGACACAAGGGACGTGGCTCCCACCATGATAGTCACCGTGCAGCGAGCAGATTCCATTTACCGACATTGGACAGGACATCCAGGCGCTCAGGAAGAGCTTGGGTGGACAAGTTGGATACATCTTTCCAGCTTGACCGAGTATCGGAGAGGGAAACCATTAAGATGGTTACCTCACACTTGGAGGATGAGGGCACACAGGATTGCAGAGAGTCTGAGGTTACACCTAGTGTGACACAGGACTCACCATCATTGGAGACCTCCTTGACCGTGCCGGTTGATATCGTAGTGGAGGAGGTAGAGCCTACCCCGGTAGAGCCATCCACTGAGGAGATGACTAGAGCCATGCCCGAGTCTTCAGGTGGTAGCAGCACACGACAGATGGGTGAGGTATCAGGAGATATATCCACTATCAATGAGGCACTAGGAGATACAGAGATATTGGATGATGGTCGCAGACAGCGGTATCATCGGCTTCGGACAGACCTTCGAGTTCTGAGGGAGAAGGCCGCGTCAGTACGGGAGACCATTTTGTTACAGGACCAGGAGCTGGAGGGCATGAGAGCGACTTGTGCCAAGTCGGCGGCCAAGTTGGTCCACATTGGGGAACAGCTGGATTCCCTGATGGTACAACCAGAGGGCACAGTGAAGCGTCAGATCATTCCCCTTCAGGTATGCATGGATGGGACTGGCGGTGCTGTTGAGTCATCTCTTTCCGTTGGAGAGAGAGAGGCAGAGCTACCTAGTCAGATCTCATATGTTGACTTGGATAGCGGTATGAGACGATCAGAGTTGTACAGGGTACAGCATCCATATGTTGAGATTGGATGGAGCGAGATTTTGAGTTGGTACTCGGTGGAGCGGGCTATGGAACACAATGATTTGGTTCCCTTCTCACAAGAGCAGATAGAAGATGGAGGACATCTTCGGATGGATAACATCTCTCATGCTTGTGTTGGACATCCCTTGAGCCATACACATCATGATGGGAGGTTTTTGCCTACTACCTGTTTGATTCTTGATAGGGTCTCATTGATCCTTGAGAAGTTTATATTTCATGATCCCATGGAGTGCAAAGTCAGAAACTTGATTTGGGAGGATGGTAGCCCTCATGGGAGGAATACCAGGATGAGGAGAAGAAGGAGGCATCCACAATGTATTGAGTGGATGTGGTTGATGGGCAAGGAGCTAGGAAGCTATTTGCAGATATATGACACCAGGCAGCAGGAGGCTTGGCTGCGCTGGTTACTCTTGAAAGAGTTTGGCCATCACTGGGCAAACACTCTTCCTAAGAGTAGGAGGTTGGGGAAGAGATGGATGGATACTTGCATCATTGAGCAGCATAGAGTATGGATGCATGGTGTCGATGTGTTATTCATATCATTCATTGTGTCTTCATCACATGAGTTGTTTGATGGAGGTATGGAGAGGCAACACAATTTCTTGTTGCTTTGCTTGGGAGAGCAAGGGCAGATTTGCTCCCACACTTGGCATGCTGTTACAGGAGGAGGAGATGGCACTATCTCCTTGGTCTGTGATTGGGAAGCGCTTCCATCTTGGGAGGTATTCCATATTTGTGGCAGCATTATTAGAGGAGTCTTTGACAAGGAGCATGTCAAAGAACAGAGTCTTGTACTGACAGGAACTCATTTGCATGAGCTCACAGCGTTGTCACCTTGGAGCAGAACATTATGGATGAAGTGTGCACAGCAAAGATATGGTGGATCTATAACCCATAGGTCCCAGGATCATTTCATATTTGTTGCACAAAGAGGAGGGAATGATGATAGAGACATCTATGGCATGTTCTTCTTGACTTGGGTTTCCAAGCATGAGGAGGATTACCTTCTTGCACCACATGAGACCCTCAGCATTTCCTTCATTCTGCTCTTGATCATGTCTTCATTTGCTGATATAGATCAGATCTGTATGGGAGGCTTGATTATGAGGGAGACACATGAGCTGAATGTGCCGTTGAGTATTTTCTGCACTACATGTTCTAATAGGAGCATGGGAGGAGGCATGGCCACCACTACTACATATATGTTCTCTTTTGATGTGGGCCATGAGATCGATATTCATCCATTGTACAGCCATGGGCAAGTGCTTGGACCTATGTTGTTGTCATATTCAGCCATTTGCTATCCATTAGTAGATGTGTTGGATCTTGTACATTGCTTGCCATGTGATTTTCTGAGGTTGCAGTGGATGAGGCTGCACTATGGTTTGTTTTGGGCCAGCTTGTTCTTCATTGATAGAGGAACCTTCTATGGTGGATTGTTTTTCACTTTGCCATTGGAGGGCAATGATTTTGCAGCCCAGGATCAGCATAGACTCTACACTTGTCATGAGTGGAGAGAAGGACAGCATGGCGTAAGCTATGATGCTTGCCAAGTTCATATTTTCAGCCCACCTTCATTACCAGAGCTTGAGGTGGAAGGAGATTTTTGGGAGTTGCCTTGTTGGGAGGTGGCTCATTCGGTTTGGATGATTGCTTGGGGATGGAGGATCCACATGAGAGAGATGTTCCTCACTTCATGCCTTGAGTGGAGAGAGGTGATGAGCTGGTCCCCGGTCGATGGGACAACTTACACATTCATAGATGCTGAGCAGTCCGAGTCATGGGACTTGGGCGATTATTGGCCACAGTGGCGATGGGATCCGGGAGGACTATTGATTGGCTGGTACCATGAGAGGCCAGTTTGGGATCCTGGCATTGAGATATCCCTTCATATCGGGGTGATGCAGGAGACAGAGAGGTTTCAGTGGGACCCAGGCACATTTTGCAGTATCGGCGGGGAGCATCAGCTAGAGAGTAGGCTTGTTCAAGCATTGCTTAAGAACAAGCAATTTTTGCCGGATGAGGATGCCACTTGGGAGAGCGAGCAGACTTTACAGCATCCATCACTTCAGTTGCTTGAGGACAAGCAACGTTTTGCCGGGGGAGACTGTAATATTCCCAATTAGCCTTGCTAGTTGGAATATTTCATTTTTGCTTTATTTTGCCGCTTTAGCTAGACATAATAAATAAAGTGAGAAATAAGAGGGGTCACCTCACTTTAGTCATCTCACTTTATAAATAAAGTGTTCTTTTCCTAGTAGATGAACGTTGTAACTTAGAGAGGGGGCCTTGGGGGTCCACGTGGATATGATGGAGGAGACATAAGGTTAACCCAAGGTAAACTGCGCAGATCCAGGGTGAGTTGAGTTTTGGAGGGAGATTGGTGTTATAAAAGGAGAGGCTCTCACCTCATTTGATCATGCATATTTTGATATTGATATTGAGAGCTAGACTTTTGTCTGCTTCAGCACGCCGGTTGTTTAGTCGGTCTGCAGCACTGTTTAGTGCACGAGTGTCTCCGGTCGGAGATCTCACCCTTAGCCTCGGGGGACTTCGAGTGCCTGCCCTGGTAAGGTTATTTTTGGTTTCACCCTTAGCTTCGGGGGACTTCGAGTGCCCGCCCTAGTAAGGTTTTGTTCTGAGTTCACCTTTCAGTTTCAGTAGCAGAGTAGCAGCAGTTTCTGGTGCAGTTTTGGAGAAGGAGGAGCCCTCTTGTGGCTGCGCAGTTCAGAGGAGGAAGGACGCTGTTTCAGGAGCAGAGAAAACGCTGATTAGCCTTGGAAGTGAGGACGCTGTCCAGTTCTGAAGAGGAGGACGCAGATCTGAGGGTTACAGTGATAGATCCAGCCTTCGTGATGATAGATCTGAGCAGATAATTGCAGATCTAGTTTGGTATGGTGCAGATCTGGAAGTATAGCATTAGATCCAGCTTGGGAGATTGCAGATCTGAGGAGATATTGGCAGATCCAGCCTAGATCTGAAGAGATAACATCAGATCCAGCCTTTGAGGTTGCAGATCTGAGGAGATATTGGCAGATCTAGCATAGATCTGAAGAGATAGCAGTAGATCTGATATAGGAGGACGCAGATCTGGAGGGATAGGACGCAGATCTGGATTGGAGGCTTCAGATCCAGCAGATCTGAGCATATAGGACGTTGATTCATTTAGGAGGACGCTGATCTGATGAGCAGGAGCATGTGTGTGGGTTTTGGCAGCGTTTTTCAATGTTTTCAGCCCTGAGAGTTTGGTTATCTTATCTGGAGGATTTGCAGGAGGATTCAGCCCCTTTTCTCAGCATATTTCTTGAGCTTCTGTGCCTTTCCTGGAGGCCCAGCGTTTTTGTAGTAGGAGGGTTTCTGGGGGCGATTTTCGGAGGTGGTCCGTTTGGTAAATGGTTTCTGGGTTTTGTCCGGAGCAGTGAGTATAGGTGATCTGTAGATTTTTAGCTCATTCCGGCAAGGGGATCAGCCCCTAGCTTCAGTTTCT
Source organism: Pinus albicaulis (assembly GCA_034641835.2). Lineage (NCBI taxonomy): Eukaryota > Viridiplantae > Streptophyta > Pinopsida > Pinales > Pinaceae > Pinus > Pinus albicaulis. The sequence continues at coordinate 1,384,495,186 of CM076584.1, forward strand.
TCCAGCAGCTGGGATGCAGTTTTTGTAGCAGCCATTTCCTATTTTTCTGAGAGGATTCTGTACTTTCCTTGAGCAAGGATAGGTGCACTCACTCTGATTTTCTTGTACTCCTCTCTATGTACTTTCAGATTAATAAAATGGCTCAGTTTTCTGGCATTCTATGTGTATTGGTTCCATGATCTGGTTCAGCATTGTATTTTCTATGTCATGCGGCATATTCTGTTTAATGCGGTTATTTCCCTTTGGGGATATTACATAGAATAGAATGTTGGGACAAAGGTCTTGTATATCATAATAATAATATGGATAAATATACATACACTAATAGAAAATGATGAAATTAATGACTAGATGACTAAAACAGTTAGTGACCACAATTATTTCAAGTGAAATACTACTAAATTTGAGAAATTGTTTAAGCTACCGAACAAAAAATGAAAAATATACTCTAGGGATAAAATATACGACTAGATAATAAGTGACTAAAATAAAAGTGACTAACTTAAATGACTAATTTAATCTAGGGATAAAATATACAACTAGATAATAAATGACTAAAGTAAAAGTGACTAACTTAAATAACTAATTTATTCTAGGATTAAAGTATATAACTAGATAATAAGTGACAAAATTAATCTGGACAGCAGGATGGTGATTCAGGCGATTAGGGTTTTCAGAGATGTCCTGATCTCTCGCGCGGGCTTGGCCTCTCACCAGGCTAGTCGCCTCCAGCCTTGGATGATGGCGCGGGCCTGCGGGTTTCTATTCGTTTTTTATTGCCAGGAAGAGGAAGCCGCTGTCTGGGCGGCACCATTCCCTGCCATCGACTCTGCGGGACTTGAAGAGGTCGTAGTCACATCTCTTGGATCTGCAAACAAGCTCTTCCCGGAAGGAGTCCTCAATCTTGCGATAGCAGACAGTCAGATCTGGACTTGGCCCTCGAGCCAGACACTTGGGTATGCAGGTTTTGAAGTCAACCACCAGATTAGAACGCCTATGCGCAGGTTGCCCCTCAGCCTAGTCGTTGTCTGGATGGTTGCCTGCATGGATAAAACCCCTCTCGATTTCGATTCTGCTGGTTTAGCAGTGAATCCCTGGCTAAGTAGATACAAACCTGGGAACCCCATCAATCGTTGCTCGGGCGCACGAAAGAAGAGGATCTGCCAATCAAGTTTGCTGGATCGGCCTGCAAAGGATTCAACGGTCTGCCATGTTCCCAGACCTGCCTTATCCAGGAACCTGTCGACTCAGAAAATGGACTCGCCCATTACTCCCCAGCAGGTATTCACAAATTTTTTTCAGATTTTTGTCAAATCTCCGATGGGTAAATCACACTTAATATGGATATGTTCATAAAAATCTGTTCTGCACCTGAAACAACAGATCTGGGAACTGTTGGGATATCCGGTCCCGACCCAGCATCTAGTGAGTGGTAGACACTCTCTACAGGAAAACAGATCTATGAAGGAATATGGAATCAAAGCTGATTCGACCATCTTTCTGAATCTTCGGCTGAGGGGGGGCGCTGTCCAGCAAGGGAGACCAAGCAATGCAGGAGGAGAAAAGGGGAAAAAGGCCACGCCCCAGCAGCAATCAACTGGCGGCCCCTCTTACAAAAATATCCTACAGGGTACCAAATCTGCAGGGCCGCCGCCGGTTCAAGAGGGGGCTGTACCAAGGCCTTATATAGTGGAACAGTTAGGACAAACACCTATTTTCAAAATCGATTCTTCAGGTACTGAGGATTATGTAAAGTCATATGAATCCCAAGCACTCATCTGCCGTTTCAATTGCTTCTGGCCTAAACCTATGGATCTGTTCCATTGGATCTTCACACGATGGACTATGGAATGTGACATTCACCTCTGCTCTAAAGGTTTTTTCATTGTTAAGTTCAGATCTACGGAGACCAGAGATCTTGTTATTCAATCAGGACCTTGGTTTTGGGGCTCTACAGGCCTCTTCCTGACCCCTTGGTTTCCCGATTTCGACCCAAACACCATGACAATGGCCAGAATGCCAGTATGGGTGCGCTTATATAATCTCCCTCTTCACTTTTGGAGCGACCAGGTCCTGGAAGGAATTGGCAACAGTATTGGGAAATATCTCAAAACTGACACAGAAAGAATTGAGGATAGAATCTTTACCTTCGCTCGGATCTGCGTAGAGGTGGATCTGAGAAAAGGTCTGCCGGAGAACATTATGCTATCTTACAAGCAACAGAACTGGTTGCAGGGACTTGATTATGAAAATACTTCCTTCAGATGCAGAAATTGTAGGATGCCAGGACACCTACAAAGCACATGCCCGGACGCAAAGAAATGGAACATCAAAAAGAAACAGAAAGAGAAGCATCGAAAAGGGTGGCATTACCCTCCTCCGGTCTCAGAGGATGAGGAATCTGAAGCAGAGGAGGAGCCCATTCCCACTGGAGAAAATGAGACCACCCAAGGACAAGAAGTTCAAAGGAATGAGGCTTCAGATCAAAAAGACCCACAGTACCATCAGACTCAGTCAGAAAGGACAAATGAGGACATAGGTGTCGGAGGAGTCAAACGTCATCATTCCTCGGATACTTCAGAGTCAGACAAGGATATAGGACCTCCAATAACAGAAAATCAGTTAGTCCTTATAACATCTGCACCTTCCGAGAGTGGGTGGCGCAAGGTCGAGAAGAAGAAGGGGAGGAAAACCTGAGCTGTGGGACGATACCCACGCTCTGGCTGTTGTGGTTCTTTTTTTGAACCAATTAGTTTTTCTCTGTCTTTTTTCTCGACTCTTTTCTTTGGGTAGCCTTGCTACGTTGTTTGGTGTGCTAAAAGCACATGTGCCTTTGGGCAGTTGTCTGAAATGCTATGCATATGTTCCTTGTAACTTTTCATTTTTATAATAAAAAGTTACTGATTTTTTTCTGTGGAAAAAAAAAAGAGTGACAAAATTAATAATGATTAATGCAAATGACTATTATAGTCCAAGAATAAAAATATGACTAAATAATAAGTACAAAAAGTATATGAATTAGTCATTTATGTTAGTAATTTTTAATCGTATCACTCCATAAATGAAAATTTTCAATTTTGATACTGAAGTATTACATTTCACTAAACAAGTCTTTGAATCCATCTACAATGTTAAGATTTAGAGATAATGGGGTCTTTGAGTCCATCTACATTGTTAAAATTCTGAATACTCTTTTGTCTCTAAGGTTTAACACTGCAGATGGATTCATCTACAATTAACATAAATAGTGCATGTATCATCTATCTACTTTACACTATTGCCTTCATTATATTTTTAGTAAAGTTAATATTTAGATAGTCAAATTAATATGTATATTTATATTTCTTTGGCCATAAATTTTAATCTTTAAACTTCATTGATTTATGCTACAAGTGTGACTCTTGTTTTAAAGCTAAGGTCAAATCTTCATATTTACATTTACTGAATAGATAAACATAACATTTCTTTTTGTAAATCGATATTCATTCATATGGTGAAAAATATGCACAACCAACAAAGAGAAAAACAGGTGGTCTCACCCCGGCTAGGTTTTTTTGTAACAAATAAGTGACAAAAATACAAAAATGTGGTTAAGGGCAACATCTATAATTGAGAGTGTCAAAGACACCAAAATACATGTAATACATAAAAAACACATGACAGCATACTATTCATCCGACATAATGGACTCTGGTTTTTTCAGGGTTGTTCCTAGAGGGGGTGGTGGATGGAAGTTACAATGGACGTGCCCTTTGAAGTGTGCGAGCTAAGTTTTCAACTTTTCCACTTTTTCTACAAGGTGGTTTTAGCCTCGCTAGACCACCACCAATACTCGCTCCCTGACTTGACACTGGAAGTAGTGCATCCTATCCAAAGTGGCCATAAACTCAACATGCTCGTCCCTATGAACCCATTCCACTAAATCCACCCAATCTATCATAGTTTGAATCAGGTCTCGACAGTTTTCTAGGAAACAATGTTGAATTTACCGTGGGTAAGGAGCTACATGCCTACAAGTTCCCCATTTAGTTGTTCCTCCCTTCTTTCCACCACCCTGATGCTGCATTTTTTGTGACCTTACACTTCCACCACCACAGGAGGCCTATCTTCCTCCACCACGACCGCCTCGCATTCCCACACCAACAAGCTGGGAGTGACTGATGGTCTTACCACCTCAGTGCACTCCTACCACCACTATTTCCATATCATCTGAGCCAACAGATCCCTGCTTGGCCACAGTTGAGGATTTCCCACGCCGCAAGGATGGTCATATTATGATAAAACCAAGAGGGCCAACTCCAACTATTATCAGATTCTTCTCTACTGGAACTTCCCCCTACCACCACACCTAAAAACCAGATCTCTCTTCACCCTTAAATTTCCTCAGGAAACCACACACTATGTCCCAGCTACCATTTTGCCACCAGTTTTGAAACTTGGCAAGAACCCAAACAACTGGAGAAGGAGAAGGCGGGAGGAACACGCCCCAGGCTGATGCTTCCCAAGAATATTCACACAAACCACACTAGGATATCGACTCTATGTATTCCAAAATTTTGACTCTCCTATCGCCACTAGACACCAAGAACCACCCACAAAACCACCAGGCACACCAATTTCTAGACGAAGCACTAGAAATGTAGAATTACACACAGAAGCACTGCCACCCCCAGTGATCCCTCCTTGAATACCACCTTCGTGTACCTCTATTAGACCAATAACTCACACATACTAAAAACCACAAAATACCAAAATAACAATTTCCCCCTTTGACACATCGTAGTGTTTAGGATTTCTATTTACTAGGAATTCTAATAAAAATAAAGTGGAAAACGTCAGCGAGGGAGGATTTTTTTTAATGTCCTTAGCGCCTATAGCTGCTACATATATCTATCTACATCTGGGTTCGTCCCTGGAAATAGAAGGAGTCATGAGAAAATATATATAAATGGAGGTTCTTTGAAATGTTGTGGCAGGTGTTCGACATGTTCAAGATTTCTATTTACTGGGCATTCAAATGAAAAAAAAAGTGGAAAACATGAGCAAGGGAGGAATTTTCTAATGTGCTCGGTGACTATTTTTGCTATAGATATCTATCTATATTTTTGGTTGTCCCTGGTAATAAAAGAAGTGAGGAGAAAAGAGATAGAAAAGGAGGTTTGTGAAAAGTGGTGGTAAGCATTCATGAATGGATCGTGACAAGAAGCCCAAAACCCAAGTCCATCCCATTAATAATGGAGATGTAAAACCCAATTCCATAGGTATGCTCATTCTCATTCATCTATTTATCCTTCTATCTTTCATTTATTTCTACATATGCTTGTTTCTATTAGTAAGGCCTCATTGATTGGCGGTTGATTGAGTAGAGAAGTTGTGCATGAAAGAGGGATAGATCAGTGACACTTATTATCATTCTCTCCATGTTTCTTTTAGGGTAAATGATAAGTTAATGTTGCAATAAATGCTATGTTATTCCTTTTGTGGGTGTGTATCAATAATTTTTTAAGGTTTCATTTCAACTCTTCCTAAGATGTGGGGTGCCATCACTTGTGGGAGAAATGGCTTGGAAGGATGCATCACACTTAGTTTTTGGTTAACCCATAAATTACACCTTGCCCAAACCTATTATTTATGCCTGTGAAGAAGTGAATCTTGATGGTTTTCCTAATGGCATGCCACCATATTCACTAGATAAACATGGTTCGATTGAAATTTTTTACTTATTTTGTCAGCTATGATCTACCATTTCAAAATTGTATCATGTTCCCCACCTCTATTATGACTACTTCGGCATACTAGTACCCTTGAGTTTATGCAACTATGTGGTAAAATTATGGATGCTAGTTTTTGAGTTATGTTGTCAATAAGAGTAACTGACGAACCCTGTGTCCCTCACTTTTAGATTTGCTTGATTGAAAATGAAATGTGAAACTTTATCAAGGGAATTTAAGTGAAGTCATTGATATTACAAATGGAATTATAACATTATATCAAAATTGGGCTTTTTATTATCTAGATAAGTTCTAATTTACTCATCAATATTAGACTTATTTTACAACTCCTTTGAAGTATATATCAATGGTTTGATTTTTCTTCATGCACATATGTACAAATGTCAAAAAGCGATGGAAGTGAGAAGTAACTACATACAATAGACTAACTCTGCATCCAAATTCAATTATTTGTTGGCTGTTGAATTTTTATTTATCATCACTTATGACAATGAGAAGTAGCTGCATATGGTAGGATGAAAATTTATCCCTAAAAACAATGTAGAGATGCAATTATTTATTGGTTGTTGAATTATTATTTATCATCACTTACAATAACTAACACTATATTTGGACTTTCTTAAGGAAAAAAATATTCACTTCCATAACTCATAGGACTCCTCAAAATATTTTCACTTCCATCAATGACGATCCCTTTCAATATCAATGTCTTTTTCATTCCTCCAATCAACTCTTCATAGTCTCTATCTCTTGTTTCCCCTAGAAAGACATACATATTGGCTATATCCAAGCCCCATAGAACATACAAATACCTAAAAGCACCAAATCTAATTTTTAGTAATATGGATCTTGCTCAACAAGAATTTATTGCATGGGCACCGTTGAGCCAAAAATACTACATGTAGTTTCCAAAAGACTAAAATCATTAAATTAAATAATTGCACAGTCTAAATGTCATTATGGTAGTCAACTTGAGGTTGCCAATCTATGTAGTTTCTCAACTTTAACCAAATCATTAAGATATCAAATATTGGAACTTAGTCATATGCAAACTCAATATTCAAAATATTTGGGCTTAGCATTGATTGCAATATTTGGGGTTAGATGAGTTTGTGCTAGTTTAGTATTCCATTTGAGATGACCTAGAACTTAATTCTTTTGGTTGGGTTTATCTAGTTCTTCCTTGGGTTTTTTTTGTTTGTTTGTTAATTATATCTTTTTTGTTTTTGTTAATTTTTTTTAGTTAGGCACTGGTGGGGCTACATCATAGTCCAAGAATAACACCTGAATAAAAAAAAGGAATTGAACCTATCATTTAACATCTACCAATATTCAACACCTCTAATTTTTTATTTTGAGTGGTGGAAATATTCAACACCTCAGATTTTTGGGAATTTTTTATTTGGAGTGGCGTCAATATTCAACACCTCAGATTTTTGCGAATTTTTTATTTTGAGTGGCGGCAATATTCAACAACTTGAATTTTTTATTTTGAGTGGAGAGAAGCACGGTATGAGTTTCTAAGGGATAGAACTAAATTTTAATCTTTCACTTCTCGGAATTGAAGTAGGTCCTCGAAAACCCACCTTCAAGCTACATGAAAGGCATCATAATTTGATAAATCTACAGATAAGTCTAGGGATCAATCCTCTCCACCTTAATCTGAATGGAAGGATATCTACTAGAGTGGTGCCACCACCCGAAATCCTCTCGCCCAACATGCTCCATGCATTGTTAGAAAATCAGTGAAGTGAGTTAGTTGAGAGAGTTAAGTGAGAGTTGGTAAATTTGAGTTATGTGAGAGTGTGTGCATGTAAATTTAGGTTAAATACCCTTCATTGGGTTCATTGTATTCATTGTGATTTAGAGTGATTGAAGATTAATTGAAGAGCTACAGCTCATTGTTTCGTGTGTGAAATACTTATGTTATTTTTGTGTTTGAATCCTCTGCCTATCCAACAATTTGGTATCATTGCTGATTGAAAGATCCAAGAGAGAGAGGATGGATTAGCATCGATTGGTGAGTGAGGGGATCCAAGAGAGCGGATAAATTAGCAGCAATCTATGAGTGAGAAGAGGAGCAATTGTTTTCTCTTGATTTGAGCTATAAAGCTCCCTCTAATAGTATACAGAGTGTTATAACACTGAAGGGATTTGCAGAAAACTGCATTATAACTGGTACACTTACCCAAGGTTCCTTCATTTCAACAATGTTAGCATACTAATGCGGTAACATTTAACGTGACTAGGGTTATACGCTCCTATAGTACTCTCCACAAGCGGTAGTGTGGGGAAGTCAATACGAGTTTTGCAAAGAACAAAAGCTTTGGATAATACATTGGTTAGTTAATACGTAACCTTTTTATTTGAAAAGGTTTGATATTTGTTAAATTAAAAGCTCACATGATTATAAAAGGAGTGTTTTAAAGGTCTTCAAAAAGAGGTTTTGAAAATTTATTCAAAATGATTTTTTTGGATGAGATATATTAAAGTGGAAAGGAATTTTTATTAAATGGTTGAATATTATAAAGAGGATTTTGGTTAAAGTTATTTTTATCAAAGGTGCATGTTATTTAATAAAATGAAAGGGTTTAAGAGATTTATAGATTCGAAAAAATTTGCATGGTATAAAGAATATTTTTTAAGGGTTTTATTGAAATGGAAAGAAAGTTTTAGGGATTTGCAAATTCTGTCAGTATAAAAAAAAAATTGGTGTTTTGTCAAGCATGATAGGTTTTTTGGTGAATATTGTGCCTTACGAGGGCACATATTAGAATTCATATCTTTTTTCGAGGGTGATATGGATGGTAACCTCATGGAAGCATGCAAGCAGCTATGCCATCAGTCATGGGTCGCAAAGCGTCACTGAAGAAGACTAAGAAAAATGATAAAAGGGAAGAGGAAAAAATTATTGTCGTGTTTAAAGAGGTTCAGACCATATTCGACGAATTGATATTTCCAAAAAAAGACAACAAGTCCCTACCTTTGTGTTTCATTCAGAATGCAATGGATGAAATGGTTATGGGCAAGGTAGCAATATCTACCACTTCCAAGGAATCATGTAAGATCCTAGAAGAAAAATTTGGTGCAAGGAGGAGTGACATGCAACATTAGGATATGTCACATGCAAATATGTCAGATGCAGATCTAAGAGTAGATGAGCAATAATCTAAGAGGACAACAGAGCTTGGTGAAACGCATTATGCAAGCATGCATATGGATGATGAATATACAAAAAAGATTGAAAAGAGGGAAGTTGAAGCCTCTGTATGTGAAACAGAGCAAGAGCATATCAATGTTGAAGAATTCCACCATAACATGGATGGTGTAGATGATGGTTAACCCCATTATGCAAGAAAGCATATCGAAGATGCAACACAGATTGCAAAGAGAGAATTTGAAGCCTCTATATGTGAAACAGAGCTTAAGCATATCAATGCTCAATCACTCCACAGTAATGTGGATGGTGCAGAAGATGGTGAATCCCACTGTGATGAAACACATGTGGATGATGAGTACAAAGTCATATGTGATTTGGTAAATATAGAAGCAACTGATGAATTTTGTAAAGCTGAAATTGTCGCTGAAATTGACAATAATCACATGCATGCTTGGATATCCCACCATAGGGTGGATGAACATTATGTTGATGATATTCATGGTTTATTTTTTTAAACAAGGATTGATTATGGTAATATGGTAAGTGCCATGTTTGACGAAGTATTGAAGGTTGAAGCTACCTTTGTAGCAGCAAGATATGCAAGAGTTGAAACTATTGATGAAGCAGTACATGATCTAGAAGCAACTAATGATCAAGAAGAGGATAAAGTGATTGAATATTTTTTAATTATAATATCCACTAATAGCATAACAGTGGAAGACAACCTTCCAACAATTGAAAATAAGGTAAGGAAGTAAAAGGAAGAGGAATAATCTCTCACTGAAGAGCATAATAAAGATGCTTTTAACATTTATTTTGAATATGCACGTACTCAAAATAGCATCGGAGCAGAAGATGAAACAAGGTTGTTAATAATTTTGATGTAGATTTGAAATCCATCGAATAATGGATTCAGAAGCCCATTGAACAAATTGATGTGAGTCTTAAAGAAGAAGCTGGAATAAAAGAATTGAAGAAGGCAGTAGTACTTGATGATGCATGTGAAGAGAATGATGTGTGAGTTTCTGAAAACAAGGAATAATTTAGTTAAACCATTTTTCTGCAATGGAGTCATGAAGAGATAATATTTTTGTATCATGAAATATGGTAGAAATAAAGTCAGGAATATGAAGCGCAAGAAGCAGAGGAAAGAAGAAAATTTGAAGATGTAATGTTGTGGCAAAAGTCCATGTTTGAAAAAATATTTGAAGAGGAAAGTGTAGAAGACATTATCATATTTTTTAGCAGAAATTCGAGAAAATTCAAACAAAATTTGCAGCAACAACAAGTGAATAAAGCCTACAACAAGAAAATGAAACAAAGAATGAAGCAATTTCAAGGATATAGAATTTGGAAGTAGAGAAAAAGAAAATTAAAGGTTGCAAAAGTTTTGAGTCATTGTAATCCTAGCTGAGACATAGACCAACAGGCATGTTTGAGTTATCATGAGTTATTTTTTAGTTTAGCGGTCATAAATAAGGGGGAGTGTTAAAATATGTAATTACCTCCTGCATGCATTGTTAGACAATTAGTTAAGTGAGTTAGTTGAGTTGAGTGATAGATATATTTGGTGAGTGAGTTAGGGAGTGAGTTAAGTGAGAGGTTATCAAGCTGAGCTATGTGAGAGTGTGTGCATGTCAAGTTATGTTAAATACCCTTCACCGGGTTCATTGTATTCATTGTGATTTAGAGTGACTGAAGATTAATTGAAGAGCTGGAGCTCATTGTTTCATTTGTGAAATACTTGTTTTATTTATATGCTTGAATCCTCTTCCTATCCATCAATTTTAATATTTCACTTCCGGGAATTGAAGTGGGTCCCTGAAAACCCGCCTTCAAGCTGCACAAAAGGTGATAAAATTTGAGAAATCTATAGATAGGTCTGGGGATCAATCCTCTCCGCCTCAATCTAAATGGAAGGATATCTATTAGGGTGGTGCCGCCGCTCAAAATCTTGTCGCCCGTCATGCTCCATCTCCCATGACTCATTCTCAGTCCGGTTACACATCTCGGCGCTGATCCCTTTGATTACCCTTCCAATTCGACGTCATGTGATGAATCTTTGATTTCACAGGAGGATATGGTCATTGTGGATAAGGGATTTTATTTGCATCCGTCGCCTCTTCAAACACCAAGGGTAACAGAGTTGTATCTTCTCTTTTTGGTTCAATGTGAAAAAGAAATATGCATGACTACCATTATGTAGCACCTCAAATTTTTGGGTGGCATCTTATGAGTTTGTAAGGGATGGAATCAAAACTTTAATATTTCACTGCAAGAGTCCCCTTTTATTTTTCTGGTCAAGCTACATTCTTTTATTAGCTAAGACATACATTTACAAGTTCTCAGTTCTAGTTGGAGTTGTTGGACCACATCTACTTGAGCTTGAGGGCTGATATTCCACATTCCATCTGCCAGAAAAATATGTTGAGAAGGGATGAGTAATCATATTTATTAGCGCGAGTTTCCTGATTGTATAACAGTTGTTGTGCACCCTTTCAACGACCAAGAAAATTACTCTCTGAAGGCTATGTATAAGATAAATGAGTATGATTTTACACTATCCAGAGGTCTTGACATCATTAAATCGTGTATTTAATACTGCTCATTAAAGGAAACACAATTTCCTTATCTCTAGTATGGGTGAATGCAAACATCTCGGCATAAAATGAACTTTTGGATTCTTCATTGCATGTGAGACAATCATCTGGAAACCATCGAAAGGAACGCACCAATACCATGTTTCTATACTCAGTGTCCCTTATTTACATGTGTTTATTGACAACATAAAATATTGGTAGTCTTCTGGTTGTAGTGGATGTCATTCTGGGAATTAATATGAATACTCATTAATCCAATTTATGAGTTATATTTGGCAGTCCTATGTGAATATTATGCTTGGAATATGTCAGTTTTAAGTTTGCGTGGCTATGTTTCGGTGCATGTCATTTAATATGAGTATCTTCTAAATTAAAATTGTTAGTAAAGTGCCTATAACAACACCCAGATAAATTGTTTGACATAGATATGAATGAAAATTTGACATAAACTGAGAAAGCTATTGCATGGAATTTTACAACGAGGGCGATGGTGGGGCTGATAGTGCACCTAGACAATTTTTTTGACATATATATGAACGAAAAATTCACATGAGCCCAGAAATATATTGCAAGGAATTTTACAACCAGGGCGATGGTGGGGTTGATAGTGCATTGAATTTAGACTGTACATTGGGCACATTGAGTAGGAATATTGGCATAGGTTCGTCTAACCCTTGTCATGATATGGACATTGAAGTTTCCAACCTCTGGTGCATTTCTTGAGTTTACACAAATGGTCATCATATCATATATTGGAACTGAGACTTATGCAATCTCTAGCTTTACAATAGCTGGGTTCAGTACTGATTAACCCTAGTGTGTTCTAGGTTAATATTCTCCCTTGACAAAACCTAGAAGTAATTTTTTTTTTATTGGGCTGATCCTTCTGTATTTCTTATTTATTATCTATTTTATAATATTTTATCTTCACTAGATCCCGAATCAAGTTGCATTGTAGAAGAAAGGTAGATATGGGTTAATTCATTCAAACTGTGTGTGATGGTGCATTTTATACATTGAATATGGACACATTCATGTTGACATTACCAATGCCCTGTGCATTTATTGAGAACCCAAATGCTCAACATATTAATATTACAACTTAGACATGTGCAAAACTCAAGATTTATAATTTCTCAGTTTGATATCCAGAAGTAGGTTTGATATACCTCCCATGTTTGATATTGAATGTAGAATAACTACAGAGACGTATTAAATTTCAATAATGCACTTAAATTTGAATTATGCCAAAGTAATAACCATGCACAATATCACTTAGAAAAATCATATACTTTGGGAAAGTGGATAAGTATGTGTATGTTGATGAGTGGGAAATGAATTGACCCAAGTACATTTAATTCTCTTTTCTTAAATATTCACAAGTTATATATGTTTAAAGTGATTTGAGAGTTTTTTTCTCTGAAAGGCTCAATACATAATGATGAAATCCATAGCCACATTTAGCCACTTCTATGCAGTTCTTGACTTTTCATCATGAACTTCTTGACTTTTACTCCTTGTTGTTTATGAACTCTTCAACAAGGTTTAATTGATGTTATTGTGCAAAGAATAAATTTCTTCCTTATACAACTGCATCCATGATCTGTAGCTACTAATGACTGCAAATTTTTACCTGTATTTCTTTGAAATGAAACACCATGATGCTATTAAGGCTCTTAATATCTATAGGTGAGCAGGTAAACTGATATAGTGGGAAATATATTGTTCCAGAAGTGTTGTAATTTATGTTTTCAATTTCAAATCATGTTAGAACAATGCATATACATGTAATTTTTTGTTTTTTAAGGATGATTGTGATCCAGCATTACTTTTTTCCAAAAACAAATTCCTCAATGGCATTCCCTCTTAACATGTTTGAAGTTTTTATCATTATTTAATTCCTCTCAAGATGCATATACATACTTTCTTATTCATTTCCAAATGTTGAGTTTACAAAAACAATTTTTGTGGCATCATTTCTAGTGGATTCATTAATTCATTAGATGATGCGATATCTCATTGAGTCATTACATAGTAGGATAAGAGGAGTACATTGCAACATCTTGAATTGCAAGTTCCCTAGTAGGAAAAATCACAAGAACAAGAATAGGCAGTATTTTATGATCTTGGAGGACTGGTGACTTGACTATCACCTCAATATAAGGAAATAGTAATGCTACTATCACTATATTCCTTTTTGTTTGTGAATTGAGCCATCTTATTTGCACTTTTCCCCGAAGACCCATTTAACCATTTGCACCTTTTCCTTTAGGCATATCCTCAAGTTCCAGTGTTTCATTTATCTATATGAAATCACATTCCACTTCTGTTACTTTGTCCCATTCTTCTTTCCATGTTTTTTAGAAAATTATATATTATGGAGCAATGCAACACATAAAATATGCGGAAAATACAAGCACACAAAAACACATAAAACCAGAGAGACACAGATATACGTGGTTCACCCAGTTTGGGCTACGTCCACCCCGAACAGCCAGTCCTTCCTTTCTATTATCCATCAAAAATGAAGAGACACAACCTATAGCAAATCCGCTGTAATATCCTATGTTCTCTCTCATAGTCTCCCTCTCTGTTTCTCACTCCGAGAATACACATACAATAAACAGCCACAATACAATACCCTCATAGAAGCGAGGGGTTGCTCTAAAGGGAAAAAAACCCTAAATATAACTTCTAACACGATCATCCACATAATGAGTGGCCCAGATTGACTATTAATTACTATACTTTTACAAGGAAATTTTACATTTGTTTTTAGCTTCGGGGGTGCTACCCCTGACACCCCCCACCATCGGGGGCTTTATAAAGTCACTTCCACCCCCCCTAGACCCCCCATGGCAATGATTAATTTACAGGCGGTGTTGCTACCCCATTTAAGGTATAAGGGTCTAATGCTGTGATATAAAGTAAACAAGATAATCAGTCTCCACACCCAACAATCTCCCACTTGGAGACTGATTGTAGAAACTCCACTGCTGCTTCATTTGCTAGAAAATGACTCCTCTTTAGACTTGGCTATTCCTCATCTTCATCGTCATCGTTGAAGACCAATTGAAACTGAGCACATTCTAAGTTTCTCCCTGGTTACAACTTTTGTTAGCATATCTGCAGGATTTTGGCTAGTGTGTATCTTTTCCAGCTTCAACTCTCCATCTTCCAATACTGACCATATGAAATGGTACTTGAGATGTATGTGTTTATTCCTAGAATGAAATGCTGAGTTCTTTGTAAGATGAATGGCACTTTGGCTGTCACTGTATAACGTGCCCATATCATGCTTCTTACCCAATTCATCCATAAACCTTTGTAACCAAATTATTTCTTTACTAGCCTCTGTAGCAACAACATACTCTGCTTCTATTGTTGAAAGTGCAACAACACTTTGGATTTTTGAAACCCAACTAACAGTTGTTCCACCTACAGTAAATACATATCATGTAGTGCTCCTCCTATTATCTATGTCACCTGCCATATTTGCATCAACATATCCCTGTAGAGAAATGTTTGAACCACCAAAGCATAATGCTTGATTTGTGGTACCTCTCAAATATCCGAGAATCCATTTTACTGCCATCTAATGTTCTTTTCCTGGATTTTTCATGTACCTCCTTACAACTCCCACTGCATGTGCAATATCAGGCCTTGTGCAGACCATTACATACATTAAGCTTCCAACTGCTGATGCATATGGAACTTTAGACATATATTCCATTTCTTCATGGGTCTTGGGGCGCATCTCCTTACTAAGTTTGAAATGGCTAGAAAAAGGTGTACTAACTAGTTTTACCGCATATTAAATCTTTTCAACACCTTTCCTATGTATGCATTATGAGAGTTTAGTTAATTTGCGATTTTTCCTGTCTCTACTTATTCTCATACCAAGGATTTGTTTTGCAGCTCCCAAATCCTTCATTGCAAATGAATTTTCCAATTTTCTTTTGAGCACAATTATTTCCTGCATGTTAGACCCTGCAACAAGCATGTCATCTACATACAATAAAAATATAATATAGCTGCCATCATTTTTCTTTTTCAGATAAACACAATGATCAGAGTGACATCTAGTATAACCTTGTTCAGACATAAACTTTTCAAATTTTAGATACCACTGCCTTGGAGCCTTTTTTAAGCCATACAAGCTCTTCTTTAATCTGCACACTAATTTTTCTTTCCCTTTGACCTCATATCCTTCTGGTTGCTGCATATAGATCTCTTCCTCCAAATCTCCATGGAGAAATGATGTCTTTACATCTAATTGTTCAAGATGTAAATCTTCCGCTGCTACAAGACTTAAAATAGTTCCCGATTAAAGTCATCTTTAACAACAGAGAAAATATTTCATCAAAATCAATACCTTTTCCGTGCAAACCCTTCACCACAAGTCTAGCTTTTTGCCTTGTTTTCCTCCATCTTCTTCCTTTAGCCTGTAAACCCATTTATTCTACAATGTAGTTTTACCTACAGGCAACTTGACTAAATCTCAAGTCCGGTTATGCATTAAGGAGTCCATCTCTTCTTCCATGGCTTGCTCCCACTTCTTCCTTCTTTCAACCTGGATTGCTTCTTCATAACATTTAGGTTCACCAGAATCAGTCAGCAATAACTAATATAATGAAGGAGAGTATCGTTCAGGGGGTCTACTTATCCCGGTAGATCTTCTAACACCACTTTCAGGTGTTTGAGGTACTCAAGCTGCTATGTGGTTGTTGTTGTCAGGTTGTTGATTATTATTATTTTTAGGGTAATTCTTTACTTTTTCAAATATCTCATCAAGAACCGTGTATTCCTTTCTTTATTTTTCTCTATTTATGTTCCTCAGAATTAATTCTTATACAAGACCTTTTCATTGAATATTACACTTCGTCCCTAATGATTTTTGTGATTTTCGTAATCATATAAGCGATAACCAAAATCATTAACACCATATCTAATAAAGGTACATTTCTTTGATTTTCCCTCAAGCTTGGTTATGTTTTCTTTATTAATATGGACAAAGGCCTCACAACCAAAAGGCTTTAAAAAAGAGGATTTTACCTTTTTACCTATCCATGCTTCCTCTGGAATACCACCATCCAAGGAAATTTCAGGCCCTCTATTTATTAGATAAATAGCAATATCTGCAGCATCTACTCAAAATTGTAAATTCAATCCCGCATGCAATCTCATGCACCTTGCACGCTCCATGATTTTTCTGTTCATCCTTTTTGACACACCATTTTCTTGTGGTGTTCTTGGAACTGTCTTCTCTCTACTAATTCCATGCTCTGAACAGTACCTATCAAACTCTTTGCTGCAATATTCACCTCCATTGTCTGATCTGAGACACTTCAACTTCCTTCTTGTCTCAATCTCAACCAAAGCTTTCCATTTCTGAAAGTATCAATACATCATATTTATTTTGAATACAATAAATCCAAGTTTTTTTAGTTACATCATCAATAAACGTAACATAATAGCGAAAGCCACCGAGAGATGATACCTGAGTAGGTCCCCATACATCTGTATGCACAAGCTCCAATTTTTTTCTCTTCTTTTCTTTCCCAAATCTGAGAAATCTGACTCTCTTTTTTTTTCCATAAATGCAATTTTCACAGAAATCCAAATCAACATTCTTCAAACCTCGCAACAAATTTCTTGAGTGAAGAATCTTCATCCCCTTCTCACTCATGTGTCTGAGCCTATGATGCCATAATGTTGCATCTACTCCTTTGGAATTTAAAGTATTAACAAAGTTAGAAATACCATTTCATAAATACAATGTACCAACCTTTTCGCCTTTTGCTATTACCAGGGCTCCTTTGGTGACCTTCTGAGTTTTATCCGTGAAAGTTGTCACACAACCTTCACCGCTTAACTACCCTGCTGAAATCAGATTCTTCTTCAAATTTGGAACATGCCTTACCTCCTTTAATAGCCATTGGTTTTCCATTCTGTTGTTTTACAAGAACTTTACCCATTCCAACAAATTTACAGGGTTTATCATCACCCAAACAAACTTGTCCAAAATCTCCTTGAACATAGTCATGAAAATATTTCTTATCAGGTGTGGCATGGAATGAGGCCCTTGAATCTACCACCAAGGAATCAATAATATTTTCGAAATAAAGAATCAAATCATCTTGCAACACATCACTTGTCACATTTGATTCATGATCGTTTTCTTGCTATGCGTCTCCTTCTTTTCCCTTCCGAGATCTACAATATTTATTTAGATGTCCTTTCTTTCCGCAGTTCTTGCACACTATACCTGATCCGGACTTTCCGATCTCGCCTTTCCTTGATTTACTGTGATATCCTGAGCTCTTTCCTCTTTCCATTTTCTTCCCCTAGACTCTGCACTCAAAGAATTACCCGATGTGTCACCAAAGATTTTCCATCGCATTTCCTCACTAAGGATAGCACCAACAACTTCATCAAACTTTAAAGTACTAGATCCATAGAAAGAGTTACTAATGGCCATTACTAACCATTCCAACTCTCCACAATGAGCACAAGAATACGTATCTCTAACCTCATCATCAAAGTTTACCCCCATAGAACTTAAATTAACTAGTAACTATATTAAAATCATTTTAATGGTTTGCAAACAGATCCACCTTCCTCGACATCTTCATATTAAATAATCGTTTCATAAGAAATACCTTGTTTGAGGTCGAGGGTTTTTCATATAATTTCGCCAACGTCTGCATCAAACCCTCTGTTGTTGTTTCCTTCGAAATATTGAAGGCGACTGACGCTGCAAGGCACAATCGTACTGTTTCGAGTGCCTTTCTATCGAGAATGTTCCATTCCACATCTGTCATGGCCGCCAGCTTCTTTGTTTTTCCGCTGAATGGTAGGTACAGATCTTTCTGATACAGATAATCATCCATCTGCATCTTCCACAACGAGAAGTTTTGGCCGTTAAATTTCTCGACCCTAAATTTACCATCTTCCGCCATTTCTCCCACTCAAACCAGGAAGCCTTCTTTCCTGCGAGTTTATCAGCCAAATATACCTTCGAATCTGATACTAGTTGTTAGAAAATTATATATTATGGAGCAATGCAACGCATAAAATATGCAGAAAATACAAGCACACAAAACACATAAAAGTAGAGAGACACAGATATACGTGGTTCACCCAGTTTGGGCTACGTCCACCGCGCAATGTACCACCCTTCCTTTTCTATTATCCGTACAAAAATGAGGAGACAAAACCTACAAGAGATCCGTCGTAATATCTTATGTTCTCTCTCATAGTCTCCTATCTATTTACCCGCTCACCACATATCTTGAGTACACACAACCCGCAATACAATACACCCCTCACAAAAGTGAGGGTTTGGGTTGCCTCTAGGGCAAAAAAAACCTAAACATAACTTCTACCGTTTCTGCTCATCCGCCTAATACAAATTTCACATTGACTAGAAATTACTATACTTTACAAGGCAATTTTACATCTATTTTAGCTTGGGGGCACAACCCCCGTCATTGCCGCCCCCCCACCCCCCATGGAAGCGACACTTACTTGGACGGTGTTGCCACCCCATTTAATGTACAAAATAATGTTGTGATACAAAGTAAACAAGATAATCGTGCTCCACACCCAACATCAATCACATTCTACCGGAATTGTGGTGAATTTGTGATCAAAGCCATATATAACTGTTGTAAAGCTGAATGCTGCAATCTTCTGGATTTCTTGCTTCCTTTACTGCTTTCAGGTAGTTCCTGTAGCTTTGAGCCATCTAATGTTCACAAATGTTGTTTCAGAATCTTCTTGGGCATTGATGATGTTCTCATTGCTAGCGTTCCAGAATCTTCTTGGGCTTTGATGATGTCCTCACTATTAACATTCCAGAATATTCTTGGGCTTTGGTGAAGTCTTACTACTAGCTTTGACATCATTGACTTAATTATCACTAGATTCTTGATTGCTCCTTTGTTCCTGACTTGGAATGCTTTTTTCTGCTACCTTTTTACCTCTGTCTTCAATAGGCCATGGCACTTCAATTTCATTTGAACTACCTTGGATATATTCGTCCTCAAATATAACATCTTTGCTAAGTGTATCTTTTTCCAAATAAAAAATCTGATATCCCATAGACTCTCCATTGTACCCTATCAAAAATAATTCTAACCTTTATCCTCGTGCTTATGCATTTTTTTGAGAAACAAGTACACAAACATTGCAAAGAAACACTTTGGGATGACTCTCCCCTGGTTTCTCATCACTTCATGCTTCTTTAGGTGTAACATTCCTTGCAATTTTCATTGTAATTCTATCAACAAAATATGTTGGTGTACTAATTGCTTCAACTTAAAAATTATTTGATAGATTTTTCCTTTTATCATTCTCCTCACCATCTCTACAGCTATCCTTCCTTTGCAACATTTCTTTCTCTGTGAATGCCATGAGACTTGTAATACCTATAAAATATTGAAATGATGGTGTAATATTAACTTGTGGCCTCATGCCAACCTTACATGTAATCAAGGCTATAAGTCTACACATGTGATACCACAACATTTTATTGTATTTTTTTCAATATATACTATTTAGGCTAAGGCCAACGTAGTCAACTTCCTTGGAGCTACTACCCCACTAGCCATCTCTACATCTATCCTCAATTTGTCAAGATGTCCTCACTATTAACATTCCAAAATCTTCTTAGGCTTTGGTGATGTCCTTAGTACTAGCTTTGTCATCATTATTTTCATCAAAAATTATTTTTTCATGAGCTAAGTGTTGTCTTATGTGATTCTTTAGCTTATGGGCACCTACATCTCATGTTTCTCATGTTCATGAGTTCACCTTCTCACCTATTTGTGTTTATGATTTTTTGGTTGTTTAAATTCAATCCTTGTTTATCTCTTGTAATCTCAACATGGTATCAGAGTAGGTGTGAACTTGCCTCTTTGGGTTATCTCATTTCTTCGAGGGTTTTCTAAAGTTTTTCCTCAAGTTTCTCCCATCTTCAATGGCACACTGCAATGCTGATCTAGAAGTGGTTCAAAATCATGTTTTCTATGGTTTCTTCCTTTTAGAGCTTCCAAGTAAGGCTCAATTTTTACTATTTTGATCAAGGGAATTGCTTAGCGATGGAATTTTTTGGGTTGATTAGTCGATCTGTTAGACTAATGGCCAATGGCATTTCCCCAAGGGTTGCAGGACTAGGGTTTTTAGATCATCTTCATTTTAGAGTTTCAAACCCTTATTTCATGCACACCTTCTTAGGTGTATGCAAGGGATCTCTTAACCCCTTTTATCTTTAAATCTATACTTTTCCCTAATCAAAGTGGTTGGTTATTCTTGGGTCGATTTTATTTAGAATGCTACTAACACACATTTATATGCACGTATTTTACTGCACTATGCATGTTGGGCTCTACCCATTTCAAGATATGATGATTTGGCTCATTCATCATTGGAGGCTTTCCTTATTTTTTAGGAAATTTTTATTTTATAGTGGATGCCATGGTTAATGATGTGAGGCATATGTAGAAAAACTTAACTAGCTGGAAACCTTCACAGTTTTAAGTTTTTTCTCAAATATATTTCTAATAGTACCAAACTAGAAGGTATGATATACTTAAAGTAAACAAAAGGCTCTAAAATATTATTGTTACACAACCTATTAGCTTTGTAACCTATCCTATTTTATATGCTTGAACAACCATGCCCTGTGTCGGGCATTGTTTAAGCTTTGCACTGATTGATAGGAACCTACTTTTGTCATCTATGGGTCTTATTCCCTTTTTTATTGCAAGATAATGTGTTGTTAACTTATTTATAAATTTATTATTATTATTATTATTATTATTATTATTATTATTATATATGTATATATATAATGTATATATATATATATATGTATATATATATATATATATATGTATATATATATATATATGTATATATATATATATGTATATATATATATATATGTATATATATATATATATGTATATATATATATATATATATATGTATATATATATATATATATATATATATATACATATATATATACATGTATATATACATGTATATATACATGTGTATATATATATCTATATATATATATATACATATATATGTATACATATATATATATATGTATACATATATATATATATGTAGATATATATATATATATGTATATATATATATACATATGTATATATATATATACATATATATATATAAACATATATATATATATATATATATATATGTATATATATATATATATGACATTCCCAACTCATTCGTTCCAAACTTGTTGAAAACTTGTTTGATTGTGATCCTGCAAAAGAAATGTTTTTAGGACCAAAGTAAATCGATCGTATAGTGCCCTGAAGCAATTGTTAATTTTTTTAAAGGATTGAAAAAGGTTCATATAGATCATTTTGTATGTTGTATAGGTTTGAATAAATTATCCATAAGTGACAAGTCTATGTCAGTCATGGAAAAATCAGAGTGGTTGAAATAAGGGTCAAACCCTTCTACCAATACAAAAATAAAACTCTATGAAGAAGGGGTGGCCGACATTTCGGTTGGTAGAAAAGGATCTACTAGTATCACATCAAATAAGCACATAGTTTTGAGTGTATTTTTTCTAGAAGAGGTGGGAAGGTATGGTCAATAGTCATTGGTGGAAGAATTGTGGCTTGCATGCAAGTCTGCACTTGACAAAAATAAAACCACAAGAAGCATAAGGTGGAAACTCACTAAGAAGGAAGAAACACGGGCTAGACTAGTCGACACCACTCAACTGTTGAGAAATCACGAGGGAAAAGACACACAAATATCCAATAGAAGTGATATTTTCAGCATAGTTTGTGGATGAAAAGTGCTATCAAAGCTAGCTAGACCTGCGTCAATGCAAGTTTAGTAACCACCACATGTGGTCATGTAGCCTAGTTGAAGCCACAGTGACAGGCCTTCAGGCACAATCCGACCGAGAATTGGAGCAACTGTAGTTTACAAGTAGGGAAGCACATAGATCATAGTCATAGGTAAGTAGGTGGGATGTCCAGTCGGGTGTAGGAGCCTACATTAAACTTCCCGCACATACATCCAAAATAGTCTTTCCTTCAAAATGGTGCATGTTCTCAAATATAGTTATTTAATATGCATACATCCTCATTTTTCACATTTGGGAAAAGAGTTATAGGGAATCTACATAATTCCCTCGCTACCCATGTCTTTCCTTGTACCAAATCACTAACATTCTTACATAGCCTTTACTAAATAGTAGACATTTTCTCTCTTCAACATCTCATAATTGTAATGAACAATTGTCTTAAGATGTTGATTATCAATGAACTTTTCCTCATGAGAAGGTGTCTTATCTTAAGGAGAAATTTTCTCATCAACTGACCATTTTGACGTAATTTATAAAGAGGATGATAGAATAAATTTAAGAGAGATAGTTAAATATGACTCCATATTTCCCTAGTTTTGTAGGGGAGGTGGGTAATGAGGCATTGATGGATGAAATATAAAAGGAATAATTACAAACAATTTTACATTGTTTCCGAAAGTATAAGAACCCTCAGTCACTTTGCAGGACAATAGAATTCTTCTTGTGGTTCTAGGACTTCCTTCAAACAAACCAAGAATTCCTGACAAATTAAAATACACAAGCAGGATTTGAGAGCTTTCAATTCAACATTTTAGGCTTTAATCCCAAAAATTAGACAATAATGAGATGATTTTGAACACATATCACTATGTAATTACATCTAGAAAATCATTGCCAAAATTATTGCATGTGGGGTCAAAATCCACTAAGCCGGTTCCATGTCATTAGAAAAATTGTGCAACCTTTCTGGGAAACAAATCCATTACAGAATATGAGTAACCCAACAAGTAATTTATAAGATCAAACCAAAAAATTACAAGCAATGTTAGTGAGTTTGTCTTTCCAAGGCATATGATAGAGAAAATTCGCTTTATTTAGGGCTACTCATTCATATATGGTTCAATGTGCAATTGGTTAACCAAATAATGAAATATCTCCCCTCAATATCTTTACAATTCTAATTAATGGCTCAGCCTATTCCTCTATCATGCCTACAAGTGACCATGGGTAGGTATGACTAATGGCTCCTCTGCTATTTTTTACTGTAAAGTAGGTGGTCTTAACAGAGTTATAATAGAGTCAAAAAGAACTATAAGCTTGAATTACCCTGAACTTGACATATTTACTCTTTGTTGATTAATTTTTTCATTTGGATGATAAAACCAAGGTAGATGCAGTTATGCTAAGGGACCCCACCCTTGAGGAACTAAAATTCATACCTAAAAACTTCTAGGGCAAGTACTCTAGATAGAGATCACTTCCATTGCATACTTTCTTCCCATTTACAGATGTAAGGATGTCTCCCAAGACAGGCCAACCATAAGCATCTCATTTTGTTGTTTTCAATCCAGCTTTTCTAGTTGGTCCATCTATAGGACCATCAAGCACCAGAACTCTAGTGGCACTCAATTGCTCAACAGACTCATCTAGTGAAAGTTTAGTACCAAAAATGGGTGAAGTAATTTTCTAAAAATTTAGTAACTGATCAACAATGACACTTACAAATCTACTGGAATTCAAAAGCCCACACTAGGTGATGCTCCTGATGGACAGTACATAGAATTTTTTATGCCAATCAAATTTCCTGAACTATCAGGAAGACGACCTCCAATGGTCCTTTACCATCTATCTAAATCACATTGTGTATTGGATGGCCAATTGAAGTTGAACTTATCTACCTAGAAAGACCACTAATGATAACAATGATCAAGGTGCAATCCAAACCAAATGGATTCCCAATTTCATACACTTTTTTTTCTGCAAAAATATTTGTAGAAATTCCAACCGCCATGGGTATAAATTTATCCTTTGGTGCATTAATCCATAGCACTACAACATTTTTATCTTGATCATGCCTAACTACCTCTTTTTCATGTGTTGAATGAACCCCAGTAGTCACTCTCAAATATAACAAGAAATTATTGTCCTGATTTTCTTTAGAAATAACTAAAACTATCTATAATAGTGCTCACTTACCACCTATAGATTTCATGAATCAGTTTGGAAAGGGTCTCATTAAAAAGATCCAAGATAAGTAGGTGTGTGAGATTTAATTATGATTGTAAGTTTATTTCAAAATAACACATGAAAATGCACCAAAATTCATGTCTTGACTCTTTATAAGTTATAACTACTCATCTAAGTAGCATGCCTCAAAACTAGTTATGCAATTTGAGATATTGCATCAAAACGCTAATTGCCAACATCTTCTCTAGTTTAAGTAGATATTTTTGGATGAAAGAGAATTTTGTTATCATTGATGCTAATGTAATAGGGTTGGTTCCTTCAGTTGACATAGAAGGAATTTTGACACTACGAAGTTTGATTACTACTTGGTTATTTACAAAGTGTTGTTGTAGGGACATGAAAGCCATCATCTAGTTGAACACTTTTGTACTCTCCTTGATTGTAAGTTAGATATCATAAAAAACATCTAATATGGTTAGCCTCCTTTGAGGTAAGGATAGGCTTCCTTGACTCTCTAAAATGATGTTTACAATTTGGGGATTGTTTTAGTTCCTGGAACAGTGTCTTGGTTTGGCACCTGATGTGAATCTCATGTTTCAGTGTATGGATAGGCCCACAATTAGAATATCATAATATGTTTTGGGCAAGAAATCACCACGTCATTTGTTTCAGTACCATAGCAATGAATATCACTTTGACATTCCTTTTCCAAATTTTTCCTCCAAAAAACACCTAAGGCCTCCTCATGCTACCCATCAAACTGATCCACACAATAGTCATCACTTTGACCCAATACTTGACAAACTCTCGCTCCAATTTTGCTGCCCAATCACTGTGGCAACTATCACTAGTTTGGGGAATCTAACCATGAGATCTGTCCCCTCCTCATTGACTTAGACATGCTGTCCTCTCACGATTTAAAACTAATCCACAATTTAGGATCCAACATCTACAAGAATGCACTGAAATACATACCTTAAGCTCAGTGTTTTGAGGTCTCCTTCATTGCTGCAATATAGGCCTGGTTAGGGAATCATATAGTCCATTCTTCTAGCCTTCAATTCTGCTCATAATTTCTCTAAATGAAAGTGGTTTCCATTTGGAAGTACCCTCCTCCTCAATGTTGTTGTCCTGAGCATGAACCAACCCTAACACTACCCTACACAGCTCTATTTAGGTTCGTTTAGGCCTGTGTCCTTCCCACAACAGCCATCTAGGGATGAAAATGTCCCTTCCAAGGGTCTACACCCTAACATACCCTAAAACATACAGAAATTCTCACCTCTACCTCAGCCCTCTACAACAAAAAATCAGCCTTCATAAAAGTCACCATGAGTGCCCTAAACTACCCACTTCTCCACGTTGTTAGCCCTCTTATATCTATGGCCCAAAACATAAGTTTTCTTCTCCTCCCTTTGTGATGGAAATGACAAGAGTATTGAAGATATAAAAAAGTGTAGGCCTCCTATAACATGAGACGTAACAAGCCAGACGGCCAAAATTCTCCAAATGCAGCCTGCTTGGTTGTGGTCTTCTACTGGATTGATTCTCATGCCATATGATGAGTAACAGGGTCCACCAACCATACATTTATTTATTGGTTGGGAATGCCCACCAGCCTGGGAGGATATGTTGTCATTTCCCTATCAAATATGTGAGATGTGCACCCACACATGGGGACACCTACCCTAACAATTATTGCTACATACATCAGAAATGACGTCTGACAATTTCTATAAGAGTATAAGACTCAAGTATTCATACATAACTGTGTGAGATGAAATGATTTTATGATTTTATGTGTTCTATTTATGTCACTGATAAATGATATAGTCCATTCTCATGTATGTATGAGATTTTTTGTATCCTTGTCTCTTTTATCTTATATGGGACCTAGTTGCGTTAAGGAAGTGTCCCAACCCTCAGGGATGCATCCACTGACGGATCAATCAGTGGATCTACGCTCACTGTCAGTCCCCCCTAAATGGATCCGGCCACCATCATATGCAAAATGAAAGTGGGTTGGCTTAGAATTTAGTGATTCCCTATCCGTGAGGTACAAGGAAACTATTGGGGACATCTCTTTTTCTTTTGGGATGTTACCCACATCCTAGAAAATTGGTGATGTAAATGTTCATGAAGACGAGTAGATGTTCGTCAACTTTCTCAAGAATTTCTAGTTGCCACTTCTCAAAATCAGTTCCTGTTAAGTGCACTTGATGAAAATTGGAAACAAATCTAGCATTCCCTTCGGTGCGCTAGCATGGTATACGGAGGAAGGAAAGCAAGAAGTGGTGTTACTATTAGAGCTGACAGTAAATAAAAAATATTGACAACAAATCTAACATTAGAGTTGTCCACCTTCACTTCATAACACCCATTGAAGAGATAATTTATATTTATCAACATTTTCAGCCACCTTCACTGCATAAGGCCCATTGAATTGTTAGTTAACAATCACTCATTGTAAAAAGGATCAAAATTCTTAATAAGGCCCAAAATAGCTAGTAGGCTCTCATTATAAGTGGGCCCATAGATAGATAAGATTTTCTATGGATAGTTATATATTAAGTAGAAGGCTATGTAATATTTTGTCAAGAATTATGTATGTATTTGGAGAATTCCTCTTGGAGATTTCCCCCTTGAAGTGGAAAGTAAACATAGCTCTCTATTTTTATTATCAAATAGATATTTCTTAGGGTTTATTTCTCTTTTCTCTTGTGTTTTTTGGTTTTGCACTACATTTATGTGATTTCTCTAAATTGTGGGGTTAATTGCACTACAAGGGTGGTGGTCCTTGAGTAAATTCCTTTGGATTCACAATTTGCAAATATTTTTACAAAGCCCCTAGCAAATGCAAAGTTTAAGATGATGAGGGAGAGACTAGGTTTGGTGGAGAACACTTTCCTTGCAAAGAAAGAATTTATAGTTTTTATCTATTGCTTATTTAGCTCTCTAACATTTATGGCATATCAATAGGACTGATTTATACCATGTAATTATATGCTCCAGTAGATCCATCTTCCTAGTTTCCTATGTGCAACAAAGAGATAGCAAAGTGATGGCTAGACACTAATTTTTTGTGGAAGGAAAGTGACAATGATATATAGAGAGAAAGTGAGGTCACATGCATGCTTTCAATTTGCATATACCAGACTCATCCTTGTCCCAAATTTAGAACTATTGTTCAAATTTAGCATTAGGGAAAATTTTGATGGAAAATTATTTTGAAGTTTAAAAAATTGGCGAATCTCACTAGTCCCTAATATGCAGACTATAAAATTTTTATTGATGTATTTGTAAAACTATTCAAATTTATAATGATATTATATATATTGTCTATATAATTTTGGTGATTTTTAAGGTAAAATAATTTTATATTGTAAAATTTGGGCGAATCATTTTTATAAAAAAATGGAAATTGGCGAATCTTTTTTTTGGAAAAAACATGGAAAATTAGCCCACCTGCGAATATTAGCCCCTAAAATTTTCCATGTTTAGCATTCCAAATAGCTAGAGTTTTCTCTACTAATTGTATCAGGTAATATTCCCAAATAGGGACAATAGAAAAATAACAATATTTCCAAAACTTGGGCACAAAAAAATATGAAAATGTATTGTTATATAAAAAATTCTACACTAAACCCAAAAATATAGTCAAATCACCGATCTAATTTTTCTGTTAAAATAAGTAAATTTCTAAGTATTTATGAACTTAGAAAAAGTATAGCAAATCCCTTTATTTATGCACAAAAATTTCAAAAATGAAATACAATGACTTTCTTTTAATTTTTTTGAGTTAAAACATAATTAACTATGTAAATTTAAACAAAAAGTACCCGAGACACTATTTTTTAAGCCTTATTCATCCTCTTGAATGTTAAAAAATATTAGAGTTGTCATTTCTGTGAATACAATTTTTTCGGTTTCTTATGATTAATAATTAAGCTATAAATCTAACAAATCTGTATATGCTCATTACTTTAATAGTTTTGACAGTAGTCGATAGTATTGGTTGCATATTTTTTAGTTTTCATTTATCATTCATCTTATTTGATTGTATGTCTTTTGTAGTTTTTTGGCCATGTTTTTTTTGTAATAACGTTTTTGGACATTTTTTCCAACTGCTGCACTTTCTGGAGGTTTCTTTCACACACGAAACAGCTTTGAGGCACCAAAAGTTTCAGAATTTTGGGTAGAAATTTCAAAAAAGGAGAATAAAAGTTCTTCCAATTTTTCTGTGAAGAATAATGTTGCAAATATTGGTGATGCTTCCAAGGTAGTTGTCAACAAGAAGAAGAAAAAGAATATTTTTTCAGTAAGGAAAATGTTGCAGCTCCCACCAGTGATTTATATAATTCTTATAAGGTTCAAGAGGAGGAGGAAGATGTGAACCTTCGAGAACCATCCAAAGTAGTAACCAATGTTGTCAAGAGTAATACTTCCTCAAAAGAGCTTGAGAGGCAAGTCTTGAAAGAAGTGGATGACTCAAAAGATGTAGCTAAGTTTTCAACTCCTATGAGTCAAGTAGTTATTTTAGTTACTAAATGTCTAGGAGACAAAAAGTACTCGAGTGATTTTTTTTTGACAATCAAGGATCAGTGCAAATATCTACCAAATCATTTTGAAAATTATCCAGGCATTTTTGAATTACTTGGAAATTCCCAAGCACTTGCAAGTCAGGTAGGAGAGGCTGATGCATTAGCAAGCACTGCAAGAGGTCTTGAAAGGCAACCGAATGGAAAATATCTACTTGAACATTGTGGGAAAAATATGGCCAGTTTGTATGATGATAGATCAGCCAAGCCTCTGGATGATTTTTCTACTGGCTATGATATGCAAATGGATGCGGGTCTAAGTGGTTCCTCTTCTATATTTCAACTTGGCTAAAGTTATAATACTGGCTTTGCAAGAAATACTTGTGCAGTAGAAATGAGTATGAATGGCATCCTTCCTGGAGGGCCTTATATGCAAGCACCATTTCCACAAGTTGTAGTAATGAGAAATAATTCTGATGCTGATAGGTGGAAACATGCTTCTAGTTCACATAAGGGCTTGATTCCTCCTCCATGGCATTCTCTGCCCATCATTCATAAATTAGAGAACCGATATGAAGTGGGCAAGGTTTCTGATGAGGCCCAAAAATTTGAATTTTTTTTTGAACAGGTCAAAGAAGTGAACATTGACTTTGAATCATGTCTTCATGTTATAATATCTCAAATATTTGACAAAGACTTCATGGAGCTGAATTTTTGTGAAATGTATGCACAATTCTATTTTCAACTTGCTACAGGATTACCAGAACTTTATGAAGATAATGAGAAGGTTGTTTTCAAGCAAGTTATTGTGAACAAATGTCAGGAAGAATTTGAAAAAGATGAAAGAGAAGAGGCAAAGGCTAATAAAGAAGAAGAGGATGGTGAAAAAATCCTTTCAGTAGAAGAAATACAGGAAAAGAAGGCTGTAGCACAACGATGAATGGCAGGAAATATAAGGTTTATTGGTGAGATTTATAAGAAAGTATGTTGGCCAAAATAATTATGCATGCATTCATCAGGAAATTAATTGGTGAATTTCAGCATGTGTAGGACAAAAATGTTGAAGCTTTATGAAAACTGATGAGCACTATTGGTCATATGATTGACCATTCAAAGGCCAAGGAACATATTGATGCTTAGTTTGATAGGATGACAAAAATGTTCAATACCCAAGGGCTTCCCTCTAGGTTGAGTCTAATGTTGAAGGATCTGATTGATCTGAGGAGGAATGGATGGAAACAAAGGTGGAAGGTTGAGGGCCACAATAAAATAGAGGAAGTGCATTGGGATTTTTTGCAAGAAATACATGAACATGGAGGCCACTCTCGAGGTACCAATATGGGACATGCAGGTCGAAGACTCATGACACCACTTCATCATGGTTTGAGAGGACCTATGATGCCACCTTACATGGCATGTGCACAAATGGGTTCACTTCCACATATGGGTGGGATTAAAGGGCCACAACCCCATATGGGACCATGTGACTATGGATTCAACAATCATGATGATCATATTGTGGATTGGGCTCAATCTAAAAATCATTCTATGCCAAGCCCTTCAACACTCAGAGCTTCTGATGATGGCCACTTGACTCTTGGTCCTAAGGGAGGTGTTGGAAAGGGAATAGGGGGGAGGGCTCAGCCTCTACCATATGCTAAGAGTTGTCTACCATATATTCCACCATTCACATATCTAAGTAATAGACAAATAGGTGTATGTCTGATTTGAGGTTATAGTTCTGATTTGAGGTTGGTATGAGAGATGAAATTTTGACAAGGACTTATGCTGCAAAAAACCTTTATTTGCAAAATCATGTGTCTAGGAAATAAATGTTTTAGATAATGACAGAAGATATTTTAAGAATTCATACTCATCAAGTGACAGAGGTGGGAAGAATGCAAATGTTGAATTTCAACAAGTGATAAGGTTGTGTTAATCATGGAAAAAACAAAGCGATTGAAATAAGGGTCAAACCATGTTGCCAATAGGAAAATAAGATTGCACGAAGAAGGGATGGGCATCATTTTGGTTGGCAAAAAAGGATCTACTAGCATCACCTCAAAGAAGCACGTAGTTTCAAGAGTAGTTTGATAGGAGGGGTGGGAATGTATGGTCGAAAGTCATTGGCAGAAGAATTATGGCCTACACGCAAGCGCACACTCAAAAAATCAAAATCAAAAGAATCATAAGGTGGAAACTCACTAAGAAGGAAGCAACACATGCTAGACTAGTCAACACCACTCAGTCATTGAGAAATAACTAGGGAAAAGACACACAAATGATTGATAAAAGGGCAGTTTTTGACATAATTAGTTTGTGGATGGAGGAGTGCTATCAGAGCCGACTAGACATCTGTTAGTGCAGGTTCAATAGCCACTAGACATGTGGTCGAGTAGCCAAGTTGAAGTCACGATAACATGTCGTTAGGCATAATATGACCGAGAGTTGGAGCAATTGTAATTGAAAAGCTAGGAAGTGCATAGATCATAGTCATAGGTAAGTAGGTGGATTGTCGGGTTAGGTGCAGGAATCTATGTCAAAATTCTTCCACATACATCTAAAATAGTCTTTCCTTCAAAATGGTGCACGTTCTCAAATATAGTTTTTTATAAGGATACATCCTCATGTGTCACATTTGGGAAAAGATTTGTAGGGAATCTCCACAATTCACTTACTACCCATGTCTTTCCTTGAACCAAATCACTAACATTTGTGCATATCCTTTACTAAATAGCCAATATTTTCTCTCTTCAACATCTCATAGTTATAGTGAACAATTTCCTCAAGATGGTGTTTATCAATGAACTTTGCCTCATGAGAAGGTGTCTCATCTCTAGGAGCAATTTTCTCATCAACAGACCATTTTGAGGGAATTTATAAAGAGGATGATAGAATAAATTTAAGAGAGATAATTAAATATGAACTATTATTTCCGTAGTTTTGTACATGAGATGGGTAATGAGGCATTGATGGATCAAATATCAAAGGAAGAATTACAAACAATTTTTCATTGTTTCCAAAAGTATAAGAACCCTCAGCCACTTCACAAGACAATATAATTCTTCTAGGGGTCCTATGGCTTCCATCAAATAGACAAACTAAGAGTTACTGACAAATTAAAATACACATGCATTATTTAGGAGCTTTCAATTCAACATTTCAGGCTTTAGTCCCAAAAATTAGACAAGAATGAGATGATTTCAAACCCATATCACTATGTAATTTCATAGACAAAATCGTTGAAAAAATTAGTGCATGTACGTTCAAAATCCACTAAGCTGATTCTGTGCCATTAGAACAATTTTTCATCCTTCCTAGGAAACAAATCCATTATGGAATAGGAGTCGCCCAAGAAGGAATTTATAACATCAAACCAAAAAATTACAAGCAATGTTAGTGATTTTGTATTTCCAATGCATATGATAGAGAAAATTGGCTTTATTTAGGGCTACTCATTGATATAGGGTTCAATGTGCCATTGGTTAACTAGATAATGAATTGTCTTTCCTCAATATTTTTGCAATTGTAATTAATGGATCAACCTATTCTTCTATCATTCCTACAAGAGACCATGGGTAGGTATGACTAATGGCCCCTTTTCTATTTTTGGCTAAAGAGTAGATGGTCTCAATCGAGTTGTAACAGAAAGAAATCAGATTCAAATTTTACAGATATAAAAGATAAAAACAAATGTCAATGTCTTTGTTTGATTATTACTTGACTATCTTGTGGGCATGTTACAGGAAATGTGATTTGAAAGAGGATGGGGAAACAATGCATATCACGTCTTGGATATGGTTCATTCACTGTTAGGGATCGCTTAGCCACTTGAGCCATAGACTTTAGAAATGTTTCCAGTAGGAATTCCTATGGTTTTTAATGTTGTGATTATTTCACCTCATGGTTATTTTGGGCAAGAATTTTTTTTAGGAATGCCAGACACGACATCAGTGGAAAGGTAAACAAATATTTTATAATTACGTTTTATGTTCCATGATATCCTCTTTTTATTGTTTGATTGTATTTTGGATGTTTCTTTTGTTTTTGTTATGTCTTTTAACTATGAAATTGAAAATACTTAGTATCATGTTCATTTAAACAAAAACCAAAGCTTGAAGATGTAATTAGTATTACACTATATTGATTGGAAACCTTATAGCTATTTTGTGTTAAAATATTTTCGTGACTATCAGAAAAGGTTACTTTCATGTTGTTATTTAAGTACATGTTGTTTATGTACTTGAATAACTTCATGCATTAGAAAATGAAATTTTATTGTGAATAAAACGACAAATATTAAAAATCACACCTCATATTATTTGTTTTCACAAGTTATCTACAACTTGAGAATTTTAGCATATAACTTAGTTGACATGATTTTTCCTAAGCTTTCCTTGAAATTTTAATACTAAGTTAATAAGGTGTTCTTTTATATATATGGTGACATTTTATTTTCTTTGTTTATACAGGTTATTTGGCCACATTATAGTGGTCATTGTCACCCCAAGGAAGAGAATTTGTTCAAGTTTCTTACTTGTATGAGGAAAAATGCCTTTGACATTGCTGATGTTGAGGTATATGTCATATAAACTATTTATAGTATAATTTAGTTTATATTATAGTGTTCATTGTCTTTCATGTCTTACACTCTACATTGTATCTTATTTTGTTTTCAGAAAATGAACTTAGTATCGATGGTAAGAAGCAAGAAATGAAAAAAGAGGGGAGCAATAACATTGGAGCGACAAATGCAAAGAGAGAGAGAGGAGAACTAGTCTGGTGATAGCCTTAGAGCCAATATCCCACATAAGACACACATATAAAGACTAATGGTCAAGTCTTTCGAGTTTGTGAATTCACCTACAATGCCTTGACAACACAATGATAATGTTTTGAAGTGATGAAATATCATTTTGTGTGTAAATTGTAGTCCAACCAATATTAAGTTGCAAACCCATATTGTAATACTTTAACATTTCATATAATATAATTTATGTTGTTGAAATTATTTATAGTTTCATTTCATATTGTTTGGTATTCTAGTTAACATATGCAACTTTGTGTTTTCATATTAGATGAACATGCACGTTGTATGAATTTTTTTAAATCATACAAATTAATTTATGTTGATTAATAATAAACACAAAATCAATTTGAAACTACTTAATTAGTAGTGTATATTGATTAATGAGGAACAAAAATAAAATAAATATACAACTAAATTAGTCATTTGATAATGATTATTAATGAAAGTAAATGAAATGAATATACACTAAATCAGTCATTTATATAATGAATATGAAATGACCAAAAAACGATAAATGACTACAACAAATGATAAATTTGTGATTACAAATGATGACTAAATTTTGCATATATACGACTATTAGTAGCTAGTTTACAGTGTCTTATAACACGACCAAAATTTAGTCATATTTCTTCAGTAATTAATTGGTTTCAAACGATGACTAAAACTTGCATATATATAACTACATCTTGGTCTTATTTCTTTGGTCATTAATTGGTTTTCTCGGGTGATTGTATAGTAATATATTTTTTTGTATATTTTTTCATTAACTGTGAAAATTAATGACGAAATCAAAGATTAAATCAATGACTAAATCAATGACCAAATTAATGACCAAATCGGTGACTAAATTAATGATCAAATCAATGACTAAATTAATGACCAAATCACTGACTAAATTAATGACCAAATATACTACTAGACAACAAAATTGAGATAACCAATTAATGAATAAGCTAAAAACAACTAAAAGTTGGTCGCGTTATAAGAGATTGTAAATTAGTTACTATTGGTCACCGACTGAAAAATAGTCATTTAGATGCATATTTTAGTCATTTTTTTAGAAATTAATTAGTCATTTTCTACTAGTGATAATTAAAGAGCTATACACGAGTTAGTAAAGGAAAATTCATGTATCTAGGCGAGTAAAAAAAATGTATGTGTTAGCACACTAATTTTATAATATCAAGGGTCTTTACGATGATATTAGCCCACAATATTGAGCACAGTAACTGTCCCCAACAAACTATGAGATCCACATGACCTCCCACTCTATTTAGGAGTCATATCCTGCAAAAACATGGCAAAGGAATGTAATATATCAGAATATACAACTTTTTTATCATGACCAAATCCTTTTCCATCATAGTCCTTCACACACATGGAGTTCTGCATGAGCATTCCCTTCCTTTCAAGAAAAGGAAGAGCTAGCTGAGATGACTCTTGAAAAGATTCCATTGGCTGTCCCACTCTTTCATATCTATTACACTCTTGAAAGTGCTGATGTAAGTCCTCTGTCATGCCTTCCCAATCAAAAATCTTCATGATCAGGGAATAGATCTTCATTGAATACATATGGCTGAGGAAGAATTGTTCATATGCTCCTTGTAAGATCTTCTACTTGAGCTTGGACACTCTAGACAAAAAGAACTTACCATGATAACAGATGACCCCTCCTTGGACCAAGTAGCCCTCTTCTTGATGCATGCCATCTAGTATCATACCTATGTGGAGATCTTTGGAATACTCTACACATAGTTGAGATTTCCAATAAAGATCCACACTGCTCAACAATGACAACACTACTATCCATGGAAGTGCTTGTCATGTTGTTGATTTATCTTTTGACATTACACATGCCAAAATGGTTTGTTGGAAGGTTGATCCTCCCATTCCTCTCCTCCCACATCGTAGATTCAGAAAAGTGAGAGGGAGATAGTGAAGAAGGAAAAAGATCTGCCTCATTCTTAGGTTGTCACAAGCCTCCCAGCGTTGTAACTTGGTCTCTCATTGATCCAATCCTTCCTAGATCTAGACTTAGAGCAGCACTTTGTGGAACTTTCCCCACAAGACCTAAATCTGATGGAATTCTAGGTGGCTTTCCATGAGATAAGAATGTCCCTTGCAGTGTCCTTATGAACATGAGAGAAGGAATTGTGAGATCCCTACTTCCACTATGCAATCCATCTCTGTTGTTTGTGTGGAAACATTGGGTGAAGGATAAGTGTGCATGCCTTGAATCATTTCTTGTTTACCACTCTTCAAGTCCACCCAATCCATTTGAAAAGCTTTCCAATCAGTGGTAACCTTCCCCAAGGTGATCAACCATTGGACACCCAAGATGATGTTCATGTCTGGTATGTCAACTACAAAGAAGTGATCCACCAAGGTGTAGGATCCCATAGTGACAAAGAGTGATGGAACATATTGCATGCAGTGCATGGTCCTATCTCCCATAACTAAGATAGAAAATCCCTCAAAATTATTAGTGGGGATTCCCATCTTTTGCACCAGATGAACATCAATAAAGTTGTGGGTTGCTCCACTGTCAATCAGTATCGATACTCTCCGATTCATAACAGAACCTTCTACTCATAGAGTCAAGTACTTAGGCACTCCTCACAAGGAAGCAAGAGTCCCACTGGTTGGAGCAAAGGCTCCCTTCCCATCTCTGGTGGGTGTTTGTTCTTCCTCATCATCATCACCACTGTGACCCCTCCTAGGTTCCTCATCATCATCTTCCTCCTCAAAATCAGAGAAGACTTCTATGTAGTATGCTCTTCTAGCACCACACCTATGTTCGGGTACCCATGACTCTTGGAAAGTGAAGCATAACTTTTTCTTCCTCAATTACCTCCTAAGATCAACATCAAGAGTCTTCTTCAAAGATCTCTCCTTGGGAGAAGCAACTTTTCCTTCCTTCCGCTTAGAGGAGTGAGGGGCCTTGCTTTGGAAAGTTGCATTTTCTTTTCGCAAGGCATCTTATAGATCTCTATCTCTCTCAATGGCATCATGTAAAGTGATGGGCTTGATAGATTTAACCAACCCATGCAAAGGTTCCTCCAGGCCATCAATGAACATGTAGACCCTCCTGGCTACAGATAGATTAGGAACCATGACTGATAATCTCAAAAACTCAGAGATATAAGTATTTGCATCTCCTGACCGCTTCAACTTTGCAAGGCTTATGAAGGGTGCTTCAAGATCCTTCTTTTCAAACCACTCCACCAATATTCTAGTAAACTGAGAGTAGGAAGTCACATTAATATGCCCCAATGTAGACAGCCCATGGAACCACCAATTGTGTGCTTCTCCCTTAAAATGCAGCATTGCAATCTTGATGGCTTCAGTTTCAGGGACCTTGTTCAAGTGGAAGTAGATATCCAGCTTCTCTACCCATGCCTTGGTAGAACTAGAGGATGATCCATCAAACTTGGGAAAAAATAATCTTCCCATAGTGTGGTGTCTACCATCAAAGAAACCAACATCTCTATATTGCTGCACTGGTCTCCTTCTATCCTTGAGGTGGAAAAAGTCTTGGAAACTCAAGTGATCCTTGAATCTCTGACTCTGAGAATCATACTCCACGAAGTAATATTCAAGGGAATCTTTCTCATGTGGTCCTTCATTCTCCACAGCCAAGAAGGTAGCCATAGTGGAGCGTTGTGAAGCTTGTGGGGCTGGTGGTAAATTCACTGGTGGATCAGTCCCATGGTGAGACATATGTGATATTTCTCCCAAATGAAATATCCTGAGAGATTACCTCATTCTATCCACCCTCATCTATTTGATCTCCTTCGAAGGATCTTGCATGGTCTCCAAAAGAGTTTTTGGAAACTCCTCTGCCTCTTTATTTCACAGCTTCAGGGGCTTTCCCCTTGTCTTGACACTTGTCAGGATCATCAGTAGTGTAGTCATACTTCTTATGACTTATGTTCTAGTACCTCTTATCCCTCTCAGTAATAGAATCATATTCTTATAAATGCAGCATGACTGGTGCTCCAATGCAAGCACAAGTTGTGCCAAGAAAGGAGCTTCGATACCACTGTAATGTTCCCAAATTGGGATTGGACAACAACCTTAGAAAAATAATGCACTCCTTGGGATATTGATGTACAGAAATGAGTTTGCATCTATTATATCCTTTAGATCAGTATATCTAGAGTCTAAATCCAAAGGGAGAGAAAAAAAAAAATCAAACTAGGTGTTGTAAATAGGTCTCCCGCAACCTAGTCTAGCTGGAAAACACCGTACAAGAGGGGCTGCAGCTATGCACAACAAGTAGCTTTAGGAATAACGTAGTCTTTGACAACTTAAGTAGGAGGCCATCAAATATAATCAATAAATGAATGTACAATAGAAAATCAGAAGTAAAGTGAAGCTCTCTCAATATACAGTAAGTTACATAAGACAAGAGAGCAAGATAGCTTCAGAAACGAGAGCTGCAACATAGATATATTAGTAGAAAAGGCTCAACAACATTATTTTTAGGAGCTGTAGAATCTGCATATTACAACTCAGATCTAGGATAGATCTATGGAAAAAACATTAGAACTATATCAGATCTGAATATTACATTTCATTACAATAGATCAGATCTAAATAGAACATGGATTAGCAAGCTAATCCATCGATCACCTAAGTGGAATGCAAAGCCCAGCACTAGAGATCTCTAATCAAAATAGATTAAAACACCAGGAAGAACCTCATATCAAAATAATGCGGTACATCAATGGGAACAGTGTTGTAGGTCAAATGATATAGATAGCCACTGCCAAATTACAGATTTGAAGCATAAAGAGAAGAGACACTCCCAAGAGGTTAAGAGACACACTCCGTGAGAAGAGGCTCTCAAAACAAACTAGATCTATGCAGATCTAGACTCCCACTTGCTGTAGCTTGCAAAAGCAACAAAACCCTCAATGGATTAGAATTTCCAATGTAAGTAGAGCTTGGCCTCAAGCCTGGTAGTGGATCAATTTAGCAAATACTCCTCCAAGAATCCTAAAAGAAAGAGGTGAAATCCTTGCATAGGAATTCCAAGCACAATCCTCCACTAAACAACAAAGAATTAGTATTTGTCTAAGTAAACAAAATACTCAGAAATATGATCAATCAACAACCTTCTCTTGCTGCCTTCCCTCTCCTTTTATAACATGAGAGCCTTTGCAAACCCTATACCACCTTGATGAGTTAGTTCTTTTCACATGAGGGGCCTCCTTCTAAAACTGCGTTGTCCCTTTAGGAGATGCATTGAACCTAGACAAAATTGTAGATTCGGTCAACGTTGACCTAATTCCATAGCTCAAACCCCTTCCACACCTGCAATTGATTATTTACATGGCCCTGATTTAACTGTGTTCACATGGGCATTGATTTATTTAGTCTTCTTAGGAGTTTACATGTCCTCCTTTATTCATTTATTCATGCAACAGAAAATAAAACAAAAATGAATATTCCTCTTAGCTTAGGCTAAGTAGGAATATTACACAATGCTACATCTAAAACATGTATCATGAAGTACAATTTGAAGTTCCAAACCATGTGGTACATACACATTGTTGAGGTATAAAAGGTGTCTTTTTAACGCCTATTTATCCTACATTAATTATCAATCTGGGAATGACTTTTTGTTTCAAGAGTATAATCTGTTTGAGGCTGCAATTTGAGCTAAGAGCAATGTTGTGAGAGATGTAGTACAGTATTCTAAATACAAGATTAAATGGATGCTTGAAGAGAAATATAATTACAATAACATGAATTCAAATACTCTGAAACTTAACTATTCACTCTGGAAAACATAAATCAAGGATAAAGTAGCAATAACTCATTCCTTTAGAAATTGATGCAACTGAAATCAAACTAGAACAAGGCAGTCAATCTAGGAACGAGGAAGAAATAACCAGTGTTCTCTATAGTTGGCAGTTTTGATTTAAAGAAATTAAAGAGAAATAGACTTGAACTAAGGAAAATTTTGTAAATGTAATGAGCTGGAAAGGAACAACAACTGTAACAATGTAAATAAACAATCTTTCTGCAACCTGAAACTAATGAATCGAAAATGAACAACACACTCGAATAAACAACAAATTCTAACTAATTAATCAAATCTTAACTTAAATGAAATTGACTAACAAATTTTGTTAAGCACCAAACCCTGTCGACAACAATTGTTATTAAGTAGTAATTGAAATGAACAACAATCCAATGGAATAGAAAATAGAGTTAAACATTGTACAGCAAAGATTTATAAGCGATAACAAGATAAATAATACAGGAATTGTGACCCTTGTTGAAATGGAACAGCAATGCAACTCATTAGCACACATAAATACCAATAAGTAATTCAACAGTAATTAATTAACTATGCAATCATAATAAAACCAAACATAATTATCATAGAATAGTAATTAAAGGATAGAAATACAAACAGTAGATCTATTCCACCAGGGCCAGGCTGTTAGCACCAGTGAAACACTGCTGGGTTACTTCAGAGCTTGAGAAATAGAACGAAAACACATCTTTATATTAATTGAACATAAAAAGTGTTTAAAGCGACCACTCTCTGATCACGAGAGTCAATAAAGTGCAGAATTACAAGAGGAATGTTTTCAATCAATAATTCCACTCCAATCTCTAAAGGCATTGCCTTATATAACAATTTCGACAGACAAGACAAGGAATGAGATAAGATTTGAATAGAAATCCCTCAGGATCGAAGGATCCTAAGGGATTCGCTTCCTCTCTTTCTTTAGCTATCACTCGATCTTATTTGGTTGAAGTCATGTTGTCCCCTACCTTTTCTTAGCAATGCGTTCTAATTTTCTTCTCTTTGGCAGGATATGATCTATCACTAGAGGAACAGTAGTTACTCCTACTTTAGCCTTGCCTTTGGTATACCTGTTCACCTTGCTTGATTCTTGTTTTTGACAATAAAAGGTAGTTTTTAGTTACTTTTTACAATAAACATAAGTATTTTCAATTCTACCATAATTCTGCAATAAATCACCTTCCTAGAGTAGAAAGAGTTATGTTTAAAGTAAAAGAATGAGAAAAAAATTGGTGAATTCATACCTTTTTCAACGCTCAACATACCCCCATGCTTACCCTTTTTCATGTCCTCATCAAAACCATAGTTTACATGCAAAGAAATTGAAGAATAAGCTGGAGAAGGTTTTACATCAAAAGGCCTAAAACCATGCATTGTAGCTAAAGCTTCGAAGACATGCCCTGTCTTTCCTTCAGGTATTTCATAGATGGCTTTATAATCTACTGCAGGATACCATGCAATGGGGCTTCAAAACCTACACCCTATCCAGAATGGGCCTTTCCTCAAAATGAGGTTTCTATAGATAACCAAGCGGTCTACAGCTAATCCAAAAATTTTATAGTTAAATGGCTCTCTATTTTGAATATTTCGATTGGAAATTCCCCATCGAACCTTAGCTGCTATGTAGGCTTCGTTTCTAATAGATAGAAAATATTCTATCCCATTCAACACAATTGCTTTATGGACAGGCCCCAATGCTTGGATAACACCTTCTCCTGTCATCAAATTCTTCTGCCTAGCCCATAATTGTAATGGGTGTTTTGGTTCACTCCTAACCCACAAGTCTAACTCATTTTCTTTCCTTTGAAAAACATTATAGGCTTTGAGCCATTTTAAGTGATTAACAAAAAATGAAATAAATGCTTGGTATTGGATGTCACCCACAAAAGGGCTGGGATTTGTCTCAATATCATTTTCCAATATGAGATTATGAAAATAGAAATTACACAGGAGACGTTGTAACTTAACCCCATAGAGTTTGCAACATGTCACAAAATCATCTATAGTGTTTAACTCTATAGATTTTCCTGCCCTAATAGCTTTAATTTTTAACTGTAAATATCTCTCTAATAAAAATAAAGGATAACTCTTGGAAGGGCATCTACAAGCTAAAACATCTGTGTATAATGAGCAGAGAGTATCCATTCGATTCTGGGCTATTTTTAAATTATTAATTACCTTTTCAGCCTTCTCCTTTTCCTTCTGACACTTCTCATAGGCTTCAGTCTCGGCTGCATGGATGATCTTCATCTGCTACTGCAACTCCTGGTATTTTCTTCTAGGGATAGTATCTTCTTCAAGTTTTTCCCTTTCTTGTCGAGCCTGTGCCAACTCCTCTTGGAGTTTGGCTAATGTAGGATCACTAAAAGTGTTTTGACTATAGGCTTGTGCATCTTCACTTGAGGTTGCTCCATCTGGAACAACTGCCTGCTATTACATATCTTCATGATTAGGCTCAGCCTGGTTTTCCATAGTCTCACAAACTTGGGGCTTTTTTTTAGTGGCCACTTTCCTCTTTTTCGGGGCTCATCTGGTGACTATGCTTCTCTTATTTGGGGTTCGTTTGGGCATTTGTTTCATTTTAAGAACCCTAATAGTCTACCTAAGTTGTTCCACTAGCCTCTAGAGCTTATGTCGCTCCCTCCGAATTTTTTCAAGTTCAGTTACTTTCTTTCTCTTCCTTGATGGAACGGTTGTTCCTTTTTCTGAACCCAATTTCTCAGCAGGGGTTTGCTCCTGAGAAGTCGTGCCTTTGATTGGGCTTGCTTCTCTGTTTTATTCTTAGAACACTTCTTCAGTGTTCGTGTGCTCCTAACTACATTATTCAGGGGTAATAACCTCAATTGGATCTCTTCTTCCCTAAGAATTTTCAATTTGGAACACTGCTTCAGTGTTCACCTCTTCCTGTCCATATTTATCAGGGGAAGTAACCCCGGTTGATTCTGTTGTTCCATTAGGGTTTCCTCCTTCTATTTCATCCAGAATTCCCTTAGCCATTTCTTTATTGGCAACATCTTGCTCCTGCAATTGGTTGATATCAACATTAAGGTTCAGTGGGATGTGGGGCTGCACATATTCACTCATGTTGGCCAAAATTTGGGCCAATTGGTCCTCTTGCAAAGGGATTTGTGGTGAACTTGCAGTGGTGGGTTCAGAAGGCTCTGCTCCTTCTATTTCATTTTCACTACTACGATTATCTTTTTCCTCTTCACAGGTATGGTAACTACCTTCTTCCTCATTAGAGTAGTGAATCTCTTCCTCTACACTAGTATGAGGACTTCCTTCTTCTTCCACAATTCCCTCTTCTTCATCATTTCCTTCTCCTACGCTGCTTCTTTTCTCACCACTGGTGTGTTGAATTTGTTCCTAACCACTAGTGTGGTGGCTCATTTCTTCTTCATCCTCATCAGTGTGGGGATTCCATCCTTCCAGTTGTGGGGGTTGTTCATCCTCCAAGTTGGGCAATTCCAAGGGCTGGCTACTGCTACCCGGAAGGCCTTCTATCATTCCCCTACTTCTTTTTTAACAGGAGGATTGTCTGCGTTTTGATGGCTCTGCTGCTATGCTAACCATTCTCTTTTGTTTCAGGGCAAGTAAGGCTAATCCCCCATTCAATCGAAAATATTAGTTCTTCCGAACTGGTCTATTATTGGGCAAGGCTGTAACTTACTATCAATCTGATTAAGAAATGGTGGCTTACCACCATGTTTATGTGCCAGCTTTTCTTATACTATGGGCAACATCATGCAGTAAGGAATTTAAAAATGCAGGCAAGTTTACAGTACATTTTTGCTTTAATACTGCCAATAACTTAAGGTGGCGAGGTCTTACCACGTCTTTTCTTCCATCGCATGTTATATAGGCTTGTACTACTTTTGCCAATTTCACCCATGGTTCTCCCAATGATGCCAACTGAACTATTTTGCCTTTGATGACCAATGTCTATCCTTCTTCCTGGAAAATGTTCATGGCTTCTTGAAGCCTAACCTTCTTATGAGTCCATATGGTTCCCTTTGCTAGTAGACCAGACACCTCTGCAATTATTTCATCTCTTATTTCTATCTGTCTATGTCTAACCATGGAGTAACCTTCATGCAACTTCTGTAAAAACTCGATAGCTACTGTTTCATGAGGTTGTTGTAGCCTTGTGAGGTATGTAATCCATCCTATTTTTTCTATAATTTCTCGTGCAGCA
This sequence comes from Pinus albicaulis, assembly GCA_034641835.2. Lineage (NCBI taxonomy): Eukaryota > Viridiplantae > Streptophyta > Pinopsida > Pinales > Pinaceae > Pinus > Pinus albicaulis. Next base: position 1,384,539,111 of record CM076584.1, read on the forward strand.
TCAGAAACAGCTAGCACTTGTGGCTCACTATGAATTGGTCGTCCTCTCATCTTCTCTACACACTATTAATTCTTTACAAACACACAGTAATGTAATGGAACAACACAACACAGTAGATTGGAATAATATCATTAAGTTTTTGTTATTCCCTAGAATATAGGGATTTAATTCATGTGCAGGTAAAGAAATATAGGGATTTGATCTGCATGCAATCATTAAGAGGCATCCGCGCCCCCCCCCCCCTGAAGGATGATAGGTTGTCCTCAACCATCAAATAAGAGAGGAAAGTTTTGCACAGTAGTTGTACAGCAGGAAAAAGCATGCATACTTATGATACAATCAATCAAATTATTGCATTACTGAAATTGATGCATGTGATTAAATTGTAAATAGATATAGAAATGTTTGTAATGATTCAAAGATAAGGAAAAGGTACAGCTGATGTGAAGACAAGTAATAATGTGCTTATTACCAACTCAAACTAATGTGATTGATTTATGATGAATTTCATGTATAATAGGTTCAAAAACAAGGGTTTAGGAATCATACTTTCATTTGATATTTAGATAGAGATATAAGAAAAAAGGTTTAACATTACTATTGATTTGTAAAAATGTGACTCCAATACCATCAGTGGAGCTCTGTTGCCCACAGGTATCTATAACCTTGACAAAGTTGATTTCTCACCCTTGGAACCATTATCCTTTATTTATGCCTATGGAAGTGTTGTGTGATGCCATAATGGAGGCCATTTTGCTAGCTTGGGGACCAGATAATTCACAATGCCATTCATCAGAAAGAAGTGAAAGGTGGGTAGGACGGCTCGTGATGAGACCTCCTATTCCAAGGACTTTTTAGTTTTTTTTTTCAATTGTCCACTGGACCATATCCCTAGTGTGGTGGCCATGATCAGAATGCCACTTCACTGTCTCCTTATGATCATGGTAGGTTGGGTCTTGATGAGAGCCCCTATCCTCCATCTACCATATCATAAAAATTTTAGTGATATATATAGATATATTTTTTTCTCTTTTTTTTTTTCATATAGCACTTTCCTACTTATATATAAAGGACGGCTCAGCACTCCTTAAGAGTAGGGATGGTGGAAGGAGTCTAAACATCTCAATAGAAAAGAATATGCCCTTATTCTTACTCAAAAAATAAAAATCAAGGAAAGTTATAAAAATTTGGGGAAGAACCAACATGATAAAAATAATCGATCATATTAATTTTAGTGATAGTAAGACAACAAAGTAATATTGGTGGTTATGTCCTTTTTCCTTTTTCTTATCACTACAAAACAATTTCTTAAAAAAAAATGACAATTTCTTTTGATTTGTTGATTCCAGTAACCTTTAATTTGTGTAATAGTATTTTTTCCTTTAGAAGAGTCATTATAAATCCTCAAAATGTTGTTCTAAAATAAGAAAAATGCACTCAAAAAGTGTTGTTCCTTTTGAAAGGAACAATAGAAACAATCTGCAGAAATGTTGTTCCTTTCAAAAGGAACAACAAAAAAAATTTGCAAAACTATTGTTCCTTTCAAAAGGAACAACAAAAACAACCTGCGAAACTATTATTCCTTTCGAAAGGAATAGTAAAAACAATCTGCAAAAACTCCTGTTCCTTTTGAAAGGAACGGCAAAAAGAATCTGTGAAACAACAAAAATAAACAGGACAACTATTGTTCCTTTTGAAAGGAACAACAAAAACACTCGCAACAATGTTGTTGTTCATTTGGAAAGGAATAGAAAAAATGTTGTTCCTTTGGAAAGGAATAGAAAAAATGTTGTTCCTTTGAAAAGGAACAACAAAAATTCACAATAAACGAAATAAAAACAGCTGAATAAAACAAAATCCCATACAAAAAAAAAAGCAAAGTAAAATAAAAATCTTTATGTACAAATTTCAGAAGAAAGAAATGATTTAATGAATGGGTGTTGAGGAGGAGTTATCTCCTTTAGCAAGAATTTTCATGGTAGAATCTTCCCATAATTGTTGGTAGAAGGATTCTCGAGTAAGCGGTTTATGGTAAAGTCACACTCAATGACCGTTTACTTTGAAGGAATGTCAAGATCCATCAATGGTGGTTAATATAATGGTGCCATTGTCATGCACTTTTTGTATCTCGTAAGGTCCAAGGCATCGTGTCTGGAGTTTCCCTTCAAAATCCTAAAACCTGGAGTCATATAGGAGTGCCCAATCTCCTTCATGGAATATTTTTTCTTTGATGAGGGTGTCGTGCCATTTTTCTCTCTGTTGTTGAATTAATGTAGTGTGATGAAAATTAGAGAGCCTAATTTCATCTAACTCATTGATTTGCTATAATATTTTCGCTTGGGCTTCATTTAAATCTAAACCCACCTCTTGGGCTATTCTTAAAGTTTGAATTTCAAACTCTATTGGAAATATGGGCTCTTTTCCAAATACCAATCGATATGGTGAATACCACGTAGTACCTCTCCATGTTGTTTGGTATGCCCACAAAGCTTCTAGAAATCTGTAAACCCAGTCACGTCTGTGTGAGGCAACTGTTTTTTTCAATATAGATTCGATCACTTTATTTGTGCTCTCTACCTGGCCGTTTTCCTGTGGGTGATATGGGGTTGTAATTTTCTTCTGAATGTGGTAATTTTGTAATGTTTCAGTGATTTTATTACCTACAAACTACAGTCCTCCATCTGTGATTATGTCCCTTGGGAGGCTGTATCACACAAATATTTGGAAAAGGAATTGTATTACAGAGTCCTCTATAGCTTTTGAAAGTGCCTCTGCTTCAACCCATTTAGTGACATACTCGATCACAACTAGGATGTATGTTCTTTGGTTTGATGGGGGGTTAATGGGACCAAAAAAATCGAGCGCCCAACATTCAAGTTGTTTAATTACTAATTGTGGGTTAAAAGGCATTTCATCGGACTGTCCAGGGCAACCTGCCCTTTGGCAGCTATAATAGGCCTGCACAATTTTTTTAGCATCTTTAAAAATGGTAGGCCAATAGTAGCCTGTCTGTAAAATCTTGTGGGTAGTTCTACGATCTACAAAATTTCCACCACATGGCTAGTCATGGCATGCTTTCAGAATATCAAATACTTCATCCTCACAGACACATATCCTGATTTGCATATCTGACCCTGTATGGAACAGGTAGCCCCCAATCCAAGAGAATCGGGTACTACATTGTATTATCTGCTTTCATTCATTAAGGGTTAGATGTTTAGGTAATTTACCTATTGCCAAATAATTTGCTATATCAGCATACCATGGGGTTCTAACAGTAACAATGAACAAATGTTCATCTAGGAAGTGGTCTTTGACTGCTGCTGCATCTGTTGTCTTTGGCATTCATGATAGTAAATCAGCTACAGGGTTCTCTTTTCCAGGTCGATCTTTAATTGTAATATCTAATTCCTGCAATAAAATCAAACATGTTGTCACTCTTCCATTTGTAGCAGGTTTATTTGCTAAAAATTTAATGGTAGAGTGATTAGTATATAAAACTACAAGATACCCAGTTATATAATTTATAAACTTATTTACAGCATGTATTACAGCTAAAAATTCCTTCTCAGTCATAGTATAGTTTAGTTCAGCAAGAGATAGATTTTTTCTGTTATAATAGATTGCATATGGTTTCTTATCCTCTTCCTACCCAAGAACTACTCCAATTTCTGTGTCTGAGGCATCAGATGAAATTTTGAATGGAAAATTCCAATTTGGGCCCCTCAGCACTGGGCTTGTTGATACAAGCTTTTTCAGATCCTTGAAAGCATGGTCACATTTATCTGTCCAAATAAAATCAACATTTTCTATTAGTGCATATAAAGGTGTATCTATTCGAGAATAATGTTCTATGAATATTCTATAATAACCGGAAAATCCAAGAAAGCTACGTACCTCTGTTTGTGTGGTGGGTGTAGGTATTAACAAAATTATCTAAATTTTGGCTCGATCCACTTGAATTCCAGCTGCTGAAATATAATGTCCTAAGATAAGTCCTTCGTTCATCATCATATGACACTTTTGATGGCTTAAACAAAGCTTACTGTCAATACATCTTTGCAACACCTTTTCTAAGTTTTCTAATGCTGGCTCAAAATCATCTTTGTAAGGTGTGAAGTCATCCATATATGCTTCGAGCCCTTCATTTATTAAATCTAAAAAGATGTTGAGAATGGCCCTCTGAAATGTAGCAGGGGCATTGCATAGGCCAAAGGATAAGACTCGGTAGGCAAATTTCCACCATGGACAGGTAAAAGTGGTTTTGTCTTGGTCCTTAGGGGCAATCTAGATTTGATTGTACCCACTGAAGCCATCTAGGAAAGAAAAGAATTTCTTTCCTGCCAATATATCTAATACCTGGTCAATGAAAGGAAGGGGAAAGTGGTATTTTTGGGTAGCTTTGTTGAGTTCTTAGTAATATACGCTTATTCTCCACTTTCCATTCTTCTTTGGTACCACTACTAATGGGGAGACCCACTTGCTATCAGATATTGGGTAAATGAAATTAACATCCAACAACCTTTGTAATTCAGCTTTCAAAATATCTTTAAGGCGAGGGTTTAGTATTCGTTGGGGTTGGTGAATGGGTCTCGCATCTTTTTCGGTATAGATGTGGTGTTTACATAACTGGGGGTCAATTCCCTTCATGTCTGGATAATCCCATGTAAAGGCTTCTTTATATTTTTGTAGTAATTGGACCGTCTTCTCTTCATGTTCAATAGTCAGATTTTTGTTAATGTTCAAAGTTTTGCTTGGTTCAATTTCCACAATATTACTATTGTTCACAGAATTAGTGGGTATTATTTGATCAGGAATGTCTTTTAGGGGATCTTCTTCTTCTTTATTATCAAATGTCGCCTTGATCATGTGACATTGTATATGGAATCTGATTTGTGGTTTGTTACCAAAAATATTAATGATATCATCCTCTGTTTGATCTTTAAAATCGAGGGCATCTTCTATGGTTAGTGGTGATCTCATATTTCCCATAAGATATGATACAGGTTGCTTCCTTGTTTCGATTATTGGTAGGCTTGGTTGGGTTGGGGGATATAGAGCTAAATTCTTGACATAGTTTCCCCTTGTTATTGTAATGTTGCCTTGTCGGTAGCCAATATAAGCATCGATAGTTTCCAACCAAGGTCTACCTAGAATTAATTGGTGTCCATCTAGCTGGTTCTTTGGATTGATAACCAGGAATTCAGCAGGGTATTCCCAGGAATATACAGATACCATTACATCTTGTAGTGTACCTTCTGATTTGACTACCAATCGGTCAGCAAATTCTAATAAGGTTGTTGTTGGTTCTAATGATGTAATGCCAAGTTTTTGATAGGTGGTGTTTGTCAGGATATTGATTGCAGCTCCCAAATCAACTAAAGCATTTGGGAACAATTTCCCATTGATTTCCACCGTCACTATAGGATTTCCTGGGTCTTCATATTTTACAGGTGTTTCCATTCCTGATAATAAGTCAGATAAAGTACCGACTATTTGGACAGTTGGGTTGATTGTTGTTCTCCTCTTTGGCTTCTTTATACACAATTATTTAATGGTTTTTGCATAAATAGGGATGTATTTTTTGTCATGTGTTGTCCTTGATGGCAACCTACTTGATGAAATAAGATTGTTGGCAATATGATGCAATGTGTTGTCTTTGATGGCAACCTACTAGATGAAGTTTTTCATGATGGAAACCTGCTTGATGAGTTGCCTATGATAAGAAACCTATGTGTTAAATATGCAAAAATGATGTATCTTAGATTAGCTCAGAAGTAACAGAAGAAGGAATTCCTGTAAGTGCCAGAATAATGATAAAAGTGATATGTCATAAAGAATACGCGGGTTTGTTAAGGAGAAGTTACGTATGCACGCGGAAAATTACGTGCCAAGTTGCGTATGCCAATTTGTGCTCTAAATTTATAAAGCCAGGGGACATAACCATGGTATTGGCACACAGTATTGAGCGCTAGACTATCTATTTGATCCAGTCCAAGAATACCATCGGAAGTGGTGTGGTTTTGGCTCCTGGTATTGGCAAACGCTAAATCTATATAAGGAGAAGAAGATCACGGTGCAAGGGTGTGCATGTGTCTGGGTATTGAATGAATACTTCAATCTGAAGTATATCTCCATGCAATGAGTTGATTGATATGAATTAATAATGCACCTATGAAGAAAATGATGAAGAGGGATCTCTAGATCTGAAATGTATATATATTTTCTAGATCTATTTGTGGAATGTTTAGATCTGAGATGAAGCAAATATTTTCTGAAGTGAAGGGTAAGATCTGAGTTGTTTATCTGATCTGAAGAACTACACTATCCTGAAGAATTACAGATCTATACGTAGGTTCGTTTCATAAAAGGCACGTATATACGCGGGTTCGATTCATGCAAAGCGCGTATGGGAAGTTAGGGTTTTTCTGAAGAATGCACAGAAGTATACATGGGTTGGTGTGCATGAAAACGCATACATGCGCAAGTTCACTGAAGTAAAAGTGCGTATGGAATCTAGGGTTTGCTGAAGTAAGTGGAACGAAATGTCTGATCTATTTTGTTGTTTCACTGCTATCTATTAATGATGTATTTATATAGATTTGGGTTGGTTGAATGTTGATTATGCTGTTGATTATGTTGATTAAAGATCAAGTTGTTGGTTGATTGATTGATGATTCAATGAATGAATTGATGAGGTTATAAGTTTCAGTTTGATGTATGATGAGCTTAAATGTGTGGAGTGGGTCCAGTTTGAAAATTTGATGAAAAGAGGCCTACAAGTTGTTTTGTATGGAAGCTGTTGGATCTAGTATGAAAATTGATGAAACGTGGTCCATGATGGTGCTGAGGGTTGAAGCCTTGAGTGAGGGGGTTGTAGCTCCCTTCCAGTGCTAGCTGGTAAACGACAGTAGGGGGTAGTGTCTCCCTTGCTTGAGAGGTTGGTAAACGAGAGCAGGGGGTAGTGGCTCCCTTCCAGGAGAGGCTGGTAAACGAGAGCAAGGGGTTGTAGCTCCCTTCCAGGAGAGGCTGGTAAATGAGAGCAGGGGGTTGTATCTCCCTTCCAGGAGAGGCTGGTAAACAAGAGAAGGTTGTAGACTTCTGCAGGTGGGTGCCTGCGTGCTGGTATGAGTCCGCGCCAGTACATGGTTGTAAGATGTTTTCTTTATATTAAATATTGAAGACAGAGATGACGGCAGCGGTGGTTTTCTCCTGAATTGGGTTTCTACCTTAAATACTGGTGTTCATGTGTGTTGCTTATGTGTGATGGTTTATTCTATTATTACTGCACATGTTTAATACCTACTAAACATCTAATGAATGAATGATGCAATGATCTAAGTAAATAATTATCTACATTATAAGATCTCTCGTAATATGCAAGTTTTATTAAGGATATTCGCGTGTATACGCGAGTTAGCTTAAGTAAAGTAGCATATGGGTTTTAGATAAAGAAAAAGTAAAAAAATTTCTGTCAGCCCTAAATACTGATTCACCCCCCCCCCCTCCCTCTCAGTATTTTTCCCAACAATTGGTATCAAAGCAGGTCCTTCTGTAGAAGCTTGATCGCTTGAAGGAGATCCGTCGCAATGGGAATTCATGAAGGAATATTTTCTCTAAAGCCACCTCTATTCAATGGAAGTAATATATTATTCTGGAAGATACGAACAAAAGCATATTTGCAAAGTCTTGGTGTAGAAGTATGGGCAATCGTGGAAGAAGGTTATCAGTATCCGGCAATTATTCTTACTAATGCAGCAGAAAGGAAGAAATAAGAAATCAATGCCAAAGTAGTCAATGTTTTATTAGGAAGCATGTCTGAACCAAAATTTGCTAAAGTGATGCAGCTAAATTCAGCAAAAGAAATATGGGACAAAATCATTCTAAGCTATGAAGGAGATACAAAGGTAAAAAGTGCAAAACTCCAAACTTTCAGAATTGAATATGAAAATTTAAGGATGCATAGTGATGAGAGTATTGCTAGTTTCTTTTTACGTCTAGATGATATTGTAAATCAAATGAGAAATTTGGGTGAAACCATAACCGATACTACTCTGGTGGAAAAATTCTTAATATCTCTGACTTCAAAATTTGAGTCAAAAGTATCAACTATTGAAGAAAGGAAAGATCTGCAAACTCTTACTATTGTTCAACTGCGTGGTATTCTAACTGCTTTTGAAATGAGAAAAGAAAGTCTCTCTCAAATCAGAGAAGTTGCCTTTAAGACATGTGCAAAAGGAAAAAAAAAGGAAGATGTCAAGGAATCAAGTTATATATCTGAAGAAGAAGAAGCAAATTTTGTGAGAAGACTCCAACCAGGTACTGGAAGATTCAAAGGTAAGCTTCCCTTCAAGTGTTTTACTTGTGGAAGAGTTGGTCATTATGCTGCTAAATGTCCTTATGAAGAAAATCATGATAAAGGGAAAAAATCTGAAAGGGAAAGAGTTATTATACAAATGAAGATAATGATGAAATATCAAATGAGGATGAGGAAGATTCTGACCAAGATCTGAAAGTGCTCATGGCAAGGAAGCAAAAGAAGAAGGCTACTCAAGGGAAGGATATATCTTAGAAAACATGTGCAACAGAAAATGAAGATAGTGAATCAGGTACTGATTGTTGTTCTTGTAATTCACTTTCTTATGCATGCAATGGTGGAGATAGAGAAAAAGAAAGCGAAAGTAATGATTGGGATCAATTTAAAAATAAGGAATATATCTACAAAGATATGATCTCTAGAATGAATGAACAAATAGAAACAATGAAGGGATAGATAAAAAATATATCAAAGATTGCAGAACGAAGTAACCAATCAAAGTGAAGGACTTGAAGCAGAAATCATATCTCTGAAAGCAGATCTCGAAGCATCAAATAAGAAGAATAAAGAACGTTTACAAAATTTTGAAGAACAAGAAAATGGGTTGAAAGAAGATATTCTAAAATTGACTGATCAAGTAGAAGAAGGAAAAAGGGTCGAAGAAAGTATGAAGAAGCAATGCCAAAATTTGGAGGTTGAGGTAATCATTCTAAAAGGTAAAGTAGAAGAAAAGGATAAACTCTTGAGGTTTCAAGATATTACTAAGATTCTGGACAATATTCTTAGTAGTCAAAGGTCTCCTTTTGTTAAATTTGGTCTTGGTTTTCATGAAACTGTTAAAGGAGAATCTAGTTCTCAAGGAAGTGCTAAAGATTCAAAGGATATCAATGCAAAACCTGAAGTGTTGAAAGAAACAGAAGGTCAACCGACAATCATGAAATCTCAAAAGAAATCATTCCCTCTTTTGATCAATAATGTTGAATTCTTTAAATGTCATAATTATGGGCATGTTGCATCCAATTGCAGAAGCAGATTGTTTCAGTCACAAACAAACAGATTCTACATAGAAAGGTACTCAGATTTCTTTAAGGGATATTGTTTTTCATGCAGCAAGTATGGTCATAAAGCAGCTGATTGCAATAGAAGAAAGAATAGAAAAACACATTATGATCCTTATGCTTACTTTTTTGGTCACATAAGATGTTATTCTTGTAACAAGTATGGACATGTAGAAAAAGAGTGCAGGATGAACAGATCTGAGAGATTGGATAATTTCCAGCACACAATAAGAAATTTCAAGCAAAGCGGGAAAAGGAAGGAGGACCGGTCAAAAACGTAGGGAATATTGACCCTACTACAGTCTTACGCTTCTAAAGATTACTTCTCATAATGACTATAGGAATGATGTGAGATACAGTAATGTATCATCACAGGGGGAGCAATATATGGTGATTCTCATGGTTGGTTTGGTAATTCTAGTTATGTTTATTTATGACAGTGCATCTGATGAAAAGAAGACAAGTATAGGTGGCATAAGTTTAGGGGGAGATGAAAGTGTGAAATTTTTAGTATTTCACTTTCCATACGCGAGTTTAGTGAACAAAAGCCACGTATACATGTGAGCTCCAATGAAGACAGAAGCGTATGCTTTTCAGTTAAGGAAAATAGTAAGACAGCTAAAGGACCAGGAACACAGTTGTAGGGGGAGCATCAATCTAACAACTAATGATTGCATTGTTGGCATTGTATCTAATTATTCCTTAGTTCTTGCTCAAATGATGATGACATGATACATGGTTTCTTATGATGATATTATGAATGAGCCCTGATTGCTTTTTTTTGAAGAGTATCTTTTGTTTTCACACATGGATGAGATGGAAGTCTTATGATTCAGAAATAAGGATAGATCATGCAGAGTTTGTTACGGTTGAGAAATTTTATACATAATTCCTACACATGTTACATCATGATTGTGAAATAAACATAGATCATGTAGATCTTGGTGATATCAGATCACATGGATGATTGCTTAATACATATTGTCTATTGAAGAAGATTGTTCTGGTATGATAATTCCTCCTGAAGAATATATTGATGTTGCAGAGAGCCTGAAGGCTTGGTTACTAATGTTCTTATGCTACAACTATTGGATGACACTTGAAAACATAGCTACATTGTCCTATCTTTCTTCTCTCATATATTCCAGGGAAGCATTCGAATATCTCAAACAAAAGTTTGGAGTAGTCTCTTCCATGTAGAAGATTAGATCTGCTTAAATTCAGAAGATTAAATTGCATACACGGGTTTCCTGAAATAAAGTCGCGTATATACAAGAGTTCATACACAAAAAACCGTGTATGGGTGGTTGCTGACAAATTTTTCTGGGTCAGCATTCCTCAGCACAACTGTGTTGCTGTTTGATATCTCTGGTGATGTTTCAGCTCTCATTGGACGAAGATGCCTTGATGATTTGTTGTTGAAAGTGTTCAGGATACACAATCTAAGGGGGAGCATTGGTCATGTGGAAAGGATGCATTGTTGGCATTCTCTTGATTTGTTGTGATCTGATCTCATGTTTGAGATTCTTTGGTCTTGATTATAAAAAGTCATATTTGTAATTTGATGAAAAGTTCATGTTGGGACCTATGATGTAAAATTGTAATATTTAGTCATGTAAGGACTTGATCAAATTTGTAAACCCACTTGATTGGGTACTTGAGTCACATGTGTAAATCCACTTGGTTGGATCATTAATGTAAGTATGAGTGCTTGGTGATAGGAAAGGTCATAGAGTCATGTACTTCGTTGAAAAATATGTTTGAAGATTCAACATGAACTCAGGGGGAGCATGGTAACTTCAGTGCACATCAGATCTATAGAGCTCATCTTTCCATATGAGGAGAAAAACCTTGTTTTGGTTTTGATTCACCCTTTGCCCTTGATGTCAAAGGGGGAGAGTATCATGGTGTTTGAATAAGGGGAGAGCATCATGGTGTTTGCATAATGGCTATATTCAATGTATCTATCTGTTGTGGTGATCAAACACCATCATGGTTTCCATCAAGTCCAAAGGGGGAGATTGTTGGCATGTGTTGTCCTTGATGGCAACCTACTTGACGAAATAAGATTGTTGGCAATATGATGCAATGTGTTGTCTTTGATGGCAACCTACTAGATGAAGTTGTTCATGATGGAAACCTGCTTGATGAGTCGCCTATGATAAGCAACCTATGTGTTAAATATGCAAAATTGATGTATCCCAGATCAGCTTAGAAGTAACAGAAGAAGGAATTCATGTAAGTGCCAGAATAATGATAAAAATGATATGTCATAAAGCATACACGGGTTTGTTAAGGAGAAGTTGCATATGCACACGGAAAATTATGTGCCAAGCCGCGTATGCCAATTTTCTCTCTAAATTTATAAAACCAGGGGACATAACCATGGTATTGGCACACAGTATTGAGCGCTAGACTATCTATTTGATCCCGTCCAAGAATACCATCGAAAGTGGTGTGGTTTTGGCTCATGGTATTGGCAAAGGCTAAATCTATATAAGGAGAATAAGATCATGGTGCAAGGGTGTGCATGTGTCTGTGTATTGAATGAATACTTCACTCTGAAGTATATCTACATGGAATGAGTTGATTGTTCTGAATTAATAATGCACCTATGAAGAAAATGATGAAGAGGGATCTCTAGATCTGAAATGTATATATATTTTCTAGATCTGTTTGTGGAATGTTTAGATCTCAGATGAAGCAAATATTTTCTGAAGTGAAGGGTAAGATCTGAGCTGTTTATCTGATTTGAAGAACTGCACTATCCTGAAGAATTACAGATCTATACGTAGGTTTGTTTCAGAAAAGGAACGTATATATGCGAGTTCGATTCATGCAAAGCGCATATGGGAAGTTAGGGTTTTTCTGAAGAATGCACAGAAGTATACACGGGTTGGCGTGCATGAAAGTGCCTACATATGCAGGTTCAGTGAAGTAAAAGCCCGTATGGAATCTAGGGTTTGCTGAAGTAAGTGGAATGAAATGTCTGATCTGTTTTGCTGTTTCACTGCTATCTGTCAATGATGTATTTATATAGATCTGGGTTGGTTGAATGGTTATTATGCTGCTGATTACGTTGATTAAAGATCAAGTTTTTGGTTGATTGATTGATGATTCAACGAATGAATTGATGAGGTTATAAGTTTTAGTTTGATGTATGATGAGCTTAAATGTGTGGAGTGGGTCCAGTTTGAAAATATGATGAAAAGAGGCCTACAAGTTGTGTTGTATGGACACTGTTGGATCCAGTATGAAAATTGATGAAACGTGGTCCATGATGGTGCTGAGGGTTGAAGCCTTCAGTGAGGGGGTTGTACCTCCCTTCCAGTGGTAGCTGGTAAACAAGAACAGGGGTAGTGGCTCCCTTCGAGGAGAGGCTGGTAAATGAGAGCAAGGGGTAGTGGCTCCCTTCTAGGAGAGGCTGGTAAACGAGAGTAGGAGGTTGTAGCTCCCTTCCAGGAGAGGCTGGTAAACGAGAGTAGGGGGTTGTAGCTCCCTTCCAGGAGAGGCTGGTAAATGAGAGAAGGTTGTAGCCTTCTACAGGTGGGTGCTTGCGTGCTGGTATGAGTCTGCGCTAGTACATGGTTGTAAGACGTTTTCTTTATAATAAATATTGAAGACAGAGACGACGGTAGCGGTGGTTTTCTCCCGAATTGGGTTTCCTCCTTAAATACTGGTGTTCATGTCTGTTTCTTATGTGTGATGGTTTATTCTGTTATTACTACACATTTTTACTACATACTAAACATCTAATGAATGAATGATGCAATGATCTAAGTAAAAAATTATCTACATTATGAGATCTCTGGTAATACGCAAGTTTTATTAAGGATATCCACGCGTATATGTGAGTTGGCTTCAGTAAAGTAGCGTATGGGTTTTAGAGAAAGAAAAAGAAAAAGGTTTTCAGTCAGCCCTAAATACTGATTCACCCCCCCCCCTCTCAATATTTTTCGCAACAGTCTTGGATAGCTTGGAGTAGAGGGATTTTTACACACAATTTTTTTAATTCTCTCAGAAGATCAAAATTAAGATATTCTAATGGGAAAGGTATGATTAATCATTCTGGGAATGGTGGAGAAGAGGTGGCTGCCTGTTGTGGAGTTTGATATTGAGTTTGTTGTTGAACCACCTTCTCTTTTTGCAATGTTTGTTCTACAGGTAACGGATCTTCAGTGTGAACATTTTTTTCTCCCTCTATTTCTACTATATGCCCAGACCTCAATTGAAGTTCATTACACTCCCTTAGTTCATTTTCTGATTCTAGTGGTTGCATTATTTGGACAGACTGAACTGGCCTATTATTTGGGTTTGGGTTGGGTTGGGCTGGGAGTTGTGGTCTTAAATTCGTCTGGGGATTTTGTGGTAATGTATAGGGAGCTGGAAGTGTAGGTTTAGAGAGGGGAATTGTTCCAGCTAGCTGATTTGCAGGTATTTTCTAGTTTTATTGCTAGGCTTGAATCTGCGAAGTGGAGGGGGGCCATTGTGTTGGATAAGAATTGTTTTTCCAAAACGGTGGGTAGAAAGGAAAATTTGGCCAATTAGTTTGGTTTATTTGATTTGGCCATGATGATGTAGGAAATGGCTATTGTGACCAATTGGGGAAAGATGGTTGATTTTTCCACATTTCATTATATTGTTGAGCATTATATTAAGGAGGATGAAAAGAAGAGAATGGATCAGTTGGCATACCGATTTGTCATGGCTGCAATTTTCGGCACTGATTAAGTAAGCGTACCACTTATGATTCTTCTTCTACATCTTTATAGACTGCTTTTAACCTACGAACCTAGGGACATCCTTCTGTGGGGTGATCTTTCATGCAAATGGCACAAACTTTGATTATATCCAGTGAGCACTCTTTGTCTTTGTGTTTCTTCCAACATTTAGGACTGAATATTGCCAAATTTTTTTCTACTTCTGCTTGCTTTTGTTTGGCTTGCATAGTGTCAAACTGCATTGTTAGAGTCCCTAGAATATCTGTTTTAAAATCTTCCAATAGATTTCCAATCTCTGCACGAGTTACACCTTCGCTGGAGGTCTTATTATCCCTTTTGATCATGTCACGTTCTACTGATTTTAGCCTTGTATTGCCTCTCGAACTCCTGATACACAAATCAATAATGTTATCATAGATTTCCTGATATATATCACCTTTTCCCATAATATTTAATGTTTCAACCCATTGATGGTTCATCCCCATAATTAATGTAGTCTTCAACACATTATCAGGTAAGGGTAAAGATGCATAAGGAGATCTCTGGAGGTTGTATTGAAACAGTTCCATATATTCTTCCAGAGTTTCATTGGGTTTCGTTGTCATTTGAAATATTTCATCTTTTAGTTCCTGGAACCTGCAATAATCCTGATATTTCTTTAGAAACGCAGCTCTCATCTGATCCCAATCATTTATAACACCCCCACATAGCCCCATAAACCATCGTAAGGCTGCCCCTTTTAATGTGGAAGGAAATAGTTTTAATTTTTGGGGATCGGTGGTACAGTCATACCCCCTACATAATACATCGAATTAAATTAGAAATGCATCTGGATCTTCTGATGTCAAGCCATAAAATGTAGGAATATGTTGAAGAGGAATGGCTTTCATAGGTGCATTAACTACGATATCCACAATGGCGTATTGCTGTGTGGAAGTTTGTTGAGGTGTTTGTTGGTTCTAGTTCTGGTTCTGGGCCATTTGATCAAATATGTGTCAATATCCTTCTCGGGTCTCAAGGGAATTCCTAGGCTGACTAGAAGGAACAAGAATGACCTTGACAACACTCCCTTGATCTGGAATAATAAGTGTTCCTTGCTGGCCTACTGTTTGAGGAGGTTCAGGTCCTTTGTTTTGAATGAGGCTGACAACGTTTCCCTTATCTGGGCTGCTCACTATTTGGACTATTTCAAGAGGATATTTTGGTTCTTCTGTTTCCCCTGTTTTCCCTTCTCCTTTGCAGATATTACTAGTGTTCCCTTCTTGTGGAGAAATTAGGCATGAATTCTAAATTTCTTAGGAATCTTTCTCAATTCCTTCTGTTTGACTATGTATCTCAGCAAAGGCTATAGATGGTGACTCTGTGGCATGAAGGGAACTAGTAGGCTATCTAGAAATAACATTCCTAGGTCCTACTGATGACTGAGATTCAGTTTTCTTAAGGATTTCTTCAATGAAAGTTGTTCGCCCAAGGGTCACCGATCCCTTAGGTTTTTCGGATTTGGCAGGAACTTTGTTTTGTTTAGCTGGTCTATTCATTCAAAAAACAAGCCTTCATTCCTACCTAAAGAAAGAATTTTACCCAATTCTGCTGTGAAGCGAGCTGTGAGCAAGTATGTTCCTTGCTTCATGCGCAGGTTCTTACCTTCCGTCTTTAATACCCAATTCTTCCCAAGCAGAAAAAAATCAAATGTGCATTACTCCTTCTAAATGGCATACACTCTCCCCGGTAACGGTGAAAAAATGTTGAGGTATAAAAGGTGTATTTTTAATTCCTATTTATCCTACATTAATTATCAATCTGGGAACGACTTTTTGTTTCAAGAGTGTACACTGTTTGAGGCTCCAATTTGAGTTAAGAAAAATGTTGTGAGAGATGTCGTATGGTATTATAAATACAAGAGTAAATGGATGCTTGAAGAGAAATCTAATTACAATAACATGAATTAAAATACTCTGAAACTTAACTATTCACTCTGCAAAACATCAATCAAGGATACAATAGCTATAACTTATTCTTTTAGAAATTGATGCAGCTGAAATCAAACTAGAACAAGGCAATCAATCTGGGAACGAGGAAGCAATAACCAATGTTCTCTACAGTTGACAGTCTTGATTTAAAGAAATTAAAGAAAAATAGATTTTAACTAAGGAAAACTCTGTAAATGTAATGAGTTGGAAATGAACAACAACTGTAACAATGTAAATAAACAATCTTTCTGCAATCTGAAACTAATGAATTGGAAATGAACAACACACTAGAATTAAACAGCAAATGCTAACTTATGAATCAAATCTTAACTTAAATGAAATCGACTAACGAACTCTATTAAACACCAAACCCTATCGACAAAAAATGTTATTAAGTACCAATTGAAATGAACAACAATCCAATGGAACAAAAAATAGAGTTAAACATTGAACCAAAAAGCTTTATAAGTGATAACAAGATAAATAATACAGGAATTAAGATCATTGTTGAAATGGAACAGCAATGCAATTCATTAGCGCACACAGCAATACCAATAAGCAATTCAACAAAAATTAATTAATCTGCAATCATAATAAAACCAAACACAATTATCATACAACAGTAATTAAAGGATAGAAATACAAACATTAGATCGATTCCACTAGAGCCGAGCCCTTAGCACTAGTGAAACATCGTTGGGTTACTTCAGAGTTTGAGAAATAGAACGAAAATGTGTCTTTATATTAATTGAACATAAAAAGTGTTTACAATGACTACTTTCTGATCACTAGAGTCAATAAAGTGCAGAATTACAAGAGGAATGTTTTCAATCAATAATTCCACTCCTTCAATCTCTAAAGGCATTGCCTTATATAACAATTTTGACAGACAAGACAATGAACAAGATAAGATTTGAATAGTGATCCCTCAGGATCGAAATATCCTGAGGGATTCGCTTCCTTTCTTTCTTTAGCTATCACTCGATCTTCTTCGGTTGAAGTCATGCTGTCCCTTGCCTTTTCTTAGCAATGCATTTTGATTTTCTTCTCTTTGGCAGGATATGATCTATCACTGGAGGAACAGCAGTTACTCTTGCTTTAGCCTGGCCTCTGGTATAGCTTTTCACCTCACTTGATTCCTATTTTTAACAATAAAAGGTAGTTTTTAGTTACTTTTTACAATAAACATAAGTCTTTGCAATTCTACCATAATTCTACAATAAATCACCTTCCTAGAGTAGAAAGAGTTATGTTTAAAGTAAAAGAATGAGAAAACACATGGTGAATTCATACCTTTTTCAACGCTCAACACACACTGCCCATCCTCTGTCCATAAAATCCCATAAACAATACAACTATATCATCAATGTATGGAAGCAAGACTACATAGATGCAAACTGAAATCTGAAATTGAGGAGGTGGGTCAAAATCCCACATGTGATGCCAACGTAGTGCACCTCTTGTCTTCATTAGATCCTGGTGTGGTAAGTGGCATTCCCACCACAATTTTGTTGCATAAGTCACCTTAACATGGCTAAAGGTGTTACATAATTTTGGTGCCTTTGGGAAACACCCATCATGAAAAGGAATCTCTCTTTGCACATCAAGGGAGTGGCCAAGTTTATAATTTTCATTGCCCCCCAACAAACTATGAGTTCCATATGACCTCTCACTCCCTTTAGGAGTCATATCCTACAAAAATATGGCAAAGGAATGTAATAGTTAGAAAATACAACTTGTTCATCATGGTCAAATCCTTTACCATCATAGTCCTTCACACACATGGAGTTGTGCATGATCATTCCCTTCCTCTCAAGCAAAGGAAGAGTTGGTTGAGCTGAATCTTGCAAATAGTCCATTGCCTACCCCAATCCTCCGTAGTTATTGCACTCTAGAAAGTGCTGATGTAAGTCCTCCATCATGCCTTCCCAATCAAAACTCTTCATGGTCAGGGAATATATTTCCATTGAATACATATGGCTGAGGAAGATTTCTTCATATGCTCCTTGTAATATCTTCTACCTGAGCTTGGAAGCGCTAGCCAAAAAGACCTTACCATGATAATAGATAACCCCTCCTTGGACCAAGTAGCCCTCTTCTTGATGCATGCCATATAGTATGATACCTGTGTGGAGATTTTTGGAATACTCTAAAAGCAGCTAAGATTTCTAATAAATATCCACAATGCTCAACAATGACAGCACTTCTGATACATCCATGGGATTTCTTATCATGTTGTTGATTTCCCTTTTGACATTACACATGCCAAAATGGTTTTTTGGAATGTTGATCCTCCCTTTCCTCTCCTCCCACAGCATAGATTCAGAAAAGTGAGACGGAGATAGTGAAGCAAGAAGAAGATCTGCCACATTCTTGGGATGTCCCAAGCCTCCCAGTGTTGTAACTTGGTCTCTCATTGCTCTAATGCTTCCTAGATCTAGACTTGGAGCAACACTTTGTAGAAATTTTCCCACAAGATCTGAATCTGATGGCATTATAGGTGGTTGGCTATGAGATAAGAATGTCCCTTGCAACATCCTCATGAACATGGGAGAAGGACTTGTGAGATCCCTGCTTCCACTGTGCAAATCCATATCTGTTGTTTGGGTGGAAACATTGGGTGAAGGATAAGTGTGCATGCCTTGAATCATTTGTGGTTCCCCACTCTTCAAGTCCACCCACTCCATTTGCAAAGATTTCTAATCGTTGGTAACCTTCCCCAAGGTAATCAACCATTGGACACCCAAGATGATGTTGGTGTCTAGTATGTCAACTACAAAGAGGTGGTCCACCAAGGTGTAGGATCCCATAGTGATATCGAGTGATCGAACATATTTCATGCACTGCATGGTCCTATCTCCTAGAACCAAGATAGAAAATCCCTCAAAAAAATCAGTGGGAATTCCTCTCTTTTGCACTAAATGAGCATCAATAAAGTTGTGGGTTTCCCCACTATCAATCAATATCGATACTCTCTAATTGATAACTGAACCTTGTACTCTTAGGGTCAAGTACTTAGGCACTCCTCTCAAGGAAGAAAGAGTACCACTGGTTGGAGCAAAGGTTTTCTTCCCATCTCCGGTGGGTGTTTGATCTTCCTCATCGTCATTAGCATTGTGACCCCTCCTAGGTTCCTCATCATCATATTCCTCCTCAAAATCAGAGAATACTTCTATACAGTGTGCTCTTCCAGCAACACACCTATGTCCGGGTACCCATGAATCTTGGAAAGTGAAGCACAACGTCTTCTTCCTCAATTCCCTCTCGAGATCAACATCAAGAGGCTTCTTCAAAGACCTGTTTTTGGGAGGAGAAGCTTTTCCTTCCTTCCCTTTAGAGGAGTGAGAGGCCTTGCTTTGGAAAGTTTCCTGTGCTTTTGGCAAGGCATCTTCTAGATCTCTAGCTCTTTCGATGGAATCATGCAAAGTGATGGGCTTGGTAGATTCAACCAACCCATGCAAAGGTTCCTTCAGGCCATCAATGAACATGTAGACCCTCTTGGCTACAGATAGATTAGGGACCATGACTGATAATCTCAAAAAATTAGAGATATAATTCTTTGCATCTCCTGACCGCTTCAGCTTTGCAAGGCTTATGAAGGGTGCTTCAGGATCCTTCATGTGAAACCACTCCACTAGTCTTCTAGTAAAATTATAGTAGGAAGTCACATTTATATGCACCAATGTAGAAAGCCCATGGAAACACCAATTGTGTGCTTCTCCCTCAAAGTGGATCACTGCAATCTTGATGGCTTCAGTTTCAGTGACCTTGTTGAACTGGAAGTATATATCCAGCTTCTCTACCCATGTCTTGGTAGAACTAGAGGATGATCCATAAAACTTGGGCAAAAATAATCTGCCCATAATGTGGTGTCTACCATGAAAGAAACCATTGTCTCTATATTGCTACCCTGGTCTCCTTCTATCCTTGAGGTGACAAAAGTCTTGGAAAATCAAGTGATCCTTGGACCTCTGACTCTGAGAATCATACTCCATAAATTAATCTTCAGGGGAAGCTTGATCATGTGCTCCTTCATTCTCCACAGCCAAGAAGGTAAGCATAGTGGAGTGTTGTGAAGCTTGTGGGGCTGGTGGTAGTTTCACTGGTTGACCAGTCCCATGGTGAGACATATATGAGCTCTCTCCCAACTAAAATCTCCCAGGAGATTCTCTCATTCTATCCACCCTCATCTATTTGATCTCCTTGGCAAGATCTTGCATGGTCTCCAAAAGATATTTATTAAGCTTCTCTACCTCTTTATCATTCACAGCTTTAGGGGCTTTCCCCTTGCCTTGATCCTTATCAGGATCATTAGTAGTGTAGTCATACTTCTTATGACTTCTGTTCTGGTACCTCTTCTCCCTCTTAATAAGAGGATCATATTCTTATGAATGCAACATGACTGGGGCTCCAAGGCAACCAGAGACTGTGCCAAGAAAGGAGCTCTGATACCACTATAATGTTCCCAAATTGGGATTGCATAGAAAGATTGGAAAAATAACGCACTCCTTTAGATATTGATGTACAGAAATTCGTTTTCATCCCTTGGATCCCTTAGATCATCAGATCTAGATTTTAAATCCAAGAGGGGAGCAGAAAAAAAATCAAACTAGGTGTGGTAAACAGGTCTCCCACAACCTAGTCTAGCTGGAAAACATGCTATAAGAGGGGTTGCGGCTATGCACAACAAGAAGCTTCAAGAATAACACAGTCTTTGAAAATTTAAGCAAGAGGGAATCAAATATAATCAATAAATAAATGTAGAGTAGCAAATCAAAATTAAAGTGAAGCTCCTTCAATATAAAGTAAGTTACATGAGACAAGAGAGTAAGATAGCTTCAGAAAAGAGAGCTGCAACATAGATATATCAGCAGAAATGGCTCAAAAACGTTATTTTCAGGAGCTATAGTAGCTGCATATTACAACTCAAACCTAGGACTGATCTGTGGACAAAACATCAGATCTACATTAGATCTAGAAACTAGATAGTTTTATTTACAAGATCCCCTCGGGGTTTTGACCAAACCATCCATAAATAAGAGTAGATCTAAGAAAGAAGTTGCATATCTATAAAATACTACAGTAATTTCTGAATATAACATTACATAACAAAATATCATCTCTAAACAGAACATGGATCAACAAGCTAATCCATGGATCACCAAAGTGAAAGGAAAAGCCCAGCACCAGAGATCTCGGATCAAAACTGGAATCAAAACACCATAGAGAAGCTCATATAAAATAACACATTCCATCCATACAAACAACACTGTAGCTCAAGATGACATGAATGGACACTACCAAGTTACATATCTGAAGTAAAAATAGGAGAGGCACTCTTCGAGGAGGTTAAAAGATACACTCCATGAGAAGAGTCTCTCAAAACAAGCTATATCTCTATAGATCTAGACTACCACTTGCTGCAGCCTACAGAAGCAGCAAAACCCTCAATGGATCAGCGCTGCCAATGTAAGTAGAGCTTGGATTCAAGCCTAATAGTGGATCAATTCAGAAAATACTCCTCTAAGAATCCTCAAAGGTAGAGGTGAAATCCCTGCATAGGAACTCCAAGCAAAATCCTCCACTAAACAACAGAGAATTAGTATTTGTCTAAGCAGACAAAATACCTAGAAATATGATCAATCAACATCCTTCTCTTGCTGCCTTCCCTCTTCTTTCATAAGATGAGATCCTTTGCAAACCCTAACCCACCTTGATGAATTAACTCCTTTCACATGAAGGACCTCCTTCTAAAACTCCGCTATCCCTTTACGAGATGCATTGAACCTAGACAACGTTGTAGATTTGGTCAAGGTTGACATAGTGTCCCAACTCAAACCCCTTTCACACCTCCATGTGATTATTTACATGGCCCTGATTTAATTGTGTTCACATGGGCATTGATTTATTTAGTCTTCTTTGGAATTTTACATGTCCTCCTTTATTCATTTATTCATGCAACAGAAAATAAAACAAAAAATAATATTCCTCTTAGCTTAGGCTAAGTAGGAATATTACAAAAAGCTATTGTCCCTAAAGATTGTAACCATTGTACTCCTAGTACAACATCAACACCTCCCATATGAATGGAAATCATTGGACTATTCAATACATATTCCCCCATGGTTAGCTTGATATTATGGCATTTTAGAGAGCAATTTATAGTTCCTCCATTTGCAACCATCACTTGACATTCTGGTGCTGGGTATAGGAAACAATTCAATTCCTTGGCCACCTTACAATGAACAAAATTATGGGTGCTACCTGAATCAATCAACACTATTACCTTTTTCTTCTTGATATGTCCTAATATCTTGAGAGTTCTATGATTGGTAATCCTTGCCAATGCATTACACAATATGGTTAGACTCATTTCTTCCTCTTCTAGGGTTGGTTCCTAGTGTATATCCTCTTCTTGTTCATTTTCTTATTCCTCTTCACAATCTATGTGAAATAATTTCTTCTTAGCACACTTATGACCTTTAGTGTATTTGCTATCACAACTGTGGAAAAACCATTTTTCTCTTTTTTCTTCCAATTGTTGTGGTGTCAACCTTGTAGGTTGTGGAAATCTAGGAGTAGCAACACTTCCATCTTTATATAAGTTAGTGGTAGGCTTACTTGTAGCCATAATTTTACATTCAATTTGTCTTTCTAGCCTGAATACCTTCTCCAATGAATTAGGTTCCAAAATGCAAACTTCATGTTGGATGTTATCCTTTAAAGTACCTATGAAGAGCTCAATCATGTGTTCCTCTAGGATATTAGTTACCCTTATATTCAATTTTTGGAAGTCCTCAATATGCTCTCCCAATAAACACTTTTGTTTGAGATTTATCAATTGGCTAAAGAAACTGTTGCTCTTTGTATCCTCATAATGTGCCATCATTTCCTCCGTAAAAATTGACCAAGTGAAAATTTTTTTACAGGAGAAAAGCTATCGATATCATACAAATTTATTTTGTTCTAAACGTAAATTTGCAATGCGTACCTTTTGTGTGTTTTGCACATTATTGAGATCAAAATATTGTTCCATCTGCAGTATCCATGTTACAGGATCCTTTCCATCAAACTTCCTCATATCCATTTTTGGAATATGGTGGGTCTTCCCTCCAACATTATAGTTTATGAAATCATGATTAACATTTATTTTGTCCTCATCATGAGTTCCCTCTACTATCTTTTCACCATTAGGAAACATTTCTTGTATCAACTTTTTCAAACCTTCCACGTCTACTTTTAGACCATTCTTCATGTTTTCCACCTTAGCTTCCATGTCATCCATCTTAGATTCCATGTCAGCTTCCATGCCATCCATGTTAGCTTCCATGCCATTCTTCAAACAATCCATCTTAGATTCCACGCCTTTCTTCAAACCATCCATCTTAGTTTCCACACCTTTCTTCAAAACTTCCATGTCATTTTTTGTTGCTATTTGTGAGAGTAAAATTTGTTGCACTTGCTCTTGTAATTTTGATATGTTATGTTGCGATTCTTCACCTTCATGAGTCATAGTAGAGCCTTATAATGGATTAATGGGCATTGAATTCCTTTTAGGGGCCATTTGAGAATCCAATACTGATATCTATTCTACAATATTCCCTTGGAATCAATTCAACTTGATTCTTCAAACAAGACTTATGCAATTCGGAAAAATAAATAAAAATACACACCAATTACTTGCTTTTGAGGAGCTTGATATTGAAATTGATTTATCTCTATACTTGCAAATCCTCAATATTTGAAATTCAGCCCTGCAGTAGTCCTTTCAGGCTTCTTTCAAATGCCATAGGTCTGACTGGGTTTGGATTCTTCAAGGCAAAGTTATGTCCAATCTCACACAATGACCTAATTATGGACTAGTTCAGTAGAGTGAAGTTGTATGACTTGCCACGTGTCCCTGTATCCTCCTTTGGCTCTAAAATTTATAGAGAGGAAACTACACTTCATGTATTTCCAGTCACTTTTTACATAATTCCAATTCAATGCTCAGAGAGAGAGTTATGAATATTTTCCCATGATCACCTCATTGAGATGAAATTCGAGAGCCTAAAAAAGACCTAACTACCACAGATCATATCTAAAAAAATATTATGAAACAATCTATGAACTTTTACGATGATGTTCCTCAGGATTTCGGCTTCATGCTATAAAAATTTTAGGTTCTGAACCTTCATAGAAAAAAGCTATAGTGAAAATTCGAAGATGACCTTTTTAAGTGAAATTCAGGAGCTTGCAAAAGGCCCTAACTTCCACAGATCATATCTCCAAAAATATTGCGAACCAAGCTCTGATATTTTGCAACAATGTTCCTCGGGATTTTAGCTTTACACTCTAAATATTTCAGCTTCGAACCTTCATAGAAAAAAGTTATAGCGAAAATTCCACGATGACTTGTTTGGAGCAGCGAAACCCTAGAATCCAAAGCTCTGATACCAAATGTTGTGAAACCAATTCCAAAAATAGAAGAAAAGAGATATCAATGCCTTATAAATAAGCCACTTCGAGGGGGAAACCTACAATACATTACATGAATGAAAAATTCTTGGATTATACAAATTTCAAAACCTCCTTTCTATATATAGGAGTCCATGGGCCATAATGTAATCCTAGTGGGGCCGCAATATAATCCTAGCCGACCTAACAATAAGAATTTAAAGGTAGAATAATAACAATATGGGGGTTAGGGGTACAATAATAACAATAGGGGGGTTACACTAACAACAATAAGGGACTATACTAGTAATATATGGACCTAACATTTTGGGGGTGACTTGGCCAAGGTTTCCGAGGAGGTAGCATATCCGAATTAGTTTGAGATGGATGTGAATAAGCTTGAAATTGTGAAGTGGATCATTGCATCATATCAATTTGATTAGGTTTCTAGGGTATCCTTGGAGCTACATAACATAGCCTCTTTGTTGATTGCCTTGCTCCATTGTCTTCGTTGTAAACTTCTTTAAACCTGGGGAATGATGAACAAAATTTAGTAGCATATTATTATGCATGGATAACAAAAATATTAGCATATTCCTTTTGCTCATTTTGCATTCTCAACATTTCTACTTGTTCACTTAGATTGCTAAGAATTTATTTTTTAAATTTATCAAGAAAATTTCAAAGTTCATCTTTCCTTACCAATGTTGATGTTTATTTACTCAATCTTTCCCTTCCTCTTGATATGTGCTTGGATGTTTCAATTCTTCAAATGAAAATTGATATACATCTCCTTTTCTCATGATATTAAGGAGATCGGCCTACTCATCACTAATTGTTTTAAGTAAGAGGGTTTTCAGTGTGACAAATACTAGATGATGCACTTTTTCCCTCTTAAAATTATACATGAACCTCTCTATTAGATCCTCAAGGCTCTCATCTTCTGATTGGTTCATTCTAAAAATTTCTTCTCTAAGATCACAGTCTTTATATTTTTCTAGAAATATCTTTTGCATATCATTTGACGATCTTATTGAATTACTACCTACACTCATGAACCATTTAAGACATCTATCCTTCAATTTTGCAGGAAAAAATCTTAGTTTTTTAGTGTGTGATAAGTAGCCATATGACCTATAAAGTATCTCAAATTCAAAGAGAAATTTTTTTGGATCCTTTGTGTTAGTCATCAGTAATTTTTTCCTGTATAGATGATTAAATTTTTTCCCTAGATTTCTAGAAGCAAAGTTCTTGAACATTGTGAGTTCTAGAAATCTCACTCCCTTCATCATCCTTAAAGATAATTTTTCACTATTTCATCTTTCCGCCATGTCTAGCATTGCTTACCAGTCCTAGAAAAACCATTAGTGGCTTATGTTACTCTTCCTGTATATATGCTTTCACCTTTGACCCAAATCCTCTGTCGTGCTTTTCCTAAAACCCACCCACTGCTACTTAAACCCACCAATCAAAAAACTTTGTTATATCCCCCAAAACACTCTCAAACAGTTATAGTCTCAAATTATCTCAGTAGACTCTTTAGATAAATCAAGTACATTGTATTTTGGATCTTAAATACATCAATCTAGCATAAACTCTATCTTGCACTTGATGATCCCAAATTCTAGGTCTCAATCCAAAAACCAAGTCCAGGAACGCCTCCACTAGGTCAACTAGTGTTTTCACAAAGTCATAGGGTGGATTTGGTGCCCTACAAACTCTGTTTTTCCTATATGAAGAAAATACATTCAAAGAAGAAAAGGATAGGTGATCTTGTCCAAGTTGATTAAAAAGGGTCATTCAAGGAAGTCTTTTGGCCTGAAAGCATGAATATTGTAAAGGAATAGATGCCTTTTCCTCACATTTATGTAAGACGATTAAATAACCATCAGACTAGCAATAGGTAAGGAAAAGAGAAAAATCATCATAAGAAGAGCATTCAGAGAAAGAAGAAAGTAGCAAGCATATGTTTAATGAAAGTCAAGGTTTATGACTATTTTGACCAAGCAATAAATTAGTACTAGGGTTGCAAGAAGAAAAGTTCACCTCAAACTCCATCAAGGGCACTTTGAAGACTTTTAGAAATGACGAATGAGTTTGAGAAGTTTTAGAGAACTTAGAAGACAACACTATTTGCTTTTTCCTAAGCAGCCCTAAAACCTAACAGTTTCGGAAAGTTGACAAGAAATGGTCAAATGATGACAAAGCAACCTCCTTCATAACAACAGATGGATTCAAAGGGTTTCAAATTTTCCATAAGGGTTTGACCTAGAGACACTAATTCCACCTCATAGAAAGGTTAAAATGAGAGAGCTAAAAGAATCTAAAAAGGCAGACTCAAACACCAATATGCCACTTCACCAAAGGGTATCAGCAAAAGGAGACAAAAATATATGTTCAAGGTTTGTTTTCTCAAAGAAAGGACACAAAAATATTCAAAGAAGTCAAGGAGGCAAGCATGAGGGAAGAAATTGTCCAAGGAGGAAGCTATGGCAAACATGGGTCATTGCTGATAAAATGAGTTTTCGAAGTTCAAAAGAGACAATGATCAAAGGAAGAAATATTGTAGGCACCTACATCGATAGAAGTGTCCAGCAAAAGCACAAAAATGGTTTAGAAACCTTACCTCCCTCACTAACATACATCATTTTCAAGCTACGAACAAACATGTAGCTAGTTTGAGAGCAGTAATGCCCCCAAAAATGATTTCTTTATCAAGGTATATTTTGCAAGAGATAGGTTAGCCATAAAATGACCTTTCTGCAGGACTGTCAAGATAAACTAGCTACAGGAAAATTGATAAAGAAAATTAGACCAAATTTATTTCATAATGATGTCCCACATGGAAACTAAAAGCACTATTGATGCTTAATGCTAGGGTTTTCATATTGAGATGTTGCTTCACTATTTTAAAAAGGAAATATGACAGAATTGTCAGTCAAAGAAAATATGTTTAAAGATCACAAATATCTGATGTTTGCAAGTTATAAGCATCATAAAGGGGTTCATTGTTCAAAATAGTTTAAAGGCACTTTTTTAAACTTGGTTGAATGGTTTTTGTGAGCACAAGAGAGACATCAAGCTAATCCTGCAAAAGGAAAAGCCAATTTTATATCAAACTCACACCTATAGGAGTAAACAACCAAAGGACAGTGAGAGAAATAAAGAGGGAAACAAACCTTATAAAAATGGTTTTGACATCAAATAATTTTCAAGAAAGACTATAAAGCCTCCTTGGCCTCTTTTACATCTCATTGTCATATCAAAAAGGAGAAGAAGTTGTTGAAAGCAAGCTTGGAGGGTTTTTCTACAAAGTTGGTAGAAAATCTTAGGTGCTGCGCACTGAGGCCGGTGCTACGCACCTGGCCCTTGGTGCTTCACTTAGATGAGGTGGCTAAAGTATTATTTAACACTATTCTGCGCACTGAGAACCCAACAATACGCACCTCGGCGGGCGCTACGCACAGGCTCAGAAAACTACTCGACCTAACTACCATCCACTCGGCGCGGTGCTCTGACAAGCCTGACTGACCCATCTCCGGCCCGAGTCAACCTAGCGCTACACTTTTATAGGCCCAATAGGCCCTTCTTGTCCTAATGTGACCCAACGCT
Organism: Pinus albicaulis; assembly: GCA_034641835.2. Lineage (NCBI taxonomy): Eukaryota > Viridiplantae > Streptophyta > Pinopsida > Pinales > Pinaceae > Pinus > Pinus albicaulis. The sequence goes on from CM076584.1 coordinate 1,384,567,225, forward strand.
ACACTCCGACAAGCCAACCCAACCCGATCTGAACATGCAGTCATGCAGGCACTACGCATAGATAGGGTTTGTCCCAAATTGCTCAAAAAGGGCCAAAATCAATGTTTTTTGCCTCCAACTCTTATGCAAACAATCAAATAAGGTTGGTAAATCCTTTTCCTCACTTACCAAATGTTCTTTTAATAATATAGAAAAGAATATTTTGGCCTAATATAACCAAACACTAAGCTGCATAAAAACGATTTTTTTGACCTCTTAGGTTAGGGTTTGCAAAAAGAAGGATTGTTATATATGTAAAGGTACTTAGTGACCAATATACCAACCTATAAAAACTGAAAACACTCCTTGGATGCTTCATTTTTCCTTCATTTGCAAACTTTTCCCTTACATCCCTCATTTCCACCCTTTGACCTAAAGGCTCTAAAACAAGTTTATGTGCTAAAAACTAGTCACCATGTATAAAGAAGAGATTCATACTAGCAATGATGAAAGTCAAAATACTACCAAGCCTAAGCACAAGGGAGGAAGGGTTAATAGGTTTGAACCCTTGGACACCATTCAAATCACCTCCTCTCCAATGACACTTACCTATTTCCAACATGTTGGGTGTTATCAATTTTGTGAGAAGGTTAAGCAAGTCCAAAGCCATTCAAATTTGACTAGGTTGTTCATCCTTTTTTTGAAAAATCATCAAGTCAACCTAGTAGGATTGAACTTTGAACTCTCATTGGAATCCATTGTGAAATCCATAGGAATTCCAGATATTGGTGAGAGATGTTTTAAACAAAATAAATTGGACTTGAGTTATTATGACCCCTACCTAAAACCTAGTTGTCAGCAAGGCTGTAAGGCTATTTTCCCCTTCTCCCACCTGCTAGAGAGGTATGCCCTGTTGATGAGGTATATTATCAAGTACTTCACCTGTGAGGGGAGGTACTCCATGGTTTACTCTTATCACATAAGGCTTTTGATGCGCTTCACCAAGGTTAAGTTACTGAACCTAACATACTACCTATACTGGAGCATTGAAAAAATGGCTTCAGTGGTCAAAAAGAGGAGTTATTTCCACCAAATGCAGAACCTTTTTCACCACTTCTTGATAAAAATGATTTTCTTACACCAGCTAAAGTAGCAAGGGATCCCTTGGGAGGGTTTTATCTCTCATGATGTGTTTGCCAATCCCCAAGACTTCATTCCACAAAATTTTCCTTCCACATCACATCCGCCTACCTCTGCTCCTCCTTCATCTCCACATATGCCTTCTCCATAAATAAATTCACCTCCTATCCCTTCTCCTAATCCATCAAGTGAAGGAGCTAACAATAGCCCTAATGAGGGGCAAACATATGACAATGATGAGGAAGAATATAGTGAGTTAGAAACTGAGGTAGATAAAGAAAACAAAGAAGAAGACAACAGTGGTAAGGAAACAAATGATGAAATCAACAGTAATGAGGAAAAGGATGATGATAGCATAGAAAAGAGTGAAGAAGATGAGGCAAGGGAAAAAAATAGTGATCCAAATACAGAGCTTAATCAAGAACATGATGAGGAAAGTGAAGAAAAAAATGGGGAAAAAACAGAGCCTAATGATGAAGAAAATGATGATGACATAGAATAAGAGGGTGAAACATAATAGCCATGAAGGGAAAGAGAATGATGGAGAGGAGAAAAATAGTGACAGTGATGACACTCATAAAACAATGTCAGTGATGACACTCATAGAACAATGTCAAATGCGAAAGAGAGTGTTGATGATGAGCAAGATGACTGCGAAAGGGATTATGAAAAGAACTGTGTACAAGACAGCCAAGAGGATGATGAATTTGAACATGATAGTGATCCCAATCATAGTCACAAAATTCTAAAATGAATGAAGAAACAAAGGGAGAGGATGAAGAAATTGAAGACTAAGAGCGGATAACTAATGAGGATGGAATAGAGTTTGAAAATCAAGGCCTTGAAAAAAACAGTGTTACAAATGAGATAGTCAGTGACAAGAAAGGAAATAGTCATGATAGTCATGACACTTATTAGCCCCCAAATGACCAATAAATCCAAAGTGAAAGTGTAGAAAGTGGCTGAGAAGAAAGCCTTAGTGAAGGACACAGCCAAGGTGAGGCAAGTGAGGAGAATAGTGGTCAGTTTCAGAGCCAAGATGTTAGTGAGCAAAACAGTGAGGAACTAAAGGATGTTGATGAGGTTGAAGGTCAAGAAATGAGTAACCCGATGAAGCATGAAGTCACTCATGAAAGTCATGGAAAAGATGAAAAGGCTTGTGACTTTATCAAGGATCAAGGTACCCTCATCACTCCCCTCACATGAACCTACCACAGAGGTAAAAGATATGTGTTTGCTGCCTCAAAAAGGCGAAGGGCCATCTCTCCTGTAACTATCAGGAAAAAAGACAAAGGCAAGGAAAAGATGGACAAAGGTGAGCAACAGGTCAATGTAAGTGTTAGTATGAATCTTTCGTCAGAAAAAGATCACTTTAGCTACACATAAAAAATATCCCTAACATCGATTATGGCTTCCAATATCTTTAAATCTTCAGTTAGGTGATCCAAATAAAGCTACACAAATCTAGATCCAAGCATAAAAGATATTAAACGGTGAAAATAAAATGTCACTCCATGCATCCAATAGACAAGACAAGAACGATGTATTTGAAATAATTTTTATATTAAAATGGGGCACCTGAGAGGAAAACAAGAAAGGTGTTTTCCAGTTCTCCTCAATGGGATGGGTTCTTGAAAGTCCTCAGCATTTTAGATCTAAAATTTCTCTCTCTTGTTGGTGTAGAAAACCCAGACAAACATAGAACTCAAAGGGAGCTCACAAGGCAAAAATGGAGAATGTGACCAAAAGTATAGATCTAGAGTGATCTAATGCAATGAAAGGTGACTAATGAATGGGAAAACCCTTCTATTTATAACAAAATATTAGGGCGGTCTAGAACTTGGTCCATGAATAAAATATTATTAATCAAATTCTAGAACCACCCTTTAGGAATATTTTATTATATTTGTTGGAGGGAAAAGGATTTTTGACTTGGGTCAATTCCTTTATTTATAAATAATAAATAAATAAATGATTTATTTATTATTTTAAGGAAATGTTAGGGAATATAATTAAATGAATAATGATTTATTTAATTATTTATAAATTATTTAGTCAAATTTAACTAGGAATATTATTTAAATAAGGATTTAAATAATTTATTCCTAGGAAATAATCAAATAAATAAGGATTTATTTAATTGATTTCCTTGTTTTGGGTTAAATATGACTAGGAAATATAAACAAATATATATTTGTTTATTATTTCCTTTTGGGGTTTCCTGTTTTGACCATAAACAACTTAATAAAGGTGTTTTACTATGTTATTTCACATAGTGAAAGCAATTTTACTTAGGGTAAAATTGGTCTTACATGGTGTACTTGGGTTCATCTAATGATAATAGGTTAGATGACCAAAAAATTGTGTAACAGATTGCCCCCCAACGTACGAGTGTTAAGAGAAAATCGTATGACCGAAGTACGTTGTAAGAACTCAATCACTAGACATGAAGAGGGAAGTCAGAGAGAGAAATGTAAGATAGTCTAATGTGCTAAAGGAGTAGACCCTGAGGAGACGAGACTTATAGGTGCAACAAGTCTCTAGTTTATGAAGTGGTAACTATGCTAAAGGTGGCGGGGGAGGCATACCTATGCCTTCCGAGATAAATTACAAAAGAATAGTATGTCCAGTAAATGAGGAACCGAACTGTAAAGTACATGCTAGCATAAATACAAGCCAGAAAAATAGAATGATGAATCCCACATACATGTTGTGCCTGGAATAACAGTCGGGACTTATACAATAATATTTGAGTACATGAGATACAAATACAACCCAAATTCCCCATATACACGGGGAAGGGCTCGCAAAATCTGACTGATACATGCAAATCGAAAAGGCGTTGCAAGCGGCTGAGGCCGACATCATCAAATGGAAGGAGCCACATCAAAGGCTGAAATGAATAAGTCATCCAGGCATGTGGGGGGCTACCTACAGGGCCACCCCCTTCTGAGGGTTGAGACATCTCACACACACCCGAGAATCACCAATAGCTGTTGCTGCATCACTGGACCATCAAGTATACGGATCGCGATCATGCTGAAAGGAGCTCGAACCAATGTACAACGCCCTCTAGACCTGGCTTCTAGAGTAAATGAGCTGATGTCGACAGAAGGAGGTCCACCATAAGTGAGGCAATAAGGGATCCCCAACTAAGGCACGGGAGAAAATAGTGGAGCGACTAACAGACGGACACTAATGATGATGATGAAAGAAGGGATACTGGGTAGTGGATGGACGACTTCCCTTGTTAGAGCATAAACGACATGAATGGCTTGGTAGCGACTGACACAATATCATGAGGGATAGGGGACAATGGTACTGAAGGCCATAATGTGCAACATGAGAGAGGGACCAAGCAATAAAGTAAGGAGGACTATAGCGGGATACAAAGGGACTCAAGATAGACTCCATGACTGATGATTACTCAACTCAGATGCTCTAAACAAGGGCGAATCGATGGTCCTGCCACACAGTAAGGTCCAATGGGGGACTATAAAAACATGATTACAATAGGGTATCTCATGACGAAATTCAACACGAACAAAGACAAGTAAGGAGGCAAAGTGGTGCCCCAAGTACAAGGGTTGTAAGTGAAGAAATTTTATTTGGAGGACAGCTAAAGAGACCCTTCGTGGAAAAAATGTGTCCTGGTGAAGTATCAAAACATGAAAAACTAACAGATACCCATTTGAGTGTGTTGGTGTCCCATGTTTTGATAATTGGCAAATCAAAAGACAAGGAAATATCAGAACCAATCTTTAGAGTTCCAGGATCTAGTCCTCCTGTTCTCAGAGAGGGATCTCTCAAATGTTTTTTTGCAAAGGTTTATCTTTTGTGCTTAGAGTATTGGTTTTAGACTAGTTATTAAGTGCAAGTGTTTGATTGTTTGTTTGTTTGGTTGGATTGACACAACAGAATATGAAAGGCCTAGGAAAGATATATAGAAAGGAGAAACATCTGGTTTATTAGGTAATGGAGTCAAGAAGAGGTCATAACATACTCATCAATGGATATGGGATATCAGAGGGAAAATCTAACTTGGCCACAGGATCCTTTGGTTTTTGGAATGAGATGGACATTAATGATTTGGAAAGACAAATTTTATTCTCAACGAAGGGAACTTGAAAACATAACTTGAACAATAAAGACATGTTTGATAGACAGATCTAACCATAAATTCAACAAATATTCTTTAAGCAAACAATGACTTCAAGACAACTTTCAAAATGAAATCTAAGATTCGGGGAACACCCTATTTCCTCAAATATTTTATTTCAAATGACTTAGAAAACATAAAAGATTCACTGATAATTGCGATCATAGAAGAGGGAACACCTAATACATCTATGATTACAACTATAAAGACCTTTAAGGAAACTGTTTAAGTAAGGACAAAGGGCAAGATCAGAACAGATCTCCTTGGCTTACTGTAAATAGAAATACTTCAAAGGGAGACTTCAATAACAGTTTTTAAGTGGCAACAGACAAGCAAGGACAACCATAAATCATGTTGAAACCGACTATTCGAACTATTAAGAAAATAAACAAGCATGAAGACTAAAGAGAGAGATTAAAGACTCTAAAATACTTGAGCAGAAGTAAACATAAAACAGTGAAGGATGAACAGGTCTAAGGTGCTTCCAGGAGTCATTTCTTAGCCTAAAACTTTCAACCTACTGTAGTAATAAATATGGAACAGAATGAAAATTTGAGAAAATATTGGACAGTTTAGAATACTTCACCAATAGCCAAGCTCCTGGATCCAATGATAGAGCCTTCTTAGGAACAAGCATGGAAAAATATCATTAAGGCTTCTAAGACTTCAATTTGTTCTTCGACTTCAATAGACTATGTATTATTTTAGAGAGTTTCAGTATTACAACTAGTGATCAACCAACAACTTCTCATCTTCCACAAAAGTATTTATAGAATAATGAGTGGGTGAGATCTCAATAAAAGATCTCTCAAGACAATTAATACAGAGTGATGACTTTTCGGCCTTTGAGGGGCTTGATGGGGAAGTTTACAGGTGTTTCATTGTATTAATTGATATACATTTATGAATTAAGCTCAGTGGGAGCTTTTGTTGACCTTTGAGGCTCTGTTTCATGTTGGAGTAACTTTGCAGATATTTTTTTCATTAAGTTCCTTGTAGAAGTAACTCTTTGGCTGCATTGAGGTGAATATCTAATTTTTCTCAATAACTTCAGCCTCTGTTTGAATGCTTTTAAGGCACAGGTGGCACTGTGGTAGCTGGGAGGAATCAATTTTCCTCAGATGTGGCAGTGGAGGCTTTTCTGTTTGATAACACTTATGATGTTCCTTTAACTATGTTTTAATTCTGGGGATCAGGCTTTTGATAATCATTCTTAGCCGTAATCCCCAAATTATCTTCAATCTTCTGTTCTGGTATGTCCTGTCTTCAACACTGATACTCTTTTACTTGTGTTTTAATAACACAGTGTCCTGTTGGTGTGCAGGCCGCGTAAGGCTCGTATGGCATCATTGCCTCATGAAGCAATGACGATACATGGAGTAGAGTCCCGTGAATGGTTCTCTTTTATGAATTTAAGGCACGAGAATCTTCATTCCAGGACTTTGGCCTTTATATAATGGAAAATCACCAATCCCTACAAAATACAAGCAATAATTAAAAAATCCTACATTATTTGGTATACTTCTTCAGAGGATGTGGGGAGCGATCATGGTCTTTGGATGGCATCATCCAATGGTAGAGATTAGTCAAGAGAAGGTAAAAAGAAGAGCGGGGAAATGAATAAGATGGAATGATCTTGGACCGTCTGATCTAGACACGTGGATGGTCCAGATCCAATCTGAGGATCGCAACCGAGGGAAAAACTCAAATGGTACCGATGTAAATTTGTGATGAGATGAAGCATTGGCCATTCGATCTAAGGATTAGATCAACGGTGGGGAATGAATCATAGGTTTAGCCGATCGGAGGGAGCAAACAAGGCATGCGATGAAAAACTTCAATGTGATCGAGCGCTAACCGTTGATCTGAGGATCAGATCAATGGTGGGGAATGAATCGGTGGGTTCTGAAGTGGAGGTAAGACTTGTGATCGGAGGGAATGAGGACCGTTGGATCTCAGAAGGCAGATAGGATATCAACGATGGATAATCAATCAGGGATTGGTGATCCATGGTGGCAAATAAACACGCTCAATGAAAAGTTGCGATGCGAGTTTGTGCGGGCCATTGATCTAAGGATTATATCGATGGTGGAGAATGAATTGGAGGTTTAGCCGATCAGAGGGATCAAACAAAGCCATGTGATAGAAAAATCCGATGGGATTAAGCGATGGCCATTTGATCAGCTTACGATCAACAGTGGAGTTTAGTTTTAGAATGAATCGGTGGAAAAACCCTTATATACAAGCCCCAAAAAATCTTAATAAAATGAAGGTTTTGGTATGTACGGGGTATATATATAAAATTTTTAAGTGCCAATTTTTGGGGCGGTGGGTTTATGGAATATGATGGGCCCGGGGCTTTTCATAACAAAGGGCTAATCGCAATCGGAGCCTCGGGCTCGGGATTTTCAATCAACCCATTGGAATTTTGGAATGCGATAAGTGCCCGATGGGCATAGAGCCTGGTTTGTAGGGTGTGGGCATGTGGGGGAAGTGGCTTAAGACTTATCCCAAGGGGGCTTAAGCCTTTATGCAAAAAAATGTATTTTCACGAAAATGTTCAAGTTTTTCAATGGATTTGGGGGTTTCGGTAAGGTTAAAGAGTGAGTCTTTAACCTTGTAAAAATGATTTTCATGAATGGAAGCAGAGGAATCATGAAAATAGAGGATTTTTATGGAGAAAAAATGGGAGCAAATGAAGGTTAGTTTTGAGTGGAGGAGGGGAAAAATGATGATTTTGCAGTAGTCTTCTCTTATGAAATGAGTATAATTTATGAGTATATATATAAAAAAATGGGAACAGAAATGAAGATTTGGACAGAGGCATGAGGCCTTAAAGAGTATTCAAGAGATAACATCTTTTGCCAATAAAATTTGTTTCTTGAAGACTCCAAAAATGATTTAGCCATGTTTTGGTATAACAAATTTATAGGTGGCTAACAGTGGCTCCACTTGGGGATGGTTCCTTTTTTGAAGGCATCAAGAATTTCAGACTCGGATTCTCTGGGAGGCTGATCAGTTGCCTCATCCATTGGGTTGCCTTATTTTCTGTGGATGATCTTCTTTTGCTCTAAAACATATTAGAATTCATGAATCAACAATGGAACTTTATCAACACAACCTGTCTACCTACCCAATCCTATTGATCTAACATTTTTTCTTTTTTAGAGTGCACTTGGATTTGAAAACTATTTGACAACATTTTATCCTTTTGAAAGCAGGGAAGTTAATCTAATTTTACTCCTTATTTCTCCATGGACTCAGATTAAATGGTTGAGACCATATGTTTCTCTACCTAATATATGTTGGGATTAAACTGTCCAACAGATTTTATTCTCTAAATTCTACAACGGGAAATTTAGAAAGCATTCAAGTCAGGATTGAACAAACTAACTTGATGCTGGTCTATGGCATAAAAACAAGCTGCACATAGAAATTTATTTTGCAGAAAAATTTAAAACAAAAATGGAAGGTTTGAGTTCTAATATTTCAAAGCATTTCCTCCCTCTTCTTACAACTCTATTTTAACTTTGTTTGAGCTGTCTTTCCTTTGCTAACTAGTTCATATTTTGAGCTGACTAGAAACAGATTTATATCCTAAACTATCTACTGATAAGCAAAGATTAAACATTTTGGCAAATCGAATTCACTATCCTATCAACAGAAAATTTAAAGCTAATTAGTCAAGATTAAACTGTTTGACTAACTAGAAGTGTGTTTTTCAGGAGTGACATTTGAGCTTGCATACTTTCAGATTTGTTTCTCTTTTTTGGTATGGGGCTATACCTTTCTTGTTTTCACAATCTGCCCTCTTTTCTTTCTTTTCTTTGTTTTTGTATTTTTTATTTTCATAAATTTGAATGCAATGTTAAGAATATGATATTTACAATGGTAAAATAAAATGCTTTGAAACTTATGATTCTTGGCAGAAGTAATGCTTGAGCATTCTGCCATTGACATGACCTCCATACAGATTTTCTCCATTCAATTCTTTCAGGAAAAATGCATTGTGACCCCTCTCAACATGAATAATATAGGGCCCTTTCCATAAGTTCTCAAACTTTCCATGTTTTCCCTTCTCTTCTCTTCTTGAATCGCATTTAAGAACAACATTTCCAATTTGGAAATTGTTTGCCTTAGTTCTCTTATCAAATAGTTTCTTCATATTTTCTTGGACTAACTGTGTCCTTTCGTAAACTTTATCTCTGGTCTACTGCAAATGTATGGTTTGATTGATTCTCCTCTGCATATCATTCTCTTCAATCTGTACTTCTTGAAGGATTTTCATGACTGGGACTCCTAATGAGGTGGGAAAAACTGCGTCCATACCATAAACTAGCTGATAGGGGGACATATTTATTGATTTCTTTGTAGTTAACCTATCAGCCCATAAGGCATGAACCAGTTTACTGTTCCATGATTTCTGATTATGTTCCAACAGCTTTTTAATGATATTGATGAGGCTCTTGTTGGAAGATTCAGCTAATCCATTTCCTTGGGGATAGTACGTAGTGGAATGGCCCAAGGTTATGTGGTATTTGTAACAAAAGTCAACCATATTTTTAGATTTAAAAGCAGCAGCATTGTCTGTTATGATTTTTCAGGGATAACCAAATCTGGATAGGATATTAGTTTCAAGAAACTTGATAATGACAGAGTCATTGGCATTTCTGGAGGGTATAGCTTCTATCCACTTGGTAAAGAAGTCAGTGGCCATGAGGATCCACTTATGTTGAGCTAAGGAGGATGGGTGGATTTTCCTAATGAATTCCATCCCCCACTGTTGAAAAGGTGCCTCGACTTTGATAGGATGTAAGGGTACTGCAGCTATTGTATGTTCAGATGCAAAAGAAAATATATAAAAGTCTTTGGTGAAATCTGGACTAATCAGGACTGGTGTTTGAGTAAGAGCTTGTTTGACCAGTTCGAATGATTGTTTAGCTGGTAAAGTACATTTTACACCTACATCTTTCTTAAGCATGTTTGTTATGTTTTTTAACAGCTCATCCAGATTAGGGATAAACCTCCTCAGAAAATTAATCTTTCCAATGAAAGATTGTAATTCTTTGAGGCTTCTTGGATGGCTGATCTGCAATATGCCATCTATCCTTTTAGGGTCTATTTTGATTCCCTCTTTTGAAATTATGTGGCCAAGAAGTTTACCTTCTTGGAGACCAAAAAGTGTTTTCTTGGGATTCAATGATAAGCCAAATTTCCTACACTTCTCAAAAACGTTTCTTAGGTGAATCAAATGTTCTTCATCGGTTTTTGAGAAAACAGTTATGTCATCAAGGTAAATGATTATGAAATGGCCAAGATATTCAGAAAAGGCTATTTCCATGGCTCTTTGGAAGGTGACCCCTGCATTCATTAATCCGAAAGGCATTTTGACATACATAAAGGTGCCCCAAGGTGTGGTAAAAGCAGTTTCGATTTGATTTCTTGGGAGCACTAACACCTAGTTGTAACCCGAGAACCCATCTAATAGTGATATCCTTTTTTACCTAACTACCCACTGAAGTATATGGTCCAGCTTGGGTAAGGGGTAGTTGTATTTTAAAGAGGCTCTATTTAAATTTCTGAAGTCGATACAGAGCATGATTTCTCCAGTCTTTTTTCTAACAGAAACTAAGTTTGATACCCATTCTAAAAATCTAATGGGTACTATGATTCCAGCATCATGCATTTTTCCAATTTCTGCCTTAACTAAAGGTAGTAAGAGAGGATTTATTCTCCTTAGTTTTTGTTTAAAAGGCTTTTGATTTTCCTTGAGGGGAATCTTGTGCTGAATGATGCTGGTATCATAAGATTTCAGGTCTTTGTATCCCCAAGCAAAAACATCTTTAAACTCTTTGAATAGATCTATGTATTTCGATTTTATGTGAGCTGGGAGAGTGTTGGATAGTTTGATCATCTTGGGTTCTGCTATACTGCCTATGTTATGCTCTTCCACATTGGTTTCCACAGGCTCCATCCTTGGTTCTTTGGCTACATCGTTAAAATCGAAAAGGTGTTCCAAAGGTGTGAGACCTCTTGGAATCTGATCATTTTTGCATTGTAAAACTTCCAAGTCTTCTTAGTCTGCGTTGTTAGTTATCTCTGCTTCAAAATATTCTCATAATTATTTATATCAGTAGAATATGTCATTTCAACTTCTGGGATTTGTTCAATATACAAACAGTTTTCTTTATGGCTAGTTTCTGATATTGGTGTGCTGAAATCATTTTCTGACTTCAAGAAATCATCTATGTGTTTGTTAGATTCAAAAAAATTTCAGTGATGTTCATTATCAGGCACAGCAGGCCAGTGTTTTACCTTTACATGGAGTTGTTCATTTATCTCCGGTATTTGGCAATTGCTGGCATTGAAGGCGAGTTTATTTGCTAGATGATTCAGTGCTCTAGGGATGAAAATGAGTTCATATTTTTCAAAGGTTTTTAATAGATCAAGGGCAACATTCCAATATTCCCTAAGCCCCAGATTTCCTTTGATTTGTTTTATGATAAGTTCAGAGTCTCCCAGGATCGATATCTTCTGGGCTTCTAATTGTTTAAGCAATTGTATGCCTAGGAGAAGGGCTTCATACTCGGCGATATTGTTAGTGCATGGGAAATATAATTTATATGAAAAAATTTGATTCGTATTTTGAATCAAAACACCTGCCCCTATGCTTGTTTTATTACAGGATCCATCGAAGTTTATTGTCCAAAGTATTTTTGCCTCATTTTCATTTTCTTGTAGCTATCGATTGTCAATGTTTTGAATTCGATTCGAGGGAAAATTTGATTGTTCTGGTGAACTGACTGGGTCTATGCTTTCCTTACCTTGTTGGGTGATTTCGTATTCGTTACATAAGATAAAGGAATCTAAACTCGATTGAATTGAATATATTGGAGAGTTGTGCGGTTTATCTATGTTGCTCACCATGTACTTCATGTGAGATTCCCCGTATAATCTTCTGTTTTGGTTAAAAATAGGGATGGTGGCATAAGACATTTCCATTTGAAGGCTTCCCTGAAGCTTGGCTCCCCAGGATCTTGATAAGAGCATGCCATACTTAGGGGGAATGTCAGCTACAACTATATCCATTACTAGACTCTTAGCCAGAATTTGAGCTAGATTAACACATAAATATTTGATTAAACCTAAATATTTGACTCTGCTTGAGTCAAAGGAATAAAAATATTTGTATGGTTTAGTAATCTCTAAGCCTAAGCTTTCCATTACCACCTTGGGCATTATATTGTGTGAAGCTCCCGAATATAACATGGCGTTGTGTAAAATTTTCTTGTGTATGTCCAAGCTAACATAAAAGGGAGGGACAGCCCCTTATTGGTATTTTCCTTCAACTTCTGGACCAAAAAACAACTCAGGTTTGTCATCTGTCAAGTTCAAGGTGTCAGTATCACTTCCTAGGTTCAAAGCTTTTAAAACTTGTTTTTTTACAGCTGTTGGGTTACTAGTTCAGCTAGGGAGATGGCAATTTTTATCTTAGCAATTTCTCCCTCAAGGCTGAAAGGAATAATTGACTCGTTGATATTTACATCTATCTTTTAAATTGAATTATTTTCAGCAAGTTTGATTTGCTAAACTTTTTTTGGGCTGGTAATTGGGATAGTTTTATTAGGACCACTAGCTGAAGTGCTAGGGGTACTTTGCTCAATGTCTGGCTGGACACTTTTGTCTTTGTTTAAGTCTAGTTTCTTGGCCAAAATGTTGGTTTTTTCTGCTGTCCTTTTAGGTTGAGTTTCTGTGTTTTTCTTGATAGCAGTATTAGTGTTCTTATCCTTTAAGTTATCTACATTTCCTTTGCTCCTAAGATCATATTGTTTGTGTACCTCCATGATCGCATTTTCAAAACCCAATCTATAGTCATCAGAATCTTCATAGGTGTTTGCATTTTGATCATAAGAGAAGAAACCTTGTTCTTCCTCAGTGAGGAAAACATCATCCCCACTGTCTGATCCAATCAAGTTTACATGAGATTCTTCCAACCTTTCCAACTCCCTATCTTCCTCATATTGATCTACATAGTTATGTTGGAAGGGAGGTCTAATCTGTTGGTCGCTTTCCTTTTGCTTGTCTTGATTGTTTTCTCTTCTATAATTCTGATTTCTATTTCTGTTTTGATTGTTTTGAGGTTCTCTTGGTTGTGTTCTCTTGAGTATGTTCATCCTTTTCATCATCTCTTCCAACATCTTTTCCGGTTTCGAGCTAGATTTGGAGGGCGTAGTGTCATCTTTAAAAGTTACCCTCTTTTCCGATCTTAGCCTGGCTCTTTTTTCAATTAGGTTTTCTTCCACACTCACCGCTCCCTTCTGCATGTCTTCTAGGGTTGCATACTCTCTTTCCCTCAGCTGATAGGCCATATCAGCATCGAAACCTTCAGGATATTTCACTAATACCATGCCTTGGGGATGTTTCATGTGGGGTGGAAGTGCATCGTAGACGCTGTTAAACCTAGTGGTGTAAGCAAAGATGCTCTCCCCCTGATTTCTTTTAAGGCTTTGATACTTTTCTAGTATTTGGAGAGGGTTTATTTTGACTTCCCCCTTGTTAACGAATGCTTGATGTAATGAGGGAAGATCATGGATGCTATTAGGAGTTAAGCCTTTAAACCACTTCTTTACTTCTCCTCCTAAAATATGAGCAAAGATTCTCATTTTAATAGTCTCATCATCTATTTCCATGTAATCAAATGCATCTCCTATTTCAACTACATGTTGTTGAGCTGTGGCAGATCCCTTTCTAGTGAAATGGGGAATCTTAGATTGATAATCATTTGGTAAGGGAACCAAAGGTTGTGGTAGCACTAATGGGGCATACTAGGCCGCCATGGCAGTGTTTTGTGGAGGTAAAGGATTAGCTTGAGTAACAGGTATATGGATGGAAGAAATGCTTGGTCCAAACTGTTGAGCAGATTTCAGGTGAGTGAGACCCAAGTTATGAATGAAGTGAATATCAAGAGGTGTCAATGGGGGAGTTTCTCTGTCACTAATATGTTGAGCACTATGTGGTGGTGAGCTTGGAGGCTAGACGCCTATCTGCTCTGTACCACTGAATGACTTAGTCCTAGGTAAATTTCTGAGTAAGACTAAATCAGCTTGAGTATATAATAGGGCTACTAGGTTTTCAGTCGCTAAGGTAGTTCTATAAATGCGTCTGACAATAGCTGGATCCTTAGGTGTGAGAGACTTTCAAAGAATGCTCTCTAGATTGTCAACTATTTCAGGAGGATTTGGATTAGGATAGGCTCTCGTATGGACTTTTCTCGAATCTAGTATGTTAAGCCTCAGATCCAATAAAGGGGAAAGCTAGCCGGATATGACAGTCTTTGAAAGGAAGATTATCTCTAAACAAAGAAACCTAATCCTCAGGGTTTCTTTAAGTATGGATGGTGTGGTGATGAGACTGGTCTCCCAGTGGAGTCTTATGGTTCCAACACCATGTTTATTATGAAGCCAATTTGAAATGTTTTTTGGGTTTTTTTGAGTTTATGTGGTTATTTAAGGACTTTACTGAATCTAAAAGAGTTTCCTAGACTATCATATACTCAATACGTCCCACCGTGATCACGATTATATTATGTCCTGTGTTTTGATAATTGGCAAATCAAAAGACAAGGCAACATCAAAACCAATCTTTAGAGTTCCAGGATCTAGTCTTCCTATTCTCATAGAGGGATCTCTCAAATGTTTGTTTGCAAAGGTTTATATTGTGTGCTTAGTGTATTGGTTTTAGACTAGTTATTAAGTGCAGGTGTTTGATTGTTTGTTTGTTTGGTTGGATTGACACACAAAATATGAAAGGCCTAGGAAAGATATATAGAAAGGAGAAACATCTGTTTTATTGGGTAATGGAGTCAAGAAGAGGTCATAACATACTCATCAATGGATATGGGATATCAGAGGGCAAATCTAACTTGGCCACAGGATCCTTTGGTTTTTGCAATGAGATGGACATCAATGATTTGGAAAGAGAAATTTGATTCCCAACGAAGGGAACTTGAAAACATAACTTGAACAATAAATAGATGTTTGATAGACAGGGCTAACCATAAATTCTACAAATATTATTTAAGCAAACAATGAATTCAAGACAACTTTCAAAATGAAACCTAAGATTCGGGGAACACCTTATTTCCTCAAATATTTTATTTCAAATGACCTAGAAAACATAAAAAATTCACTGATAATTGCGATCATAGAAGAGGGAACACCTAATACATCTATGATTACAACTATAAAGACCTTTAAGGCAACTATTTAAGTAAGGACAGAGGGCTAGATCAGAACAGACATCCTTGGCTTACTGTAAATAGAAATACTTCAAAGGGAGACTTCAATAACAGTTTTTAAGTGGTAGCAGACAAGCAGGGAGAACCATAAATCATGCTAAAACCGAGAAAACATTGGACATTTTAGAATACTTCACCAACAACCAAGCTCATGGATCCAATGATAGAGCCTTCTCAGGAACAAGCATGCAACAGTATCATCAAGGCTTCCAAGACTTCAATTTTTTCTTCGACTTCAACAGACTATGTATTATTTCAGAGAGTTTCAGTATTACAACTAGTGATCAACCAACAACGTCTCATTTTCCAGAGAAGTATTTATAGAAGAATGAGGGGGTGAGATCTCAATAAAATATCTCTCAAGACAATTAATATAGAGTGATGACTTTTCGGCCTCTGAGGGGCTCGATGGAGAAGTTTACAGGTGTTTCACTGTATTAATTGATATAGATTTATGAATTAAGCTCGGTGGGATCTTTTTTTGACCTTTGAGGCTCTGTTTCATTTTGGAGTAACTCTGCAAATATTTTTTGCATTTAAGTTCCTTGCAGAAGTAACTCTCTGGCTGCGTTGAGGTGAATATTTGATTTTGCTCAATAAATTTAGCCTATGTTTGAACGCTTTTAAGGCGCAGGTGGCACTGTGGTAGCTTGGAGGAATCAATTTGCCTCAGATGTGGCGGTGGAGGCTTTTCTGTTTGATAACACTTATTATGGTCCTTTAACTATGTTTTAATTCTAGGGATCAGGCTTTTGATAATCATTCTTAGCCGTAATCCCCAAATTATCTTCAATATTCTGTTCTGGTATGTCCTGTCTTCGACACTGATACTCTTTTACTTGTGTTTTAATAACACAGTGTCTTGTTGGTGTGTAGGCCACGCAGGGCTCGTATGGCATCACTGCCTCATGAAGCAATGACGAGACATGGAGTAGAGCCCCGTGAATGGTTAACTTTTATGAATTGAAGGCACGAGAATCGTCATTCCTGGCCTTCGGCCTTTATATAATGGAAAATCACCAATCCCTGCAAAATACAAAAAATAATTAAAAAATCCTACATTATTTGGTATACTTCTTCAGAGGACGTGGGGAGCGATCATGGCCATTGGATGGAATCATCCAATGGTAGATATTAGTCAAGAGAAGGTAAAAATAAGAGTGGGGAAATGAATAAGATGAAATGATCTTGGACCGTCCGATTTGGACACATGGACGGTCCAGATCCAATCGGAGGATCACAATCAGCGGCAACACTCAAATGGTACTGATGTAAATTTGTGATGAAATGAAGCACTGGCCATTTGATCTAAGGATTAGATCAACGGTGGGGAATGAATCAGAGTTTTATCCGATCAAAGGGAGAAAATAAGGCATGCGATGAAAAACTCCGATGCGATCAAGCGCTGACCGTTGATCTGATGATCAGATCAACGATGGGGAATGAATCGGCGGGTTCTGAAGTGGAGGTAAGACTTGTGATTAGAGGGAATGCGGACCATTGGATCTTGGAAGGTAGAGAGGATATCAATGGCGGAAAATCAATCGGGGATCGACGATCAGGGGTAGCAAATAAACGTGCTCGATGAAAAGTTGCAATGCGAGTTTGCGTAGGTCGTTGATCTAAAGATTATATCGATGGTGGAGAATGAATCGGAGGTTTAGCCAATCGGAGGGAGAAAACAAAGGCATATGATGGAAAAATCCAATGCGATTAAGCGCTGGCCATTTGATCGGCTTATGATCAACGGTGGAGATTAGTTTTAGAATGAATCGGCAAAAAACCCCTTATATACAAACCCCAAAAAATCTTAATAAAATGAAGGTTTTGGTATGTGCGGGGTATATATATATAATGGTTAAGTGTCCATTTGCGGGGCCATGGGTCTATGGAATATGATGGGCCTGGGGCTTTTCATAACAAAGGGCTAATCGCAATCTTAGCCTCGGGCTCGGGCTTTTCAATCAACCCATTGGAATTTTGTGATGTAATAAGCACTCGATGGGAATAGCACTTGGTTTGTAGGGCGTGGGCATGTGGGGGAAGTGGTTTAAGACTTAGCCTAAGGGGGCTTAAGAATTTATGCCAAAATATGTATTTTTCACGAAATTTTTCAAGTTTTTGAATGGATTTGGGGGTTTCGGTAAGGTTAAAGAGTGAGTCTTTAACCTTGTAAAAATTATTTTCATAAATGGAAGCAGAGGAATCATGAAAATAGAGGAGTTTTATGGAGAAAAAATGGGAGAAAATGAAGGTTAGTTTTGAGTGGAGGAGGGGAAAAATGATGATTTTGCAGCAATCTTCTTTTATGAAAGAGCAAAATTTCTGAGTATATAAATGAAAAAAAGGGAACAACAATAAAGATTTGGATGGAGGCATGAGGCCTTCAAGAGTCTTCAAGAGATAAAATATTTTTCCAATAAAACTTGTTTCTTGAAGACTCCAAAAATGATTTAGCCACCTTTTGGTATAACAAATTTATAGGTGGCTGATAGAGTGCTCAGTGAGAGCTTTCCAATGGTGCAGACGGTGTGTCAAACGGGGCTACGGTTTGGTCGCAGCGGGAAAAAGAAAAAAGCGCGTATGGAATCTAGGGTTTGCTGAAGTAAGTGGAATGAAATGTCTAATCTGTTTTGCTGTTTCACTGCTATCTGTCAATGATGTATTTATACAGATCTGGGTTGGTTGAATGGTGATAATTCCATTGATTATGCTGATTAAAGATCAAGTTGTTGGTTGATTGATTGATGATTCAATGAATGAATTGATGAGGTTATAAGTTTCAGTTTGATGTATGATGAGCTTAAATGTGTGGAGTGGGTCCAGTCTGAAAATTTGATGAAAAGAGGCCTACAAGTTGTGTTGTATGGAAGCTGCTGGATCCAGTATGAAAATTGATGAAACGTGGTCCATGATGGTGCTGAGGGTTGAAGCCTTCAGTGAGGGGGTTGTAGCTCCCTTCTAGTGATAGCTGGTAAATGAGAGTAGGGGGTAGTGGCTCCCTTCCAGGAGAGGCTGATAAACAAGAGCAGGGGGTAGTGGCTCCCTTCCAGGGGAGGCTGAAAAATGAGAGCAGGGGGTTGTAGCTCCCTTCCAGGAGAGGCTGGTAAACGAGAGCAGGGGGTTGTTGCTCCCTTCGAGGAGAGGCTGGTAAACGAGAGAAGGTTGTAGCCTTCTACAGGTGGGTGCCTGCGTGTTGGTATGAGTCTGCACCAGTACATGGTTGCAAGATGTTTTCTTTATAATAAATATTGAAGACAGAGATGACGGCAGCGGTGGTTTTCTCCTGAATTGGGTTTCCACCTTAAATATTGGTGTTCATGTGTGTTTCTTATGTGTGATGGTTTATTCTGTTATTACTGCACACATGTTTACTACCTACTAAACATCTAATGAATGAATGATGCAATGATCTAAGTAAAGAATTATCTGCATTATGAGATCTCTAGTAATACGCAAGTTTTATTAAGGATATTTGCGTGTATACACGAGTTGGCTTCGGTAAAGTAGTGTATGGGTTTTAGAGAAAGAAAAATTAAAAAGTTTCAATTAGCCCTGAATACTGATTCACCCCCCCCCCCCCCCCCCCTCTCAGTATTTTTCCCAATAGTCTTGGATAGCTTGGAGGAGAGGGATTTTTATACACAAATTTTTTAATTCTCCCAGAAGATCAAAATCAAGATATTCTAATGGGCGAGGTATGATTAATCATTTTGGGAATGGTGGAGAAGAGGTGGTTGCTTGTTGTGGAGTTTGATATTGAGTTTTTTGTTGAACCACCTTCTCTTTTTGCAATGTTTGTTCTACAGGTAACGGATCTTTAGTGTGAACATTTTTTTCTCCCTCTATTTCTACTATACGCCTAGAACTCAATTGAAGTTCATTACAATCCCTCAGTTCATTTTCTAATTCTGGTGGTTGCATTATTTGGACAGACTGAACTGGCCTATTATTTGGGTTTGGGTTGGGTTGGGCTGGGAGTTGTGGTCTTAAATTGGTCTGGGGGTTTTCTGGTAATGTATAGGGAGCTGGAAGTGTAGGTTGAGAGAGGGGAATTGTTCCATCTGGCTGATTTTTAGGTCTTTGCCAATTTTATTGCTAGGCTTGACTCTGCGAAGTGGAGGGGGGCCATTGTGTTGGATAAGAATTGTTTTGCCAAAACGATGGGCAGAAAGGAAAATTTGGCCAATTAGTTTGGTTTATTTAATTTGGCCATGATGATGTAGGAAATGGCTAATGTGACCAATTGGGGAAATATGGTTTATTTTGCCACATTTCATTATATTGTTGAGCATTATATTAAGGAGGCTGAAAAGAAGAGAATGGATCAGTTGTCATACCTAATTGTCATGGCTGCCATTGTCGGCACTGATTAAGTAAGCGTACCACTTATGATTCTTCTTTTGCATCTTTATAGACTGATTTTAACCTAGGAACCTAGGGACATCCTTATGTGGGGTGATATTTCATGCAAATGGCACAAACTTTGATTATATCCAGCGGGCACTCTTTGTCATTGTGTTTCTTCCAACATTTAGGACTGAATATTGCCAAATTTTGTTCTACTTCTGCTTGCTTTTGTTTAGCTTGAATAATGTCAAATTGCGTTGTTAGAGTCCCTAGAATATCTATTTTAAAATATTCTAGCAGATTGCCAATCTCTGCATGAGTTACACCTTCACTGGATGTCTTATTATCCCTTTTGATCATGTCACGTTCTGCTGATTTTAGCCTTGTATTGCCTCTCGAACTCCTGATACAAAAATAAATAATGTTATCATAGCTTTCCTGATATATATCACCTTTTCCCATAATATTTAATATTTCAACCCATTGATCCTTCATCCCCCTAATTAATGTAGTCTTAAACACATTATCAGGTAAGGGTAAAGATGCATAAGGAGATCTCTGGAGGTTGTATTGAAACCATTCCATATATTCTTCCAGAGTTTCATTGGGTTTCGCTGTCATTTGAAATATTTCATATTTTAGTTCCCAGAACCTGCAATAATCCTAATATTTCTTTAGAAACGCAACTTTCATCTGAACCCAGTCATTTATAACACCCCCACCTAGCCCCATAAACCATCGTAAGGCTGCTCCTTTTAATGTGGAAGGAAATAGTTTTAATTTTTGGGGATCCATGGTACAGTCATACCCCCTGCATAATACATCAAATTAAAACAGAAATGCATCTAGATCTTCCAATGTCAAGCCATAAAATGTAGGAATATGTTGAAGAGGAATGGCTTTCATAGGTGCATTAACTACGATATCCACAATGGGGTATTGCAGTGTGGAATTTTGTTGAGGTGTTTGCTAGTTCTAGTTCTGGTTCTGGGCCATTTGATCAAATATGTGTCAATATCCTTCTTGGGTCTCAAGGGAATTCCTAGGCTAACTAGAAGGAACAGGAATGACCTTGATAACACTCCCTTGATCTGGAATAATAAGTGTTCCTTGCTGGCCTACTGTCTGAGGAGGTTCAAGTCCTTTGTTTTAAATGAGGCTGACAACGTTTCCCTTATCTGGGCTGCTCACTCTTTGGACTATTTCAAGAGGAGATTTTGGTTCTTATGTTTCCCCTGTTTTCCCTTCTCCTTCGCGGAGATTACTAGAGTTCCCTTCTTGTGGAGAAATTAGGCACGAATTCTCAATTTCTTAGGAATCTTTCTCAATTCCTTCCATTTGACTATGTATCTCAGCAAAGGCTACAGATGGTGACTCTGTGGCATGAAGGGAACTAGTAGGCTATCTAGAAATAACATTCCTAGGTCCTACTGATGACTGAGATTCAGTTTTCTTAAGGATTTATTCAATGAAAGTTGTTCACCCAAGGGTCACCGATCCCTTAGGTTTTTCGGATTTGGCAGGAACTTTGTTTTGTTTAGCTGGTCTATTCATTCAGAAAAAAAGCCTTCATTCCTACCTAAAGAAAGAATTTTACGCAATTCTACTGTGAAGCGAGCTGTGACCAAGTATGTTCCTTGCTCCGTGTGCAGGTTCTTAGCTTCCATATTTAATACCCAATTCTTCCCAAGCAGAAAAAAATAAAATGTGCATCACTCCTTCTAAATGGCATACACTCTCCTCGGTAACGGCGCCAAAATGTTGAGGTATAAAAGGTGTCTTTTTAATGCCTATTTATCCTACATTAATTATCAATCTGGGAACAACTTTTTGTTTCAAGAGAGTACTATGTTTGAGGCTCCAATTTGAGCTAAGAAAAATGTTGTGAGAGATGTGGTATAGTATTCTAAATACAAGAGTAAACGGTTGCTTGAAGAGAAATCTAATTACAATAACATGAATTCAAATACTCTGAAACTTAACTATTCACTCTGCAAAACATCAATCAAGGATACAATAGCAATAACTCATTCTTTTAGAAACTGATGCAGCTGAAATCAAACTAGAACAAGGCAATCAATCTGGGAACGAGGAAGCAATAACCAATGTTCTCTACAGTTGATAGTCTTGATTTAAAGAAATTAAAGAAAAATAGATTTCAGCTAAGGAAAAATATGTAAACGTAATGAGTTGGAAATGAACAACAACTGTAACAATGTAAATAAACAATCTTTCTGCAATCTGAAACTAATGAATCGGAAATGAACAACACACTAGAATTAAACAGCAAATGCTAACTTATGAATCAAATCTTAACTTAAATGAAATCGACTAACGAACTCTGTTAAACACCAAACCCTGTCGACAAAAATTGTTATTAAGTACCAATTGAAATGAACAACAATCCAATGGAACAACAAATAGAGTTAAAAATTGAACCAAAAAGCTTTATAAGTGATAACAAGATAAATAATACAGGAAGTAAGATCATTGTTGAAATGGAACAGCAATGCAATTCATTAGCGCACACAACAATACTAATAAGCAATTCAACAGAAATTAATTAATCTGCAATCATAATAAAACCAAACACAATTATCATACAACAGTAATTAAAGGATAGAAATACAAAAATTAGATCGATTCCACCAGGGCCGGGCCCTTAGCACTAGTGAAACACTGTTGGGTTACTTCAGAGTTTGAGAAATAGAATGAAAATGCGTCTTTATATTAATTGAACATAAAAAGTGTTTACAATGACTACTTTCTGATCACTAGAGTCAATAAAGTGCAGAATTACAAGAGGAATGTTTTCAATCAATAATTCCACTCCTTCAATATCTAAAGGCATTGCCTTATATAACAATTTCAATGGACAAGACAATGAACAAGATAAGATTTGAATAGTGATCCCTTATGATCGAAGGATCCTAAAGGATTCGCTTCCTTTCTTTCTTTAGCTATCACTCAATCTTCTTCTGTTGAAGTCATGTTGTCCCTTGCCTTTTCTTAGCAATGCATTTTGATTTTCTTCTCTTTGCCAGGATATGATCTATCACTGGAGGAACAGCACTTACTCCTACTTTAGCCTCGCCTCTGGTATAGCTTTTCACCTCACTTGATTCCTATTTTTAACAATAAAAGGTAGTTTTTAGTTACTTTTTACAATAAACATAAGTCTTTGCAATTCTACCATAATTCTACAATAAATCACCTTCCTAGAGTAGAAAGAGTTATGTGTAAAGTAAAAGAATGAGAAAACACATGGTGAATTCATACCTTTTTTAACGCTCAACACACACTGCCCATCCTCTTTCCATAAAATCCCATAAACAATACAACTATATCATCAATGTATGGAAGCAAGACTACATAGATGCAAACTGAAATCTGAAATTGAGGAGGTGGGTCAAAATCCCACATGTGATGCCAATGCAGTGGACCTCTTGTCTTCATTAGATCCTGGTGTTGTAAGTGTCATTCCCACCACAATTTTGTTGCATAAGTCACCTTAACATGGCTAAAGGTGTTACATAATTTTGGTGCCTTTGGGAAACACCCATCATGAAAAGGAATCTCTCTTTGCACATCAAGGGAGTGGCCAAGTTTATAATTTTCATTGCCCCCCAACAAACTATGAGTTCCATATGACCTCTCACTCCCTTTAGGAGTCATATCCTACAAAAAGATGGCAAAGGAATGTAGTAGTTATAAAATACAACTTGTTCATCATGTTCAAATCCTTTACCATCATAGTCCTTCACACACATGGAGTTGTGCATGATCATTCCCTTCCTCTCAAGCAAAGGAAGAGTTGGCTGAGATGACTCTTGCAAACAGTCCATTGCCTGCCCCAATCCTCCATAGCTATTACACTCTTGAAAGTGCTTATGTAAGTCCTCCCTCATGCCTTCCCAATCAAAAATCTTCATGGTTAGGGAATATATTTTTATTGAATACATATGGCTGAGGAAGAGTTCTTCATATGCTCCTTGTAAGATCTTCTACCTGAGCTTGGAAGCTCTAGCCGAAAAGACCTTACCATGATAATAGATGACCCCTCCTTGGACCAAGTAGCCCTCTTCTTGATGCATGCCATATAGTATGATACCTGTGTGGAGATCTTTGGAATACTCTAAAAGCAGTTGAGATTTCTAATAAAGATCCACAATGCTAACAATGACAGCACTGCTGATACATCCATGTGAGTGCTTATCATGTTGTTGATTTCTCTTTTGACATTACACATGCCAAAATGGTTTTTTGGAATGTTGATCCTCCCTTTCCTCTCCTCCCACAGCACATATTCAAAAAAGTGAGAGGGAGATAGTGAAGCAAGAAGAATATTTGCCACATTCTTGGGCTGTCCCAAGCCTCCCAGTGCTGTAACTTGGTCTCTCATTGCTCTAATCCCTCCTAGATCTAGACTTGGAGCAGCACTTTGTGGAAATTTTCCCACAAGATCTAAATCTGATGGCATTCTAGGTGGCTGGCTATGAGATAAGAATGTCCCTTGCAGCATCCTCATGAACATGGGAGAAGGACTTGTGAGATCCCTGCTTCCACTGCGCAAATCCATATCTATTGTTTGGGTGGAAACATTGGGTGAAGGATAAGTGTGCATTCCTTGAATCATTTGTGGTTCCCCACTCTTCAAGTCCACCCACTCCATTTGCAAAGCTTTCTAATCGTTGGTAACCTTCCCCAAGGTAATCAACCATTGGACACCCAAGATGATGTTGGTGTCTAGTATGTCAACTACAAAGAGGTGGTCCACCAAGGTGTAGGATCCCATAGTGATATAGAGTGATGGAACATATTGCATGCACTGCATGGTCCTGTCTCCCAGAACCAAGATAGAAAATCCCTCAAAAGAATCAGTGGGAATTCCTCTCTTTTGCACTGGATGAGCATCAATAAATTTGTGGGTTGCCCCACTGTCAATCAATACCGATACTCTCTAATTTATAACTGAACCTTGTACTCTTAGGGTCAAGTACTTAGGCACTCCTCTCAAGGAAGCAAGAGTACCACTGGTTGGAGCAAAGGTTCGCTTCCCATCTCTGGTGGGTGTTTGATCTTCCTCATCATCATTAGCGTTGTGACCCCTCCTAGGTTCCTCATCATCATATTCCTCCTCAAAATCAGAGAATACTTCTATATAGTGTGCTCTTCTAGCAGCACACCTATGTCCGGGTACCCATGAATCTTGGAAAGTGAAGCACAACTTCTTCTTCCTCAATTCCCTCTTGAGATTAACATCAAGAGGCTTCTTCAAAGACCTCTCTTTGGGAGGAGAAGCTTTTCCTTCCTTCCCTTTAGAGGAGTGAGGGGCATTGCTTTGGAAAGTTGCCTTTGCTTTTGGCAAGGCATCTTCTAGATCTCTAGCTCTCTCGATGGAATCATGCAAAGTGATGTGCTTGGTAGATTTAACCAACACATGCAAAGGTTCCTCCAGGCCATCAATGAACATGTAGACCCTCTTGGCTACAGATAGATCAGGGACCATGACTGATAATCTCAAAAAATTAGAGATATAAGTCTTTGCATCTCCTAACCACTTCAGCTTTGCAAGGCTTACGAAGGGTGCTTTAGGATCCTTCCTGTGAAACCACTCCACTAGTCTTCTAGTAAAGTTAGAGTAGGAAGTCACATTTATATGCGCCAATGTAGAAATCCCATGGAACCACCAATTGTGTGCTTCTCCCTCAAAGTGGATCACTGCAATCTTGATGGCTTCAGTTTCAGTGACCTTGTTGAACTGGAAGTAGATATCCAGCTTCTCTACCCATGTCTTGGCAGAACTGGAGGATGATCCATAAAACTTGGGCAAAAGGAATCTTCCCATAGTGTGGTGTCTACCATGAAAAAAACCACTGTCTCTATATTGCTACCCTGGTCTCCTTCTATCCTTGAGGTGACAAAAGTCTTGGAAACTCAAGTGATCCTTGAACCTCTGACTCTGAGAATCATACTCCATAAAGTAATCTTCAAGGGAAGCTTGATCATGTGCTCCTTCATTCTCCATAGCCAAGAAGGTAAGCATAGTGGAGTGTTGTGAAGCTTGTGGGGCTGGTGGTAGTTTCACTGGTTGACCAGTCCCATGGTGAGACATATATGAGCTCTCTCCCAACTGAAATCTCCCAGGAGATTCTCTGATTCTATCCACCCTCATCTATTTGATCTTCTCAGCAAGATCTTGCATGATCTCCAAAAGATATTTTTTAAGCTTCTCTACCTCTTTATCATTCACAGCTTCAGGGGCTTTCCCCTTGCCTTGACCCTTATCAGGATCATCAGTAGTGTAGTCATACTTCTTATGACTTATGTTCTGGTACCTCTTCTCCCTCTTAATAAGAGGATCATATTCTTATGAATGCAACATGACTGGGGCTCCAAGGCAAGTAGAGATTGTGCCAAGAAAGGAGCTTTGATACCACTATAATGTTCCCAAACTGGATTGCACAGAAAGCTTGGAAAAATAACGCACTCCTTTTTATATTGATGTAAAGAAATTAGTTTGCATCCCTTGGATCCCTTAGATCATCAGATCTAGAGTCTAAATCCAAGAGGGGAGCAAAAAAAAAATCAAACTAGGTGTGGTAAACAGGTCTCCCACAACCTAGTCTAGCTGGAAAACATGCTATAAGAGGGGTTGCAGCTATGCACAACAAGAAGCTTCAAGAATAACGCAATATTTGACAATTTAAGCAAGAGGGAATCAAAAATAATCAATAAATAAATTTACAGTAGCAAATCAAAATTAAAGTGAAGCTCCTTCAATATAAAGTAAGTTACATGAGACAAGAGAGTAAGATAGCTTCAGAAAAGAGAGCTGCAACATAGATCAGCAGAAATGGCTCAACAACGTTATTTTCAGGAGCTGTAGTAGCTACATATTACAATTCAAATCTAGGACTGATCTGTGGACAAAACATTAGATCTACATTAGATCTAGAAACTAGATAGTTTTATTTACAAGATCCCCTCGGGGTTTTGACCAAACCATGCATAAATAAGAGTAGATCTAAGAAACAAGTTGCAGATCTGTAAAATACTACAGTAATTTCTTAATATAAAATTACATATCAAAATATCATCTCTAAACATAACATGGATCAGCAAGCTAATCCATGGATCACCAAAGTGAAATGCAAAGCCCAGCACCAGAGATCTCGGATCAAAACTGGAATCAAAACACCATAGAGAATCTCATATAAAATAACACATTCCATCCATAAAAAAAACACTGTAGCTCAAGATGACATGAATGGAAACTACCAAGTTACATATTTAAAGTAAAAATAGGAGAGGCACTCTTCAAGGAGGTTAAAGGATACACTCCATGAGAAGAGTCTCTCAAAACAAGCTAGATCTCTATAGATCTAGACTACCACTTGCTGCAGCCTGCAGAAGCAGCAAAACCCTCAATGGATCAGTGCTACCAATGTAAGTAGATCTTGGATTCAAGCCTAATAGTGGATCAATTCAGAAAATACTCCTCTAAGAATCCTCAAAGGAAGAGGTGAAATCCCCGCATAGGAAATCCAAACAAAATCCTCCACTAAACAACAGAGAATTAGTATTTGTCTAAGCAGACAAAATACCTAGAAATATGATCAATCAACATCCTTCTCTTGTTGCCTTCCCTCTCCTTTCATAAGATGAGATCCTTTGCAAACCCTAACCCACCTTGATGAGTTAAATCCTTTCACATGAAGGGCCTCCTTCTAAAACTCCGTTGTCCCTTTAGGAGATGCATTGAACCTATACAACGTTGTAGATTTGGTCAAGGTTGACATAGTGTCCCAAATAAAACCCCTTTCACACCTGCAAGTGATTATTTACATGGCCCTGATTTAACTGTGTTCACATGGGCATTGTTTTATTTAGTCTTCTTTGGAGTTTTACATGTCCTCCTTTATTCATTTATTCATGCAACAGAAAATAAAACAAAAATGAATATTCCTCTTAGCTTAGGCTAAGAAGGAATATTACAAAAATCTATTGTCCCTAAAGATTGTAACCACTGTACTCCTAGTACAACATCAACACCTCCCATATGAATGGAAAGCATTGGACTATTCAATACATATTCCCCCATGGTTAGCTTGATATTATGGCATTTTAGAGAGAAATTTATAGTTCCTCCATTTGCAACCATCACTTGACATTCTCGTGCTGGGTATAGGAAACAATTCAATTCCTTGGCCACCTTACAATGAGCAAAATTATGGGTGCTACCTGAATCAATCAACACTATTACCTTTTTCTTCTTGATATGTCCTAATATCTTGAGAGTTCTATGAGTGGTAATCCCTGCCAATGCATTACAAAATATGGTCAGACTCATTTCTTCCTCTTCTAGGGTTGGTTCCTGGTGTATATCCTCTTCTTGTTCATTTTCTTATTCCTCTTCACAATCTATGTGAAATAATTTATTCTTAGCACACTTATGACCTTTAGTGTATTTGCTATCACAACTGTGGAAAAGCCATTTTTCTCTTTTTTCTTCCAATTGTTGTGGTGTCAACCTTGTAGGTTGTGGAAATCTAGTAGTAGCAACACTTCCATCTTTATATAAGTTAGTGGTAGGCTTCCTTGTAGCCATAATTTTACATTCAATTTGTCTTTCTAGCCTGAATGCCTTCTCCAATGAATTAGGTTCCAAAATGAAAACTTCATGTTGGATGTTATCCTTTAAAGTACCTATGAAGAGCTCAATCATGTGTTCCTCTAGGATATTAGTTACCCTTATATTCAATTTTTGGAAGTCCTCAATATGCTCTCCCACTAAACACTTTTGTTTGAGATTTATCAATTGTCTAAAGAAACTATTGCTCTTTGTATCCTCATAATGTGCTATCATTTCCTCCGTAAAAATTGACCAAGTGACAATTTTTTTACAGGAGAAAATCTATCGATATCATACAAATTTATTTTGTTCTAAACGTAAATTTGCAATGCGTACCTTTTGTGTGTTTTTCACATTATTGAGATCAAAATATTGCTCCATCTGCAGTATCCATGTTACAGGATCCTTTCCATCAAACTTCCTCATATCCATTTTTGGAATATAGTGGGTCTTCCTTCCAACATTATAGTTTATGAAATCATGATTAACATTTATTTTGTCCTCATCATGAGTTCCCTCTACTATCTTTTCACCATTAGGAAACATTTCTTGTATCAACTTTTTCAAACCTTCCACGTCTACTTTTAGATCATTCTTCATGTTTTCCACCTTAGCTTCCATGTCATCCATCTTAGATTCCATGTCAGATTCCATGCCATCCATGTTAGCTTCCATGCCATTCTTCAAAAAATCCATCTTAGATTCCACGCCTTTCTTCAAACCATCCATCTTAGTTTCCATGCCTTTCTTCAAAACTTCCATGTCATTTTTTGTTGCTATTTGTGAGAGTAAAATTTGTTGCACTTGCTCTTGTAATTTTGATATGTTATGTTGCCATTCTTCACCTTCATGAGTCATAGTAGAGCCTTATAATGGATTAATGGGCATTGAATTCCTTTTAGGGGCCATTTAAGAATCCAATACTGATATCTATTCTACAATATTCCCTTGGAATCAATTCAACTTGATTCTTCAAACAAGACTTATGCAATTCGGAAAAATAAATAAAAATACACACCAATTACTTGCTTTTGAGGAGCTTGATATTGAAATTGATTTATCTCTATACTTGCAAATCCTCAATATTTGAAATTCAGCCCTGCAGTAGTCCTTTCAGGCTTCTTTCAAATGCCATAGGTCTGACTGGGTTTGGATTCTTCAAGGCAAAGTTATGTCCAATCTCACACAATGACCTAATTATGGACTAGTTCAGTAGAGTGAAGTTGTATGACTTGCCACGTGTCCCTGTATCCTCCTTTGGCTCTAAAATTTATAGAGAGGAAACTACACTTCATGTATTTCCAGTCACTTTTTACATAATTCCAATTCAATGCTCAGAGAGAGAGTTATGAATATTTTCCCATGATCACCTCATTGAGATGAAATTCGAGAGCCTAAAAAAGACCTAACTACCACAGATCATATCTAAAAAAATATTATGAAACAATCTATGAACTTTTACGATGATGTTCCTCAGGATTTCGGCTTCATGCTATAAAAATTTTAGGTTCTGAACCTTCATAGAAAAAAGCTATAGTGAAAATTCGAAGATGACCTTTTTAAGTGAAATTCAGGAGCTTGCAAAAGGCCCTAACTTCCACAGATCATATCTCCAAAAATATTGCGAACCAAGCTCTGATATTTTGCAACAATGTTCCTCGGGATTTTAGCTTTACACTCTAAATATTTCAGCTTCGAACCTTCATAGAAAAAAGTTATAGCGAAAATTCCACGATGACTTGTTTGGAGCAGCGAAACCCTAGAATCCAAAGCTCTGATACCAAATGTTGTGAAACCAATTCCAAAAATAGAAGAAAAGAGATATCAATGCCTTATAAATAAGCCACTTCGAGGGGGAAACCTACAATACATTACATGAATGAAAAATTCTTGGATTATACAAATTTCAAAACCTCCTTTCTATATATAGGAGTCCATGGGCCATAATGTAATCCTAGTGGGGCCACAATATAATCCTAGCTGACCTAAAAATAAGAATTTAAATATAGAATAATAACAATATGGGGGTTAGGGGTACAATAATAACAATAGGGGGGTTACACTAACAACAATAAGGGAGTATACTAGTAATATATGGACCTAACATTTTGGGGGTGACTTGGCCAAGGTTTCCAAGGAGGGAGCATATCCCAATTAGTTTGAGATGGATGTGAATAAGCTTGAAATTGTGAAGTGGATCCTTGCATCATATCAAGTTGATTAGGTTTCTAGGGTATCCTTGGAGCTACATAACATAGCTTCTTTGTTGATTGCCTTGCTCCATTGTCTTCTTTGTAAACTTCTTTAAACCTAGGGAATGATGAAAAAAATTTAGTAGCATATTATTATGCATGGATAAAAAAAATATTAGAATCTTCTTTTTGCTCATTTTTCATTCTTAACATTTCTACTTGTTCACTTAGATTGCTAAGAATTTATTTTTTTAAGTTATCAAGAAAATTTCAAAGTTCATCTTTCCTTACCAATGTTGATGTTTATTTACTCAATCTTTCAATTCCTCTTGATATGTGCTTGGATGTTTCGACTCTTCAAATGACAATTGATATACATCTCCTTTGATCATGAGATTAAGAAGATCGGTCCACTCATCACTAATTGTTCTAAGTAAGAGGGTTTTCAGTGTGACAAATACTAGATGATGCACTTTTTTCCTCTGAAAATTATCCATGAACCTCTCTATTAGATCCTCAAGGCTCTCATCTTCTGATTGGTTCATTCTAATAATTTCTTCTCTAAGATCACAGTCTTTATATTTTTCTAGAAATATCTTTTGCATATCATTTTACGATCTTATTGAATTAGTACCTACACTCATGAACCATTTAAGAGATCTATCCTTCAATTTTGCAGGAAAAAATCTTGGTTTTTTAGTGTGTGACAAGTAGCCATATGACCTATAAAGTATCTCATATTCAAAGAGAAATTTTTCTGGATCCTTTGTGTTAGTCATCAGTAATTTTTTCCTGTATAGATGATTAAATTTTCTCCCTATATTTCTATAAACAAAGTTCTTGAACATTGTGAGTTCTAGAAATCTCACTCCCTTCATCATCCTTAAAGATAATTTTTCACTATTTCATCTTTCCGCCATGTCTAGCATTGCTTACCAGTCCTATAAAAACAAGTAGTGGCTTATGTTACTCTTCCTGTATATATGCTTTCACCTTTGGCCCAAATCCTCTATCGTGTTTTTCCTAAACCCCCCCCCCCCCCCCACTTCTACTTAAACCCACCAATCAAACAATTTTGTTATATCCCCCAAAACCCTCTCAAACAGTTATAGTCTCAAATTATCTCAGTAGACTCTTTAGATAAATCAAGCACATTGGATTTCGGATCTTAAATACATCAATCTATCATAAACTCTATCTTGCACTTGATGATCCCAAATTCTAGGTCTCAATCCAAAAACCAAGTCCAAGAAGGCCTCCACTAGGTCAACTAGTGTTTTCACAAAGTCATAGGGTGGATTTGGTGCCCTACAAACTCTGTTTTTCCTATATAAATAAAATACATTCAAAGAAGAAAAGGACAAGTGATCTTGTCGAAGCTGATTAAAAAGGGTCATTCAAGGAAGTCTTTTGGCCTGAAAGCATGAATATTGTAAAGGACTAGATGCCTTTTGCTCACATTTATGTAAGAGGATCAAATAACCATCAGACTAGCAATAGGTAAGGAAAAGATAAAAATCATCATAAAAAGACCATTCAGAGAAAGAAGAAAGTAGCAAGCATATGTTTAATGAAAGTCAGGGTTTATGACTATTTTGACCAAGCAGTAAATTAGTACTAGGGTTGCAAGAAGAAAAGGTCACCTCAAACTCCGTCAAAGGCACTTTGAAGACTTTTAGAAATGACGAATGAGTTTGAGAAGTTTCAGAGAACTTAGAAGACAACACTATTTTCTTTTTCCTAAGCAGCCCTAAAACCTAACAGTTTCAGAAAGTTGACAAGAAATGGTCAAATGATGACAAAGCAACCTCATTCATAACAACAGATGGATTCAAAGGGTTTCAAATTGTCCATAAGGGTTTGAACTAGAGACAATAAGTCCACCTCATAGAAAGGTTAAAATGAGAGAGCTAAAAGAATCTAAAAAGACAGACTCAAACACCAATACCCCACTTCACCAAAGGGTATCAGCAAAAGGAGACAAAAATATCTGTTCAAGGTTTGTTTTCTCAAAGAAAGGACACAAAAATATTCAAAGAAGTCAAGGAGGCAAGCATGAGGAAAGAAATTGCCCAAGGAGGAAACTATGGAAAACATGGGTCATTGGTGATAAAATGAGTTTTCCAAGTTCAAAAGAGACAATGATCAAAGGAAGAAATATTGTAGGCACCTACATCGATAGAAGTGGCCAGCAAAAGCACAAAAATGGTTTAGAAACCTTACCTCCCTCACTAACATACATCATTTTCAAGCTACGAACAAACATGTAGCTGGTTTGAGAGCAGTAATGCCCCCAAAAATGGTTTCTTTATCAAGGTATATTTTGCAAGAGATAGGTTAGCCATAAAATGACCTTTCTGCAGGACTGTCAAGATAAACTAGCTACAGGAAAATTGATAAAGAAAATCAGACCAAATTTATTTCATAATGATGTCCCACATGGAAACTAAAAGCACTATTGATGCTTAATGCTAGGGTTTTAATATTGAGATGTTGCTTCACTATTTTAAAGAGGAAATATGACAGAATTTTCAGTCAAAGAAAATATGTTTAAAGATCCCAAAGATCCGATGTTTGCAAGTTATAAGCATCATAAAGAGGTTCATTGTTCAAAATAGTTTAAAGGCACTTGTTTAAATTTGGTTGAATGGTTTTTGTGAGCACAAGAGAGACATCAAGCTAATCCTGCAAAAGGAAAAGCCAATTTTATATCAAACTCACACCTACAGGAGTAAACAACCAAAGGACAATGAGAGAAATAAAGAGGGAAACAAACCTTATAAAAAGGGTTTTGACATCAAATAATTTTCAAGAAATACTATAAAGCCTCCTTGGACTCTTTTACATCTCATTATCATATCAAAAAGGAGAAGAAGTTGTTGAAAGCGAGCTTGGAGGGTTTTTCCGCAAAGTTGGGAGAAAATCTTAGGTGCTGCGGACTGAGGCCGGTGCTACGCACCTAGCCCTTGGCGCTTCACTTAGATGAGGTAACTACAGTATTATTTAACACTGTTCTGCGCACCAAGAACCCAGCACTACGCACCTCGGCGGGCGCTACGCACAGGCTCAGAAAACTACTCGACCTACTTACCATCCACTCGGCGCGGTGCTCCGACAAGCCTGACTGACCCATCTCCGACCTGAGTCAACCCAGCGCTACACTTTTATAGGCCCAACAGGCCCTTCTTGGCCTAATGTGACCCAACGCTACACTCCGAAAATCCAACCCAACCCGATCTGAACATGCAGTCATGCAAGCACTACGCATATATAGGGTTTGTCCCAAATTTCTCAAAAAGGGCCAAAATCAATGTTTTTTGCCTCAAACTCTTATGAAAACAATCAAATAAGGTTGGTAACTCCTTTTCCTCACTTACCAAATGTTCTTTTAATAATATAGAAAGGAATATTTTGGCCTAATATAACCAAACACTAAGCTGCATAAAAACAAATTTTTTGACCTCCTAGGTTTGGGTTTGCAAAAAGAAGGGTTGTTATATATGTAAAGGTACTTAGTGACCAATAGACCAA
The DNA here is from genome assembly GCA_034641835.2 of Pinus albicaulis. Taxonomy (NCBI): domain Eukaryota; kingdom Viridiplantae; phylum Streptophyta; class Pinopsida; order Pinales; family Pinaceae; genus Pinus; species Pinus albicaulis. The sequence continues at coordinate 1,384,601,508 of CM076584.1, forward strand.
CCTCTAAAAAATGAAAACACTCCTTGGATGCTTCATTTTTCCTTCATTTTCAAACTTTTCCCTTACATCCCTCATTTCCATCCTTTGACCTAAAGGCTCTCAAACAAGTTTATGTGCTAAAAACCAGTCACCATGTCTAAAGAAGAGATTCATACCAGCAATGATGAAATTCAAAATCCTACCAAGCCTAAGCACAAGGGAGGAAGGGTTAATAGGTTTGAACCCTTGGACACCATTCAAATCACCTCCTCTCCAATGATACTTACCTATTTCCAACATGTTGGGTGTTATCAATTTTGTGAGAAGGTTAAGCAAGTCCAAAGCCATTCAAATTTGAATAGGTTGTTCATCCTTTTTTTGAAAAATCATCAAGTCAACCTAGTAGGATTAAACTTTTAACTCTCATTGGAATCCATTGCTAAATCCATAGGAATTCCAGATATTGGTGAGAGATGTCTTAAACAAAATAAATTGGACTTGAGTTATTATGACCCCTACCTAAAACCAAGTTGTCAGCAAGGTTGTAAGGATATTTTCCCCTTCTCCCACCTGCTAGAGAGGTATGCCCTGTTGATGAGGTATATTATCAAGTACTTCACCTGTGAGGGGAGGTACTCCATGGTTTACTCTTATCACATAAGGCTTTTGATGCGCTTCACCAAGGTTAAGTTACTGAACCTAACATACTACCTGTACTAGAGCATTGACAAAATGGCTTCAGTGGTCAATAAGAAAAGTTATTTCCACCAAATGCAGAAACTTTTTCACCACTTCTTGATACAAATGATTTTCTTACACCAACTAGAGTAGCAAGGGATCCCTTGGGAGGGTTTTATCTCTCATGATGTGTTTTCCAATCCCCAAGACTTCATTCTACAAAATTTTCCTTCCACATCACATCCACCTACCTCTAGTCCTCCTTCATCTCCACATATGCCTTCTCCATAAATAAATTCAGCTCCTATCCCTTCTCCTAATCCATCAAGTGAAGGGGCTAACAATAGCCCTAATGAGGGGCAAACAGATGACAATGATGAGGAAGAATATAGTGAGGTAGAAACTTAGGTAGATAAAGAAAACAAAGAAGAAGACAACAGTGCTAAGGAAACAAATGATGAAATCAGCATTAATGAGGAAAAGAATGATGATAGCATAGAAAAGAGTGAAGAAGATGAGGCAAGGGAAAAAAACAATGATCCAAATACAGAGCTTAATCAAGAAGATGATGAGGAAAGTGAAGAAAACAATGGGGAAAAAACAGAGCCTAATGATGAAGAAAATGATGATGACATAGAATAAGAGGGTGAAACATAATAGCCATGAAGGGAAAGAGAATGATGGAGAGGAGAAAAATAGTGACAGTGATGACACTCATAAAACAATGTCAGTGATGACACTCATAAAACAATGTCAAATGCAGAAGAGAGTGTTGATGATGAGCAAGATGACTGTGAAGGGGATTATGAAAAGAACTGTGTACAAGACAGCCAAGAGGATGATAAATTTGAACATGATAGTGATCCCAATCATAGTCACAAAATTCTAAAATGAATGAAGAAACAGAGGGAGAGGATGAAGAAATTGAAGACTAAGAGCGGATAACTAATGAGGCTGGAATAGAGTTTGAAAATCGAGGCCTTGAAAAAAACAGTGTTACAAATGAGATAGTCAATGACAAGAAAGGAAATAGTCATGATAGTCATGGCAGCTGTTATGACTGTCATAACACTTATTAGCCTCCAAATGACCAATAAATCCAAAGTGAAAGTGTAGAAAGTGGCTCAGAAGAAAGCCTTAGTGAAGGACACAACCAAGGTGAGGCAAATGAGGAGAATAGTGGTCAGTTTTAGAGCCAATATGTTAGTGAGAAAAACAGTGAGGAACTAAAGGATGTTGATGAGGTTGAAGGTCAAGAAATGAGTAACCCGATGAAGCATGAAGTCACTCATGAAAGCCATGGAAAAGATGAAAAGGCTTGTGACTTTATCAAGGATCAAGGTACCCTCATCACTCCCCTCAAATGAACCTACCACAAAGGTAAAAGATATGTGTTTACTGCCTCAAAAAGGCAAAGGGCCATCTCTCCTGCAACTATCAGGCAAAAAGACAAAGGAAAGGAAAAGATGGACAAAGGTGAGCAACAGGTCAAGGTAAGTGTTAGTATGAATCTTTCATCAGAAAAAGATCACTTTAGCTACACATAAAAAATATCCCTAACATCGATTATGGTTGCCAATATCTTTAAATCTGCAGTTAGGTGATCCAAATAAAGCTGCACAAATCTAGATCCAAGCATAAAAGATATTAAACGGTGAAAATAAAATGTCACTCCATACATCCAATAGACAAGACAAGAACGATGTATTTGAAAGAATTTTTTATATTCAAATGGGGCACCTGAGAGGAAAACAAGAAAGGTGTTTTCCAGTTCTCCTCAATGGGATGGGTTCTTGAAAGTCCTCAGCATTTTAGATCTAAAATTTCTCTCTCTTGTTGGTGTAGAAAACCCAGACAAACATAGAACTCAAAGGGAGCTCACAAGGCAATAATCGAGAATGTGACCAAAAGTATAGATCTAGAGTGATCTAATGCAGTGAAAGGTGGCTAATGAATGGGGAAAACCCTTCTATCTATAGCAAAATATTAGGGCGATCTAGAACTTGGTGCATGAATAAAATATTATTAATCAAATTCTAGAACCACCCTTTAGGAATATTTTTTTATATTTGTTGGAGGGAAAAGGATTTTTGACTTGGGTCAATTCCTTTATTTAAAAATAATAAATAAATAAATGATTTATTTATTATTTTAAGGAAATGTTAGGGAATATAATTAAATGAATACTGATTTATTTAATTATTTATAAATTATTTAGTCAAATTTAACTAGGAATATTATTTAAATAATGATTTAAATAATTTATTCCTAGGAAATAATCAAATAAATAAGGATTTATTTAATTGATTTCCTTGTTTTGGGTTAAATATGACTAGGAAATATAAACAAATATATATTTGTTTATTATTTCCTTTTGGGGTTTCCTGTTTAGACCATAAACAACTTAATAAAGGTGTTTGACTATGTTATTTCACATAGTGAAAGCAATTTTACTTAGGGTAAAATTGGTCTTACATGGTGTACTTGGGTTCATCTAATGATAATAGGTTAGATGAACAAAAAATGGTGTAACAGATTGCCCCCCAATGTACGAGTGTTAAGATAAAATCGTATGACCGAAGTACGTTGTAAGAACTCAATCACTAGACATCAAGAGGGAAGTCAGAGAGAGAAATGTAAGATAGTCTAATGTGCTAAAGGACTAGACCCTGAGGAGACGAGACTTATAGGGGCAACAAGTCTCTATTTTATGAAGTGGTACCTGTGCTAATGGTGGCAGGGGAGGCATACCTATGCCTTCCGAGATAAAGTACAAAAGAATAGTATGTCCAGTAAATGAGGAATCGAACTGTAAAGTACATGCTGGAAGAAATACGAGCCAGAAAAATAGAATGATGAATCCCACATACATGTTGTGCCTGGAATAACAGTCAAGACTTATACAATAATATTTGAGTACATGAGATACAAATACAACCCAAATGCCCCATATACACGAGGAAGGCCTCACAAAATCTGACTGATACATGCAAATCGAAAAGGCGTTGCAAGCGGTTGAGGCCGACATCATCAAATGGAAGGAGCTACATCAAAGGCTGAAATGAATAAGTCATCCAGGCATATGGGGGGCTACCTGCAGGGCCACCCCTTATGAGGGTTGAGACATCTCACACACACCCAGGAATCACCAATAGCTGTTGCTGCATCACTGGACCATCAAGTATACGGATCACGATCATACTGAAAGGAGCTCGAACCAAGGTACGCTGCCCTCTAGACCTGGCTTCTGGAGTAAATGAGCTGATGTCGACAGAAGGAGGTCCGCCATAGGTGAGGCAATAAGGGATCCCCAACTAAGGCGCGAGAGAAAATAGTGGAGCGACTAACAGACGGACACTAATGATGATGATGAAAGGAGGGATACTAGGTAGTGGATGGACGACTTCCCTTGTTAGAGCATAAACGACATGAATGGCTTGGTAGCGACTGACACAATATCATGAGGGATAGGGGAAAATGGTACTGAAGGCCATAATGTGCAACACGAGAGAGGGACCAAGCAATAAATTATGGAGGACTATAGCAGGATACAAAGGGACTTGAGATAGACTCCATGAATGATGATTACTCAACTCATATGCTCTAAACAAGGGCGAATTGATGGTCCTAACACACAGTAAGGTCCAATGGGGGACCATAAAAAAATTATTACAATAGGGTATCTCATGAGAAAAGTCAACATGAACAAAGAAAAGTAAGGAGGCAAAGTGGTGCCCCATGTACAAGGGTTGTAAGTGAAGAAATTTTATTTGGAGGAGAGCTAAAGAGACCCTTCATGGAGAAAATGTGTCCTGGTGAAGTATCAAAACATGAAAAACTAACAGATACCCATTTGAGTGTGTTGGTGTCCTGTGTTTTGATAATTGGCAAATCAAAAGACAAGGAAACATCAGAACCAATCTTTAGAGTTCCAGGATCTAGTCCTCCTATTCTCAGAGAGGGATCTCTCAAATGTTTGTTTGCAAAGGTTTATCTTTTGTGCTTAGAGTATTGGTTTTAGACTAGTTATTAAGTGCAAGTGTTTGATTGTTTGTTTGTTTGGTTGGATTGACACAACAGAATATGAAAGGCCTAAGAAAGATATATAGAAAGGAGAAACATCTGGTTTATTGGGTAATGGAGTCAAGAAGAGGTCATAACATACTCATCAATGGATATGGGATATCAGAGGGAAAATCTAACTTGGCCATAGGATCCTTTGGTTTTTGGAATGAGATGGACATCAATGATTTGGAAAGAGAAATTTGATTCTCAATGAAGGGAACTTGAAAACATAACTTGAACAATAAAGACATGTTTGATAGACAGAGCTAACCATAAATTCAACAAATATTCTTTAAGAAAAAAATGACTTCCAGACAACTTTCAAAATGAAATCTAAGATTCAGGGAACACCCTATTTCCTCAAATATTTATTTCAAATGACTTAGAAAACATAAAAGATTCACTGATAATTGCGATCATAGAAGAGGGAACACCTAATACATCTATGATTACAACTATAAAGACCTTTAAGGAAACTGTTTAAGTAAGGACAAAGGGCAAGATCAGAACAGATCTCCTTGGATTACTATAAATAAAAATACTTCAAAGGGAGACTTCAATAACAGTTTTTAAGTGGCAGTAGACAAGCAGGGAGAACCATAAATCATGTTGAAACTGACTATTCTAACTATTAAGGAAATAAACAAGCATGAAGACTAAAGAGAGAGATTAAAGACTCTAAAATACTTGAGCAGAAGAAAACATAAAACAGTGAAGGATGAACAGGTCTAAGGTGCTTCCAGGAGTCATTTCTTAGCCTAAAACTTTCAACCTACTATAGTAATAAATATGGAACAGAATGAAAATTTGAGAAAACATTGGACAGTTTAGAATACTTCACCAATAGCGAAGCTCCTGGATCCAATGATAGAGCCTTCTTAGGAACAAGCATGCAACAATATCATTAAGGCTTCCAAGACTTCAATTTGTTCTTCGACTTCAATAGACTATGTATTATTTTAGAGAGTTTCAGTATTACAACTACTGATCAACCAACAACTTCTCATCTTCCACAGAAGTATTTATAGAAGAATGAGGGGGTGAGATCTCAATAAAAGATCTCTCAAGACAATTAATACAGAGTGATGACTTTTCGGCCTTTGAGGGGCTTGATGGAGAAGTTTACAGGTGTTTCACTGTATTAATTGATATACATTTATGAATTAAGCTCAGTGGGAGATTTTGTTAACCTTTGAGGCTCTGTTTCATGTTGGAGTAACTTTGCAGATATTTTTTGCATTAAGTTCCTTGTAGAAGTATCTCTTTGGCTGCATTGAGGTGAATATCTGATTTTGCTCAATAACTTCAGTCTCTGTTTGAATGCTTTTAAGGCGCAAGTGGCACTGTGGTAGCTGGGAGGAATCAATTTTCCTCAGATGTGGCAGTGGAGGCTTTTCTGTTTGATAACACTTATGATGTTCCTTTAACTATGCTTTAATTCTGGGGATCAGGCTTTTGATAATCATTCTTAGCCGTAATCCCCAAATTATCTTCAATCTTTTGTTCTGGTATGTCCTGTCTTCAACACTGATACTCTTTTACTTGTGTTTTAATAACACAGTGTCTTGTTGGTGTGCAGGCCGCGTAAGGCCCGTATGGCATCATTGCCTCATGAAGCAATGACGATACATGGAGTAGAGTCCCGTGAATGGTTATCTTTTATGAATTTAAGGCACGAGAATCTTCATTCCAGGCCTTTGGCCTTTATATAATGGAAAATCACCAATCCATGCAAAATACAAACAATAATTAAAAAATCCTACATTATTTGGTATACTTCTTCAGAGGACATGGGGAGCGATCATGGTCATTGGATGGCATCATCCAATGGTAGAGATTGGTCAAGACAAGGTAAAAATAAGAGCGGGGAAATGAATAAGATGGAATGATCTTGGACCGTCTGATCTAGACACGTGGATGGTCCAGATCCAATCGGAGGATCGCAATCGAGGGAAACACTCAAATGGTACCGATGTAGATTTGTGATGAGATTAATTTTTGGCCATTCGATCTAAGGATGAGATCAATGGTGGGGAATGAATCAGAGTTTTAGCCGATCGAAGGGAGAAAACAAGGCATGCGATGAAAAACTTTCATGCGATCAAGCGCTAACTGTTGATCTGAGGATCAGATCAATGGTGGGGAATGAATCGGCGGGTTCTGAAGTGGAGGTAAGACTTGTGATCAGAGGGAATGAGGACCGTTGGATCTTGGAAGGAATATAGGAGATCAACGATGGATAATCAATCGGGGATTGGCGATCGGGGGTGGCAAATAAACGCACCCGATGAAAAGTTGCGATGCGAGTTTGTGCGGGCCGTTCATCTAAGGATTATATCGATGGTGGAGAATGAATTGGAGGTTTAGCCGATCAGAGGGAGCAAACAAAGGCATGTGATAGAAAACTCCGATGGGATTAAGCGATGGTCGTTTCATCAGCTTACGATCAACAGTGGAGATTAGTTTTAGAATGAATCGGTGGAAAAACCCTTATATACAAGCCCCAAAAAATCTTAATAAAACGAAGGTTTTGGTATGTAAGGGGTATATATATAAAAAATTTAAGAGCCCATTTGTGGGGCCATGGGTTTATGGAATATGATGGGCCCGGGGCTTTTCGTAACAAAGGGCTAATCGCAATCGGAGCCTCGGGCTCGAGCTTTTCAATCAACCCATTGGAATTTTGCAATGCGATAAGCGCCCGATGGGCATAGAGCCTGGTTTGTAGGGTGTGGGCATGTGGGGGAAGTGGCTTAAGCCCCTTATCCCAAGGGGGCTTAAGCCTTTATGCAAAAATATGTATTTTTCATGAAAATTTTCAAGTTTTTCAATGGATTTGGGGGTTTCGGTAAGGTTAAAGAGTGAGTCTTTAACCTTGTAAAAATGATTTTCATGAATGGAAGTAGAGGAATCATGAAAATAGAGGAGTTTTATGGAGAAAAAATGGGAGCAAATGAAGGTTAGTTTTGAGTGGAGGAGGGGAAAAATGATGATTTTGCAGTAGTCTTCTCTTATGAAATGAGTATAATTTCTGAGTATATATATATAAAAAAATGGGAACATAAATGAAGATTTGGACAGAGGCATGAGGCCTTCAAGAGTCTTCAAGAGATAACATCTTTTTCCAATAAAATTTGTTTCTTGAAGACTCCAAAAATGATTTAGCCACGTTTTGGTATAACAAATTTATAGGTGGCTAATAGTGGCTCCACTTGGGGATGGTGCCTTTTTTGAAGGCATCAAGAATTTCAAACTCGGATTCTCTGGGAGGCTGATCAGTTGCCTCATCCATTGGGTTGCCTTCTTTTCTGTGGATGATCTTCTTTTGCTCTAAAACATATTACAATTCATTAATCAACAATGGAACTTCATCAACACAACTTGTCTACCTACCCAATCCTATTGATCTAACATTTTTTCTTTTTTAGAGTGCACTTGGATTTGAAAACTCTTTGACAACATTTTATCCTTTCGAAAGCAGGAAAGTTAATCTACTTTTACTCCTTATTTCTCCATGGACTTAGATTAAACGGTTGAGACCATATGTTTCTCTACCTAATCTATTATCTGTTGGGATTAAGCTTTCCAACATATTTTATTCTCTAAATTCTACAACGGGAAATTTAGAAAGCATTCAAGTCAGGATTGAACAAACTAACTTGATGCTGGTCTATGGCATAAAAACATGTTGCACATAGAAATTTATTTTGCAGAAAAATTTAAAACAAAAATGGAAGGTTTGAGTTCTAATATTTCAAATCATTTCCTCCCTCTTCTTACAACTCTGTTTTAACTTTGTTTGAGCTGTCTTTCCTTTGCTAACTGGTTCATATTTTGAGCTGACTAGAACCAGATTTCTATCCTAAACTATCTACTGATAAGCAAAGATTAAACAGTTGGGAAAATCGAATTCACTATCCTATCAACAGAAAATTTAAAGCTAATTAGTCAAGATTAAACTGTTTGACTAACTAGAAGTGTGTTTTTCATGAGTGACATTTGAGCTTGCATACTTTTAGATTTGTTTCTCTTTTTTGGTATGGGGCTATACCTTTCTTGTTTTCACAATCTGCCCTCTTTTCTTTCTTTTCTTTGTTTTTGTATTTTTGATTTTCATAGCTTTGAATGCAATGTTAATACTATGATATTTACAATGGTAAAATAAAATTCTTTGAAACTTATGATTCTTGGTAGAAGTAATGCTTGAGCATTCTGCCATTGATAGGACCTCCATACAGATCTTCTCCATTCAATTCTTTTAGGAAAAATGCATTGTGACCCCTCTCAACATGAATAATATAGGGCCCTTTCCATAAGTTCTCAAACTTGCCATGTTTTCCCTTCTCTTCTCTTCTTGAATCCCATTTAAGAACAACATTTCCAATTTGGAAATTGTTTTCCTTAGTCCTCTTATCAAATAGTTTCTTCATATTTTCTTGGACTAACTGTGTCCTTTCGTAAACTTCTTCTCTAGTCTACTGCAAATGGATGGTTTGATCGATTCTCCTCTGCATATCATTCTCTTCAATCTATACTTCTTGAAGGAGTTTCATGACTGGGACTCCTAATGAGGTGGGAAAAACTGTGTCCATACCATAAACTAGCTGATAGGGGGACATATTTATTGATTTCTTTATAGTTAACCTATCAGCCCATAAGGCATGAACTATTTTACTGTGCCACGATTTCTGATTATGTTCCAACAGCTTTTTAATGATATTGATGAGGCTCTTGTTGGAAGATTCAGCTAATCCATTTCCTTGGGGATAGTAAGTAGTGGAATGGCCCAAGGTTATGTGGTATTTGTAACAAAATTCAACCATCTTTTTAGATTTAAAAGCAGCAACATTGTCTGTTATGATTTTCGGGGATAAGCAAATCTGGATAGGATATTAGTTTCAAGAAACTTGATAATGACAGAGTCATTAGCATTTCTGGAGGGTATAGCTTCTATCCACTTGGTAAAGAAGTTAGTGGCCATGAGGATCCACTTATGTTGAGCTAAGGAGGATGGGTGGATTTCCCCAATGAATTCCATCCCCCATTGTTGAAAAGGTGCCTCGACTTTGATAGGATATAAGGGTACTGCAGCTATTGTATGTTCAGATGCAAAAGAAAATATATAAAAGTCTTTGGTGAAATCTGGACTAATCAGGACTGGTGTTTGAGTAAGAGCTTATTTGACCAGTTCGAATGATTTTTTAGCTGGTAAAGTCCATTTTACACCTACATCTTTCTTAAGCATGTTTGTTATGTTTTTTAACAACTCATCCAGATTAGGGATAAACCTCAGCAAATTAATCTTTCCAATGAAAGATTGTAATTCTTTGAGACTTCTTGGATGGCTGATCTGCAATATGCCATCTATTATTTTAGGGTCTATTTTGATTCCCTCTTCTGAAATTATGTGGCCAAGAAGTTTACCTTCTTGGAGACCAAAAAGTGTTTTCTTGGGATTCAATGATAAGCCAAATTTCCTACACTTCTCAAAAACGTTTCTTAGGTGAATCAAATGTTCTTCATCGGTTTTTGAGAAAACAGTTATGTCATCAAGGTAAATGATTATGAAATGGCCAATATCTTCAGAAAAGGCTATGTCCATGGCTCTTTGGAAGGTGACCCCTGCATTCATTAATCCGAAAGGAATTTTGACATACATAAAGGTGCCCCAAGGTGTGGTAAAAGTAGTTTCGATTTGATTTCTTGGGAGCACTAACACCTGGTTGTAACCCAAGAACCCATCTAGTAGTGATATCCTTTTTGACCCAACTACCCTCTGAAGTATATGGTCCAGCTTGGGTAAGGGGTAGTTGTATTTTAAAGAGGCTCTATTTAAATTTCTGAAGTCGATACAGAGCCTGATTTCTCCAGTCTTTTTTCTAACAGAAACTAAGTTTGATACCCATTCTGAAAATCTAATGGGTACTATGATTCCAGCATCATGCATTTTTCCAATTTCTGCCTTAACTAAAGGTAGTAAGAGAGGATTTATTCTCCTTAGTTTTTGTTTAAAAGGCTTTTGATTTTCCTTGAGGGGAATCTTGTGCTGAATGATGCTGGTATCATAAGATTTCAGGTCTTTGTATCCCCCAGCAAAAACATCTTTAAACTCTTTGAATAGATCTATGTATTGCAATTTTATGTGAGCTGGGAGAGTGCTGGATAGTTTGATTATCTTTGGTTCTGCTATACTGCCTATGTTATGCTCTTCCACATTGGTTTCCACAGGCTCCATCCTTGGTTCTTTGGCCAAATCGTTAAAATCGAAAAGGTGTTCCAAAGGTGTGAGACCTCTTGGAATTTGATCATTTTTGCATTGTAAAACTTCTAAGTCTTCTTAGTCTACGTTGTTAGTTATCTCTGCTTCAAAATATTCTCACAATGATTTATATCAGTAGAATATGTCATTTCAACTTCTGGGATTTGTTCAATATACAAACAATTTTCATTATGGCTAGTTTCTGATATTGGTGTGCTGAAATAATTTTCTGACTTCAAGAATTCATCTATGTGTTTGTTAGATTCAAAAAATTGCCAGTGATGTTCATTATCAGGCACGTCAGGCCGGTGTTTTACCTTTACATGGATTTGTTCATTTATCTCCGGTATTTGGCAATTGCTGGCATTGAAGGCGAGTTTATTTGCTAGATGATTCAGTGCTCTAGGGATGAAAATGAGTTCATATTTTTCAAAGGTTTTAAATATATCAAGGGCAACATTCTGATATTCCATAAGCCTTGGATTTCTAGCTGAGTATTCTCCTTTGATTTGTTTTATGATAAGTTCAGAGTCTCCTAAGATCGATATCTTCTGGGCTTCTAATTGTTTAAGCAATTGTATGCCTAGGAGAAGGGCTTCATACTCGGCGATATTGTTAGTGCATGGGAAATATAATTTATATGAAAAAATTTGATTTGTATTTTGAATCCAAACACCTGCCCCTATGCTTGTTTTAATACAGGATCCATCGAAGTTTATTGTCCAAAGTATTTTTGCCTCATTTTCATTTTCTTGTAGCTATCGATTGTCAATGTTTTGAATTCGATTCGAGGGAAAATTTGATTGTTCTGGTGAACTGATTGGGTCTATGATTTCCTTACCTTGTTGGGTGATTTCATATTCATTAAATAAGATAAAGGAATCTAAACTCGATTGAATTGAATAGATTGGAGAGTTGTGCGGTTTATCTATGCTGCTCACCATGTACTTCATGTGAGATTCCCTGTATAATCTTCTGTTTTGGTTAAAAATAGGGATGGTGGCATAAGACATGCCCATTTGAAGGCTTCCCTAAAGCTTGGCTCCCAAGGATCTTGATAAGAGCATGCCATACTTAGGGGGAATGTCAGCTACAACTATATCCATTAACTAGACTTCTAGCTGTAATTTGAGCTAGATTAACACATAAATATTTGATTAAACCTAAATATTTGACTCGCTGAGTTCAAAGGAATAAAAATCTTTGTATGGTTTAGTAATCTCTAAGCCTAAGCTTTCCATTAGCACCTTGGGCATTATATTGTGTGAAGCTCCCAAATTTAACATGGTGTTGTGTAAAATTTTCTCGTGTATGTTCAAGCTAAAATAGAAGGGACAGACAGCCCCTTCTTGGTATTTTCCTTCCACTTCTGGACCAAAAAACAACTTAGGTTTGTCATCTGTCAAGTTCAAGGTGTCAGTATCACTTCCTAGGTTCAAAGCTTTTAAAACTTGGTTTTGTACAGCTGTTGGATTACTAGTTCAGCTAGGGAGATGGCAATTTTTATCTTAGCAATTTCTCCCTCAAGGCTGAAAGGAATAATTGACTTGTTGATATTTACATCTGTCTTTTAAATTGAATTCTTTTCAGCAAGTTTGATTTGCTAAACTTTTTTTTGGCTGGTAATTGGGATAGTTTTATTAGGACCACTAGCTGAAGTGCTAGGGGTACTTTGCTCAACGTCTGGCTGGACACTTTTGTCTTTGTTTAAGTCTAGTTTCTTGGCCAAAATGTTGGTTTTTTCTACTGTCCTTTTTGGCTGAGTTTCTGTCTTTTTCTTGATAGTAGTATTAGTGTTCTTATCCTTTAAGTTATCTACATTTCCTTTGCTCCTAATATCATATTGTTTGTGTACCTCCATGATTGCATTTTCAAAACCCAATCTATAATCATCAGAATCTTCATAGGTGTTTGCATTTTGATCATAAGAGAAGAAACCTTGTTCTTCCTCAGTGAGGAAAACGTCATCCCCACTGTCTGATCCAATCAAGTTTATATGAGATTCTTCCAACCCTTCCAACTCCCTATCTTCCTCATATTGATCTACATAGTTATGTTGGAAGGGAGGTCTAATCTGTTGGTCGCTTTCCTTTTGCTTGTCTTGATTGTTTTCTCTTCTATAATTCTGATTTATATTTTTGTTTTGATTGTTTTGAGGTTCTCTTGGTTGTGTTCTCTTGAGTATGTTAATCCTTTTCATCATCTCTTCCAACATCTTTTCCGGTTTCGAGCTATATTTGGAGGGCGTAGTGTCATCTTTATAAGTTACCCTCTTTTCCGATCTTAGCCTGGCTCTTTTTTCAATTAGGTTTTCTTCCACACTCACTACTCCCTTCTGCATGTCTTCTAGGGTTGCATACTCTCTTTCCCTCAGCTGATAGGCCATATCAGCATCGAAACCTTCAGGATATTTCACTAATACCATGCCTTGGGGAGGTTTCATGTGGGGTGGAAGTTCATCGTAGATGCTGTTAAACCTAGTGGTGTAAGCAAAGATGCTCTCCCCCTGATTTCTTTTAAGGCTTTGATACTTTGCTAGTATTTGGAGAGGGTTGCTTTTGACTTCCCACTTGTTAACGAATGCTTGATGTAATGAGGGAAGATCATGGACGCTATTAGGAGTTAAGCCTTTAAACCACTTCTTTACTTCTCCTCCTAAAATCTGAGCGAAGATTCTCATTTTAATAGTCTCATCATCTATTTCCATGTAATCAAATGCATCTCTGATCTCAACTACATGTTGTTGAGCTGTGGCAGATCCCTTTCCAGTGAAATGGGGAATCTTAGATTGATAGTCATTTGGTAAGGGAACCAAAGGTTGTGGTAGCACTAATGGGGCATACTAGGCTGCCATGGCAGTGTTTTGTGGAGGTAAAGGATTAGCTTGAGTAACAGGTATATGGATGGCAGAAATGCTTGGTCCAAACTGTTGAGCAGATTTCAGGTGAGTGAGACCCAAGTTATGAATGAAGTGAATATCAAGAGGTGTCAATGGGGGAGTTTCTCTGTCACTAATATGTTGAGCACTATGTGGTGGTGAGCTTGGAGGCTAGATGCCTATCTTCTCTGTACCGCTGAATGACTTAGTCCTAGGTAAATTTCCGAGTAAGACTAAATCAGCTTGAGTATCTAATAGGGCTACTAGGTTTTCAATCGCTAAGTTAGTTCTATAAATAAGTCTGACAATAGCTGGATCTTCAGGTGTGAGAGACTTTCGAAGAATGCTCTCTAGATTTTCAACTATTTCAGGAGGATTTGGATTAGGATAGGCTCTGGTATGGACTTTTCTCGAATCCAATATGTTAAGCCTCAGATCCAATAAAGGGGAAAGCTAGCCGGATATGATAGTCTTTAAAAGGCAGATTATCTCTAAACAAAGAAACCTAATCCTCAGGGTTTCTTTAAGTATGGATGGTGTGGTGATGAGACTGGTCTCCCAGTGGAGTCTTATGGTTCCAAAACCATGCTTATTCTGAAGCCAATTTGAAATGTTTTTTGGGTTTTTTTGAGTTTATGTGGTTATTTAAGGACTTTACTGAATCTAAAAGAGTTTTCTAGACTATCATATACTCAATACGTCCCACCGTGATCACTATTATATTATGTCCCGTGTTTTGATAATTGGCAAATCAAAAGACAAGGCAACATCAGAACCAATCTTTAGAGTTCCAAGATCTAGTCCTCCTGTTCTCAGAGAGGGATCTCTCAAATGTTTGTTTGCAAAGGTTTATCTTGTGTGCTTACAGTATTGGTTTTAGACTAGTTATTAAGTGCAGGTGTTTGATTGTTTGTTTTTTTTGTTGGATTGACACAACAAAATATGAAAGGCCTAGGAAAGATATATAGAAAGGAGAAACATCTGGTTTATTGGGTAATGGAGTCAAGAAGAGGTCATAACATACTCATCAATGGATATGGGATATCAGAGGGCAAATCTAACTTGGCTACAGGATCCTTTGGTTTTTGCAATGAGATGGACATCAATGATTTGGAAAGAGAAATTTGATTCCCAACGAAGGGAACTTGAAAACATAACTTGAATGATAAAGAGATGTTTGATAGACAGGGCTAACCATAAATTCTACAAATATTATTCAAGAAAACAATGAATTCAAGAAAACTTTCAAAATGAAACCTAAGATTCGGGGAACACCTTATTTCCTCAAAGATTTTATTTCAAATGACTTAGAAAACATAAAAGATTCACTGATAATTGCGATCATAGAAGAGGGAACACCTAATACATCTATGATTACAACTATAAAGACCTTTAAGGCAACTGTTTAAGTAAGGACAGAGGGCTAGATCAGAACAGACATCCTTGGCTTACTGTAAATAGAAATACTTCAAAGGGAGACTTCAATAACAGTTTTTAAGTGGCAGCAGACAAGCAGGGAGAACCATAAATCATGCTGAAACCGAGTATTCGAACTATTAAGGAAATAAAAAAGCATGAAGACTAAAGAGAGAGATTAAAGACTCTAAAATAATTGAGCAGAAGAAAACATAAAACAGTGAAGGATGAACAGGTCTAAGGTGCTTCCAGGAGTCATTTCTTAGCCTAAAACTTTCAACCTACTGTAGTAAGAAATATGGAACAGAAAGAAAATAGGAGAAAACATTGGAAATTTTAGAATACTTCACCAACAACCAAGCTCATGGATCCAATGATAGAGCCTTCTCAGGAACAAGCATGCAACAATATCATCTAGGCTTCCAAGACTTCAATTTTTTCTTCGACTTCAACAGACTATGTATTATTTCAGAGAGTTTCAGTATTACAACTAGTGATCAACCAACAACTTCTCATCTTCCACAGAAGTATTTATAGAAGAATGAGGGGGTGAGATCTCAATAAAATATCTCTCAAGACAATTAATACAGAGTGATGAATTTTCAGCCTCTGAGGGGCTCGATGGAGAAGTTTACAGGTGTTTCATTGTATTAATTGATATAAATTTATGAATTAAGCTCGGTGGGATCTTTTGTTGACCTTTGAGGCTTTGTTTCATTTTGGAGTAACTCTGCAAATATTTTTTGCATTTAAGTTCCTTGTAGAAGTAACTATCTGGCTGCGTTGAGGTGAATATTTGATTTTGCTCAATAGCTTTAGCCTATGTTTCAACGCTTTTAAGGCGCAGGTGGCACTGTGGTAGCTGGGAGGAATCAATTTGCCTCAGATGTGGCGGTGGAGGCTTTTCTGTTTGATAACACTTATGATGGTCCTTTAACTATGTTTTAATTCTAGGGATCAGGCTTTTGATAATCATTCTTAGCCGTAATCCCCAAATTATCTTCAATCTTCTGTTCTGGTATGTCCTGTCTTTGACACTGATACTCTTTTACTTGTGTTTTAATAACACAGTGTCTTGTTGGTGTGTAGGCGACGCAGGGCTCGTATGGCATCACTGCCTCATGAAGCAATGACGAGACATGGAGTAGAGCCCCGTGAATGGTTATATTTTATGAATTGAAGGCACGAGAATCGTCATTCCTGGCCTTCGGCCTTTATATAATGGAAAATCACCAATCCCTGCAAAATACAAACAATAATTAAAAAATCCTACATTATTCGGTATACTTCGTCAGAGGACGTGGGGAGCGATCATGGCCATTGGATGGCATCATCCAATGGTATATATTAGTCAAGAGAAGGTAAAAAGAAGAGTGGGGAAATTAATAAGACGAAATGATCTTGGACCGTCCGATCTGGACACGTGGACGGTCCAGATCCAATCGGAGGATCGCAATCAGCGGCAACACTCAAATGGTACCGATGTAAATTTGTGATGAAATGAAGCACTGGCCATTCGATCTAAGGATTAGATCAACGGTGGGGAATGAATCAGATTTTTATCCGATCAAAGGGAGCAAACAAGGCATGCAATGAAAAACTCTGATGCGATCGAGCGCTGACCGTTGATCTGATGATCAGATCAATGGTGGGGAATGAATCGGCGGGTTCTGAAGTGGAGGTAAGACTTGTGATCAGAGGGAATGAGGACCGTTGGATCTTGGAAGGCAGAGAGGATATCAATGGCGGAAAATCAATCGGGGATTGGCGATTAGGGGTAGCAAATAAACGCGCTCGATGAAAATTTGCGATGCGAGTTTGCGTAGGTCGTTGATCTAAGGATTATATCGATGGTGGAGAATGAATCGAAGGTTTAGCCGATCAGAGGGAGCAAACAAAGGCATACGATGGAAAAATCCAATGCGATTAAGCACTGGCCATTTGATCAGCTTACGATCAATGGTGGAGATTAGTTTTAGAATGAATCGGCAGAAAAACCCTTATATACAAACCCTAAAAAATCTTAATAAAATGAAGGTTTTGGTATGTGCGGGGTATATGTATAAAATGGTTAAGTGCCCATTTGCGGGGCCATGGATCTATGGAATATGATGGGCCTGGGGCTTTTCATCACAAAGGGCTAATCGCAATCGAAGCCTCGGGCTTGGGCTTTTCAATCAACCCATTGGAATTTTGCGATGCGATAAGCACTCGATGGGCATAGCACCTGGTTTGTAGGGCGTGGGCATGTGGGGGAAGTGGTTTAAGACTTAGCCCAAGGGGGCTTAAGCCTTTATGCCAAAATATGTATTTTTCAGGTGATTTTTCAAGTTTTTGAATGGATTTGGGGGTTTCGGTAAGGTTAAAGAGTGAGTCTTTAACCTTGTAAAAATGATTTTCATGAATGGAAGCAGAGGAATCATGAAAATAGAGGAGTTTTATGGAGAAAAAATGGGAGCAAATGAAGGTTAGTTTTGAGTGGAGGAGGGGAAAAATGATGATTTTGCAGCAATCTTCTCTCATGAAATGAGAAAAATTTCTGAGTATATATATGAAAAAAGGGGAACAACAATGCATATTTGGATGGAGGCATGAGGCCTTCAAGAGTCTTCAAGAGATAAAATCTTTTGCCAATAAAACTTGTTTCTTGAAGACTCCAAAAATGATTTAGCCACCTTCTGGTATAAAAAATTTATAGGTGGCTAATAGAGTGCTCGGTGAGAGCTTTCCAATGGTGCAAATGGTGTGTCAAACGGGGCTACAGTTTGGTCGCAGCGGGCAAAAGAAAAAAGCACGTATGGAATCTAGGGTTTGCTAAAGTAAGTGGAATGAAATGTTTGATCTGTTTTGTTGTTTCACTGTTATCTATCAATGATGTATTTATACAGATCTGGGTTGGTTGAATGTTGATTATGCTGCTGATTATGCTGATTAAAGATCAAGTTGTTGGTTGATTGATTGATGATAAGTGGAATGAAATGTTTGATCTGTTTTGTTGTTTCACTGTTATCTGTCAATGATGTATTTATTCAGATCTGGGTTGGTTGAATGTTGATTATGCTGCTGATTATGCTGATTAAAGATCAAGTTGTTGGTTGATTGATTGATGATTCAATGAATGAATTGATGAGGTTATAAGTTTCAGTTTGATGTATGATGAGCTTAAATGTGTGGAGTGGGTCCAGTCTGAAAATTTGATGAAAAGAGGCCTAAAAGTTGTGTTGTATGGAAGCTGTTGGATCCAGTATGAAAATTGATGAAACATGATCCATGATGGTGCTGAGGGTTGAAGCCTTCAGTGAGGGGGTTGTAGCTCCCTTCCAGTGGTAGCTGGTAAATGAGAGTAGGGGGTAGTGGCTCCCTTCCAGGAGAGGCTGATAAAAGAGAGCAGGGGGTAGTGGCTCCCTTCCAGGGGAGGCTGGTAAACGAGAGTAGGGGGTTGTATCTCCCTTCCAGGAGAGGCTGGTAAACAAGAGCAGGGGGTTGTAGCTCCCTTCGAGGAGAGGTTGGTAAATGAGAGAAGGTTGTAGCCTTCTGTAGGTGGGTGCCTGCGTGCTGGTATGATTCTGCGCCAGTAGATGGTTGCAAGATGTTTTCTTTATAATAAATATTGAAGACAGAGATGACAGCAGCGGTGGTTTTCTCCTGAATTGGGTTTCCACCTTAAATATTGGTGTTCATGTGTGTTTCTTATGTGTGATGGTTTATTCTGTTATTACTGCACATGTTTACTGCCTACTAAACATCTAGTGAATGAATGATGCAATGATCTAAGTAAAGAATTATCTGCATTATGAGATCTCTAGTAATACACAATTTTTATTAAGGATATTTGCGTGTATACACAAGTTGGCTTCGGTAAAGTATCTTATGTGTTTTAGAGAAAAAAAAATTAAAAAGTTTTCAGTCAACCCTAAATACTGATTCAACCCCCCCCCCCCCTCTCAGTATTTTTCCCAACAGTCTTGGATAGCTTGGAGGAGAGGGATTTTTATACACAAATTTTTTAATTCTCCCAGAAGATCAAAATCAAGATATTCTAATGGGCGAGGTATGATTAATCATTTTGGGAATGGTGGGGAAGAGGTGGTTGCTTGTTGTGGAGTTTGATATTGAGTTTTTTGTTGAACCACCTTCTCTTTTTGCAATGTTTGTTCTACAGGTAAGGGATCTTCAGTGTGAACATTTTTTTCTCTCTCTATTTCTACTATACGCCCAGACCTCAATTGAAGTTCATTACACTCCCTCAGTTCATTTTCTGATTCTGGTGGTTGCATTATTTGGATAGACTGAACTGGCCTATTATTTGGGTTTGGGTTGGGTTGGGCTGGGAGTTGTGGTCTTAAATTGGTCTGGGGGTTTTGTGGTAATGCATAGGGAGCTGGCAGTGTAGGTTGAGAGAGGGGAATTGTTCCATCTGGCTGATTTTCAGGTCTTTGCCAATTTGATTGCTAGGCTTGACTCTGCGAAGTGGAGGGGGGCCATTATGTTGGATAAGAATTGTTTTGCCAAAACGGTGGGCAGAAAGGAAAATTTGGCCAATTAGTTTGGTTTATTTGATTTGGCCATGATGATGTAGGAAATGGCTATTGTGACCAATTGGGGAAATATGGTTGATTTTTCCACATTTCATTATATTTTTTAGCATTATATTAAGGAAGCTAAAAAGAAGAGAATGGATCAGTTGGCATACCTAATTGTCATGGCTGCCATTGTCGGCACTGATTAAGTAAGCGTACCACTTATGATTCTTCTTTTTCATCTTTATAGACTGATTTTAACCTAGGAACCTAGGGACATCCTTCTGTGGTGTGATCTTTCATGCAAATGGCACAAACTTTGATTATATCCAGCGGGCACTCTTTGTCATTGTGTTTCTTCCAACATTTAGGACTGAATATTGCCAAATTTTGTTCTGCTTCTGCTTGCTTTTGTTTGGCTTGAATAATGTCAAATTGCGTTGTTAGAGTCCCTAGAATATCTATTTTAAAATATTCTAGCAAATTGCCAATCTCTGCATGAGTTACACCTTCACTGGAGGTCTTATTATCCCTTTTGATCATGTCACGTTCTGCTGATTTTAGCCTTGTATTACCTCTCGAACTCCTGATACACAAATCAATAATGTTATCATAGATTTCCTGATATATATCACCTTTTCCCATAATATTTAATATTTCAACCCATTGATCCTTCCTCCCCCTAATTAATGTAGTCTTCAACACATTATCAGGTAAGGGTAAAGATGCATAAGGAGATCTCTGGAGGTTGTATTGAAACCATTCCATATATTCTTCCAAAGTTTCATTGGGTTTCGCTGTCATTTGAAATATTTCATCTTTTAGTTCCCAGAACCTGCAATAATCCTAATATTTCTTTAGAAACGCAGCTTTCATCTGAACCCGGTCATTTATAACACCCCCACCTAGCCCCATAAACCATCGTAAGGCTGCTCCTTTTAATGTGGAAGGAAATAGTTTTAATTTTTGGGGATCGATGGTACATTCATACCCCCCGCATAATACATCGAATTAAAATAGAAATTCATCTGGATCTTCCGATTTCAAGCCATAAAATGTAGGAATATGTTGAAGAGGAATGGCTTTCATAGGTGCATTAACTACGATATCCATAATGGGGTATTGCAGTGTGGAAGTTTGTTGAGGTTTTTGCTAGTTCTAGTTCTGGTTCTAGGCCATTTGATCAAATATGTGTCAATATCCTTCTTGGGTCTCAAGCAAATTCCTAGGCTAACTAGAAGGAGCAAGAATGACCTTGATAACACTCCCTTGATCTGGAATAATAAGTGTTCCTTGCTGGCCTACTGTCTGAGGAGGTTCAAGTCCTTTGTTTTAAATGAGGCTGACAACGTTTCCCTTATCTATGCTGCTCACTCTTTGGACTATTTCAAGAGGAGATTTTGGTTCTTCTGTTTCCCCTGTTTTCCCTTCTCCTTCGCAGATATTACTAGAGTTCCCTTCTTGTGGAGAAATTAGGCACGAATTCTCAATTTCTTAGGAATCTTTCTCAATTCCTTCCGTTTGACTATGTATCTCAGCAAAGGCTACAGATGGTGACTCTGTGGCATGAAGGGAACTAGTAGGCTATCTAGAAATAACATTCCTAGGTCCTACTAATGACTGAGATTCAGTTTTCTTAAGTATTTATTCAGTGAAAGTTGTTCGCCCAAGGGTCACCGATCCCTTAGGTTTTTCGGATTTGGAAGGAACTTTGTTTTGTTTAGCTGGTCTATTCATTCAGAAAACAAGCCTTCATTCCTACCTAAAGAAATAATTTTACCCAATTCTACTGTGAAGCGAGCTATGACCAAGTATTTTCCTTGCCCCGTGCACAGGTTCTTAGCTTCTGTCTTTAATACCCAATTCTTCCCAAGCAGAAAAAAATCAAATGTGCATCACTCCTTCTAAATGGCATACACTCTCCCCGGTAACGGCGCCAAAATGTTGAGGTATAAAATGTGTCTTTTTAATGCCTATTTATCCTACATTAATTATCAATCCGGGAACAACTTTTTGTTTCAAGAGTGTACTATGTTTGAGGCTCCAATTTGAGCTAAGAAAAATGTTGTGAGAGATGTGGTATAGTATTCTAAATACAAGATTAAATGGATGCTTGAAGAGAAATCTAATTACAATAAGATGAATTCAAATACTCTAAAACTTAACTATTCACTCTGCAAAACATCAATCAAGGATACAATAGAAATAACTCATTCTTTTAGAAATTGATGCAGCTGAAATCAAACTAGAACACGGCAATCAATCTGGGAACGAGGAAGAAATAACCAATGTTCTCTACAGTTGACAGTCTTGATTTAAAGAAATTAAGGAAAAATAGATTTTAACTAAGGAAAACTCTGTAAATGTAATGATTTGGAAATGAACAACAATTGTAACAATGTAAATAAACAATATTTCTGCAATATGAAACTAATTAATTGGAAATGAACAACACACTAGAATTGAACATCAAATGCTAACTTATGAATCAAATCTTAACTTAAATGAAATCGAATAACGAACTCTGTTAAACACCAAACCCTGTCGACAACAATTGTTATTAAGTACCAATTGAAATGAACAACAATCCAATGGAACAACAAATAGAGTTAAGCATTGAACAACAAAGCTTTATAAGCGATAAGAAGATAGATAAGACAGGAATTAAGATCATTGTTGAAATGGAACAGCAATGCAATTCATTAGCGCACACAACAATACCAATAAGCAATTCAACATCAATTAATTAATCTTCAATCATAATAAAACCAAACACATATATCATACAACAGTAATTAAAGGATAGAAATACAAACATCAGATCGATTCCACCAGGGCCGGGCCCTTAGCACTAGTGAAACACTGTTGGGTTACTTCAGAGTTTGAGAAATATAACAAAAATGCGTCTTTATATTCATTGAACATAAAAAGTGTTTACAATGACTAATTTCTGATCACTAGAGTCAATAAAGTGCAGAATTACAAGAGGAATGTTTTCAATCAATAATTCCACCCCTTCAATCTCTAAAGGCATTGCCTTATACAACAATTTCAATGGACAAGACAATGAAAGAGATAAGATTTGAACAGTGATCCCTCAGGATCGAAGGATCCTGAGGGATTCGCTTCCTTTCTTTCTTTAGCTATCACTCGATCTTCTTCGGTTGAAGTCGTGCTGTCCCCTGCCTTTTCTTAGCAATGTGTTCTGATTTTCTTCTCTTTGGCAGGATATGATCTATCACCAGAGGAACAGCAGTTACTCCTGCTTTAGCTTCACCTGTGGTATAGCTGTTCACCTCACTTGATCCCTATTTTTAACAACAAAAGGTAGTTTTTAGTTACTTTTTACAATAAACATAAGTCTTTGCAATTCTACCATAATTCTACAATAAATCACCTTCCTAGAGTAGAAAGAGTTATGTTTAAAGTAAAATAATGAGAAAACACATGGTGAATTCATACATTTTTCAATGCTCAACACACACTGCCCATCCTCTATCCATAAAATACCATAAACAATACAACTATATCATCAATGTATTGGAGCAAGAATACATAGATGCAAACTGAAATCTCAAATTGAGGAGGTGGGTCAAAATCCCACATGTGATGCCAATGTAGTGCACCTCTTGTCTTCATTAGATCTTGGTGTGGTAAGTGGCATTCCCACCACAATTTTGTTGCATAAGTCACCTTAACATGGTTGAAGGTGTTACATAAGTTTGGTGCCTTTGGGAAACACCCATCATGAAAAGGAATCTCCCTTTGCACATCAAGGGAGTGGCCAAGTTTAGAATTTTCATTGCCCCCCAACAAACTATGAGTTCCATATGACCTCTCACTCCCTTTAGGAGTCATATCCTACAAAAAGATGGCAAAGGAATGTAGTAGTTATAAAATACAACTTGTTCATCATGGTCAAATCCTTTACCATCATAGTCCTTCACACACATGGAGCTGTGCATGATCATTCCCTTCCTCTCAAGCAAAGGAAGAGTTGGCTGAGATGACTCTTGCAAACAGTCCATTGCCTACCCCAATCCTCCATAGCTATTACACTCTTGAAAGTGCTTATGTAAGTCCTCCCTCATGCCTTCCCAATAAAAACTCTTCATGGTTAGGGAATATATTTTTATTGAATACATATGGCTGAGGAAGAGTTCTTCATATGCTCCTTGTAAGATCTTCTACATGAGCTTGGAAGCTCTAGCCGAAAATACCTTACCATGATAATAGATGACCCCTCCTTGGACCAAGTAGCCCTCTTCTTGATGCATGCCATATAGTATGATACCTGTGTGGAGATCTTTGGAATACTCTAAAAGCAGTTGAGATTTCTAATAAATATCCACAATGCTAACAATGACAACGCTGCTGATACATCCATGTGAGTGCTTATCATGTTGTTGATTTCTCTTTTGACATTACACATGCCAAAATGGTTTTTTGGAATGTTGATCCTCCCTTTCCTCTCCTCCGACAGCATAGATTCAAAAAAGTGAGAGGGAGATAGTGAAGCAAGAAGAATATTTGCCACATTCTTGGGCTGTCCCAAGCCTCCCAGTGCTATAACTTGGTCTCTCATTGCTCTAATCCTTCCTAGATCTAGACTTGGAGCAGCACTTTGTGGAAATTTTCCCACAAGATCTGAATCTGATGGCATTCTAGGTGGTTGGCTATGAGATAAGAATGTCCCTTGCAGCATCCTCATGAACATGGGAGAAGGAATTGTGACATCCCTGCTTCCACTACGCAAATCCATATCTGTTGTTTGGGTGGAAACATTGGATGAAGGATAAGTGTGCATTCCTTGAATCATTTGTGGTTCCCCACTCTTCAAGTCCACCCACTCCATTTGAAAATCTTTCTAATCGTTAATAACCTTCCCCAAGGTAATCAACCATTGGACACCCAAGATGATGTTGGTGTCTAGTATGTCAACTACAAAGAGGTGATCCACCAAGGTGTAGGATCCCATAGTGATAGAGAGTGATGGAACATATTGCATGGACTACATGGTCCGGTCTCCTAGAACCAAGATAGAAAATCCCTCAAAAGAATCAGTGGGAATTCCTCTCTTTTTCACTATATGAGCATCAATAAAGTTGTGGGTTTCCCCACTGTCAATTAATACCGATACTCTCTAATTGATAACTGAACCTTGTACTCTTAGGGTCAAGTACTTAGGCAATCCTCTCAAGGAAGCAAGAGTACCACTGGTTGGAGCAAAGGTTCCCTTCCCATCTCTGGTGGGTGTTTGATCTTCCTCATCATCATCAGCGCTATGACCCCTCCTAGGTTCCTCATCATCATATTCCTCCTTAAAATCAGAGAAGACTTCTATATATTGTGCTCTTCCAGCAGCACACCTATGTCCGGGTACCCATGAATCTTGGAAAGTGAAGCACAGCTTCTTCTTCCTCAATTCCCTCTTGAGAACAACATCAAGAGGCTTCTTCAAAGACCTCTCTTTGGGAGGAGAAGCTTTTCCTTCCTTCCCTTTAGAGGAGTGAGGGGCCTTGCTTTGGAAAGTTGACTTTTCTTTTGGCAAGGCATCTTCTAGATCTCTTGCTCTCTCAATGGAATCATGCAAAGTGATGGGCTTGGTAGATTTAACCAACCCATGCAAAGGTTCCTCCAGGCCATCAATGAACATGTAGACCCTCTTGGCTACAGATAGATTGGGGACCATGACTGATAATCTCAAAAAAATAGAGATATAAGTCTTTGCATCTCCTGACTACTTTAGCTTTGCAAGGCTTATGAAGGATGCTTTAGGATCCTTCCTGTCAAATAACTCCACTAGTATTCTAGTAAAATTAGAGTAGGAAGTCACATTGATATGCCCCAATGTAGAAAGCCCATGGAACCACCAATTGTGTGCTTCTCCCTCAAAGTGGATCACTGCAATCTTGATGGCTTCAGTTTCAGTGACCTTGTTGAACTGGAAGTAGATATCCAGCTTCTCTACCCATGTCTTGGTAGAACTGGAGGATGATCTATCAAACTTGGGCAAAAATAATCTGCCCATAGTGTGGTGTCTACCATGAAAGAAACCACCATCTCTATATTGCTACCCTGGTCTCCTTCTATCCTTGAGGTGACAAAAGTCTTGGAAACTCAAGTGATCCTTGAACCTCTGACTCTGAGAATCATACTCCATAAAGTAATCTTCAAGGGAAGCTTTCTCATGTGCTCCTTCATTCTCCACAGCCAAGAAGGTAGGCATAGTGGAGTGTTGTGAAGCTTGTGGGGCTGGAGGTAGTTTCACTGGTTGACCAGTCCCATGGTGAGACATATCTGAGCTCTCTCCCAACTGAAATATCCTAGGAGATTCTCTCATTCTGTCCACCCTCATCTATTTGATCTCCTTGGAAATATTTTTCATGGTCTCCAAAAGATTTTTTTTAATCTTTTCTACCTGTTTATCATTCACAGCTTCAGGGGCTTTCCCCTTGTCTTGACCCTTATCAGGATCATCAGTAGTGTAGTCATACTTCTTATGACTTCTGTTCTAGTACCTCTTCTCCCTCTCAGTAAGAGGATTATATTTTTATGAATGCAACATGACTGGGGCTCCAAGGCAAGCAGAGACTGTGCGAAGAAAGGAGCTCTGATACCACTATAATATTCCCAAATTGGGATTGCACAGAAAGCTTGGAAAAATAACACACTCCTTCAGACATTGACGTACAAAAATTATTTTTCATCCCTTGGATCCCTTAGATCATCATATTTAGAGTCTAAATCCAAGAGGGGAGCAAAAAAAAATCAAACTAGGTGTGGTAAACAGGTCTCCCACAACCTAGTCTAGCTGGAAAACACGCTATAAGAGGGGTTGCAGCTATGCACAACAAGCAGCTTCAGGAATAACACAGTATTTGACAATTTAAGTAGAAGGGCATCAAATATAATCAATAAATAAATGTACAGTAGCAAATCAGAAGTAAAGTGAAGCTCCTTCAATATACAGTAAGTTACATGAGACAAGAGAGCAAGATAGCTTCAGAAAAGAGAGTTGCAACATAGATATATCAGAAGAAATGGCTCAAAAACATTATTTTTAGGAGCTGTAAAAGCTACATATTACAACTCAAATCTAGGACTAATCTTTGGACAAAACATCAGATCTATATTAGATCTAGAATCTAGATAGTTTTATTTACAAGATCCCCTCGGGGTTTTGACCAAATCATGCATAAATAAGAGTAGATATAAGAAACAAGTTGCAGATCTGTAAAATACTACAGTAATTTTTGAATATAACATTACATAACAAAATATCATATCTAAATAGAACATGGATCAGCAAGCTCATCCATGGATCACCAAAGTGAAAGGCAAAGCCCAACACCCGAGATCTTGGATAAAAACTGGAATCAAAACACCATAGAGAAGCTCATATCAAAATAACACATTCCATCCATACAAACAGCACTGTAGCTCAAGATGACATGAATGGCCACTACCAAGTTACATATCTAAAATAAAAATAGGAGAGGCACTCTTCGAGGAAGTTAAAATATACAGTCCATGAGAAGAGTCTCTCAAAACAAGCTAGATCTCTATAGATCTAGACTACCACTTGCTGCAGCCTGCAGAAGCAGCAAAAACCTCAATGGATCAGTGCTGCCAATGTAATTAATGCTTGGACTCAAGCCTAATAGTGGATCAATTCACCAAATAATCCTCTAAGAATCCTCAAAGGAAGAGGTGAAATCCCTGCATAGGAACTCCAAGCAAAATCCTCCACTAAACAACAGAGAATTAGTATTTGTCTAAGCAGACAAAATACCTAGAAATATGATCAATCAACATCCTTCTCTTGCTGCCTTCCCTCTCCTTTTATAAGATGAGATCCTTTGCAAACCCTAAACCACCTTGATGAGTTAGCTCCTTTCACATGAAGGGCCTCCTTATAAAACTCTGCTATCCCTTTAGGAGATGCATTGAACCTAGACAATGTTGTAGATTTGGTCAAGGTTGACGTAGTCTCACAACTCAAACCCCTTTCACACCTGCAAGTGATTATTTACATGGCCCTGGTTTAACTGTGTTCACATGGGCATTGATTTATTTAGTCTTCTTTGGAATTTTACATGTCCTCTTTTATTCGTTTATTCATGCAACAGAAAAAAAAATAAAAAAAAATGAATATTCCTCTTAGCTTAGGCTAAGTAGGAATATTACAAAAAGCTATTGTCCTTAAAG
Organism: Pinus albicaulis; assembly: GCA_034641835.2. Lineage (NCBI taxonomy): Eukaryota > Viridiplantae > Streptophyta > Pinopsida > Pinales > Pinaceae > Pinus > Pinus albicaulis. Next base: position 1,384,629,514 of record CM076584.1, read on the forward strand.
ATTGTAACCATTGTACTCCTAGTACAACATCAGCACCTACCATATGAGTGGAAAGCATTTGACTATTCAATACATATTCCCCCATGGTTAGCCTGATATTATGGCATTTTCCAGAGCAATTTGTAGTTCCTCCATTTGCAACCATCACTTGACATTCTGGTGTTGGGTATAGGAAACAATTCAATTCCTTGGCCACCTTACAATGAATAAAATTATGGGTGCTACCTGAATCAATCAACACTATTACCTTTTTCTTCTTGATATGTCCTGATATCTTGAGAGTTTTATGAGTGGTAATCCCTGCCAATGTATGACACAATATGGTCATACTCATTTCTTCCTATTCTAGGGCTGGTTCCTGGTGTATATCCTCTTCTTGTTCATTTTCTTATTCCTCTTCACAATCTATGTGAGATAATTTCTTCTTAGCACACTTATGACCTTTTCTGTATTTGCTATCACAACTATGGAAAAGCCCTTTTTCTCTTTTTTCTTCCAATTTTTGTGGTGTAAACCTTGTAGGTTGTGGAAATCTAGGAGTAGCAACACCGCCATCTTTATAGAAGTTCGTGGTAGGCTTCCTTGTAGCCATAATTTTACATTCAATGTTTCTTGCCAACCTGAATGCCTTCTCCAATCAATTAGGTTCCAGAACACAAAATTCATGTTGGATGTTATCCTTTAAAGTACCTATGAAGAGTTCAATCATGTGTTCCTCTAGGATATTAGTTACCCTTATATTCAATTTTTGGAAGTCCTTAATAAGCTCTCCCACTAAACACTTTTGTTTGAGATTTATCAATTGGCTAAAGAAAGTGTTGCTCTTTGTATCCTCATAATGTGCTATCATTTCCTCCGTAAAAATTGACCAAGTGACAATTTTTTTATGGGAGAAAAGCCATCGATATCATACAAATTTATTTTGTTCTAAACGTAAATTTGCAAAAATTTGCAATGCATACCTTTTGTGTGTTTTGCACATTATTGAGATCAAAATATTGCTCCATCTGGAGTATCCATGTTACAGGATCCTTTCCATCAAACTTCCTCATATCCATTTTTGGAATATGGTGGGTCTTCCCTCCAACATTATAGTTTATGAAATCATGGTTAACATTTATTTTGTCCTCATCATGAGTTTCCTCTACTATCTTTTCACCATTAGGAAACATTTCTTGTATCAACTTTTTCAAACCTTCCATATCTACTTTTAGACCATTCTTCATGTTTTCCACCTTAGCTTCCATGTCATCCATCTTAGATTCCATGTCAGCTTCCATGCCATCCATGCTAGCTTCCATGCCATTCTTCAAACAATCCATATTAGATTCCACGCCATTCTTCAAACCATCCATCTTAGTTTCCACGCCTTTCTTCAAACCATCCATATCATTTTTTGTTGCTATTTGTGAGAGTAAAATTTGTTTCTCTTGCTCTTGTAATTTTGATATGTCATGTTGCCATTCTTCACCTTCATGAATCATAGTAGAGCCTTATAATGGATTAATGGGCATTGAATTCCTTTTAGGGGCCACTTGAAAATCCAATACTGATATCTATTCTACAATATTCCCTTGGAATCAATTAAACTTGATTCTTCAAACAAGACTTATGCAATTCGGAAAAATAAATAAAAATACACACCAATTACTTGCTTTTGAGGAGCTCGATATTGAAATTGATTTATCTCTATACTTGCAGATCCTCAATATCTGAATTTTAGCCCTGCAGTAGTCCTTTGAGGCTTCTTTCAATTGCCATAGGTCTGACTTGGTTTGGATTCTTCAAGGAAAAGTTATGTCCAATCTCACATAATGACCTAATTATGGACTAGTTCAGTAGAGTGAAGTTGTACGACTTGCCACGTGTCCCTGTTTCCTCCTTTGGCTCTAAAATTTATAGACAGGAAACTACATTTCGTGTATTTCCAGTCACTTTTTACATAATTCCAATTCAATGCTCAAAGAGAGAGTTATGAATATTTTCCCATGATCACCTCATTGAGATGAAATTCGAGAACCTGAAAAAGACCTAACTACCACAGATCATATCTACGAAAATGTTGCGAACCAATCTATGAACTTTTGTGATGATGTTTCTCAGGATTTCGGCTTCATGCTCTAAAAATTTCTAGTTCCGAACCTTCGTAGAAAAAAGCTATAGTGAAAATTCCAAGATGACCTTTTTAAGTGAAATTCAGGAGCCTGGAAAAAGCTCTAACTTCCACAGATCATATCTCCAAAAATATTGCGAACCAAGCTCTGATATTTTGTAACAATGTTCCTTGGGATTTCTGCTTCACACTCTAAATATTTCAGCTCCGAACCTTCATAGAAAAAAGTTATATCAAAAATTCCACGATGACTTGTTTGGAGTAGCAAAACCCTAGAATCCAAAGCTCTAATACCAAATGTTGTGAAACCAGTTCCAAAAATAGAAGAAAAGAGATATCAATGCCTTATAAATAAGCCACTTCGAGGGGGAAACCTCCAATATAGTACATGAATGAAAAATTCTTGGATTATATAAATTTCAAAACCTCCTTTCTATATATAGGAGTCCATGGGCCATAATGTAATCCTAGTGGGGCCACAATATAATCCTAGCCGACCTAACAATTAGAATTTAAGGGCAGAATAATAACAATATGGGGGTTAGGGGTACAATAATAACAATAAGGGGGTTACACTAACAACAATAAGGGAGTATACTAGTAATATATGGACCTAACATTTTGGGGGTGACTTGGCCAAGGTTTCCAAGGAGGGAGCATATCCCAATTAGTTTGAGATGGATGTGAATAAGCTTGAAATTGTGAAGTGGATCCTTGCATCATATCAAGTTGATTAGGTTTCTAGGGTATCCTTGGAGCTACATAACATAGCTTTTTTGTTGATTTCCTTGCTTCGTTGTCTTCTTCGTAAACTTCTTTAAACCCGGGGAATGATGAAAAAAATTTAGTAGCATATTATTATGCATGGATAACAAAAATATTAGCATCTTCTTTTTGCTCATTTTGCATTCTTAACATTTCTACTTGTTCACTTAGATTGCTAAGAATTTATTTTTTAAAGTTATCAAGCAAATTTCAAAGTTCATCTTTCCTTACCAATGTTGATGTTTATTTACTCAATCTTTCCCTTCCTCTTGATATGTGCTTGCATGTTTCAATTCTTCAAATGAAAATTGATATACATCTCCTTTGCTCATGAGATTAAGGAGATCCGTCCGCTCATCACTAATTTTTCTAAGTAAGAGGGTTTTTAGTGTGTCAGATACTAGATGATGCAATTTTTCCCTCTTAACATTATACATGAACCTCTCTATTAGATCCTCAAGGCTCTCATCTTCTTATTGGTTCATTCTAAAAATTTCTTCTCTAAGATCACAGTCTTTATATTTTTCTAGAAATATATTTTGCATATCATTTGATGATCTTATTGAATTAGTACCTACACTCATGAACCATTTAAGAGCTCTATCCTTCAATTTTGCAGGAAAAAATCTTAGTTTTTTAGTGTGTCATAAGTAGCCATATGACCTATAAAGTATCTCAAATTCAAAGAGAAATTTTTCTGGATCCTTTGTGTTAGTCATCAGTAATTTTTGCCTGTATAGATGACTAAATGTTTTCCCTAGATTTCTAGAAAAAAAGTTCTTGAACATTGTGAGTTCTAGAAATCTCACTCCCTTTATCATCCTTAAAGACAATTTTTCACTATTTCATCTTTCCACCATGTATAGCATTGCTTACCAGTCCTAGAAAAACCATTAGTGGCTTATGTTACTCTTCCTGTATATATGCTTTCACCTTTGACCCAAATCCTCTGTCATGTTTTTCCTAAACCCCCCCCCACTGCTACTTAAACCCACCAATCAAATAACTTTGTTATATCCCCCAAAACACTCAAACAGTTATAGTCTCAAATTATCTCAGTAGACTCTTTAGATAAATCAAGTACATTGGATTTTGGATCTTCAATACATCAATCTATCATAAACTCTGTCTTGCACTTGATGATCCCAAATTCTAGGTCTCAATCCAAAAAACAAGTCCAAGAAGGCCTCCACTAGGTCAACTAGGGTTTTCACAAATTCATAGGGTGGATTTGGTGCCCTACAAACTATGTTTCTCCTATATGAAGAAAATGCATTCAAAGAAGAAAAGGACAGGTGATCTTGTCCAAGTTGATTAAAAAGGGTCCTTCAAGGAAGTCTTTTGGTCTAAAAGCATGAATATTGTAAAGGAATAGCTGCCTTTTGCTCACATTTATGTAAGAGGATCAAATAACCATCAGACTAGTAATAGGTAAGGAAAAGAGAAAATCATCATAAGAAGACCATTCATAGCAAGAAGAAATCAGCAAGCACATGTTCAATGAAAGTCAGGGTTTATGACTATTTTGACCTAGAAGTAAATCAGTACTAGGGTTGCAAGAAGAAAAGGTCACCTCAAACTCCATCAAGGGCACTTTGAAGACTTTTAGAAATGACGAATGAGTTTGAGAAGTTTCAGAGAAATTAGAAGACAACACTATTTTCTTTTTCCTAAGTAGCCCTAAAACCTAACAGTTTCAGAAAGTTGACAAGAAATGGTCAAATGATGACAAAGAAGCCTCCTTCATAACAATAGATGGATTCAAAGGGTTTCAAATTTTCCACAAGGTTTTGACCTAGAGACACTAAGTCCACGTCATAAAAAGGTTAAAATGAGAGAGCTAAAAGAATCTAAGAAGGCAGACTCAAACACCAATACCCCACTTCACCAAAGGGTATCAACAAAAGGAGACAGAAATATCTATTCAAGGTTTGTTTTCTCAAAGAAAGGACACAAAAATATTCAAAGAAGTCAAGGAGGCAAGCACGAGGGAAGAAATTTCCCAAGGAGGAAACTATGGAAAACATGGGTCATTGCTGATAAAATGAGTTATCCAAGTTCAAAAGAGACAATGATCAAAGGAAGAAATATTGTAGGCACCTACAACGATAGAAGTGGCCAGCAAAAGCACAAAAATGGTTTAGAAACCTTACCTCCCTCACTAACATACATCATTTTGAAGCTACAAACAAACATGTAGCTGGTTTGAGAGCAGTAATGCCCCCAAAAATGGTTTCTTTATCAAGGTATATTTTGCAAGAGATAGGTTAGCCATAAAATGACCTTTCTGCAGGATTGTCAAGATAAACTAGCTACAGGAAAATTGATAAAGATAATCAGACCAAATTTATTTCATAATGATGTCCCACATGGAAACTAAAGGCACTATTGATTCTTAATGCTAGGGTTTTCATATTGAGATGTTGCTTCACTATTTTAAAGAGGAAATATGACAGAATTGTCAGTCAAAGAAAATATGTTTAAAGATCACAAAGATCTGATGTTTGCAAGTTATAAACATCATAAAGAGGTTCATTGTTCAAAATGGTTTAAAGGCACTTGTTTAAACTTGGTTGAATGGTTTTTGTGAGCACAAGAGAGACATCAAGCTAATCCTGCAAAAGAAAAAGCCAATTTTATATCAAACTCACACCTACAGGAGTAAACAGCCAAAGGACAGTGAGAGAAATAAAGAGGGAAATAAACCTTATAAAGAGGGTTTTGACATCAAATCATTTTCAAGAAAGACTATAAAGCCTCCTTGGCCTCTTTTACATCTCATTTTCATATCAAAAAGGAGAATAAGTTGTTGAAAGCGAGCTTGGAGGGTTTTTCCGCAAAGTTGGTAGAAAATCTTAGGTGCTGTGCACCGAGGCCGGTGCTACGCACCTGGCCCTTGGCGCTTCACTTAGACGAGGTGGCTGCAGTTTTATTTAACATTGTGCTACAAACCAAGAACCCAGCACTATGCACCTCGACAGGCACTATGCACAGGCTCAGAAAACTATTCGACCTACCTACCATCCACTCAGTGCGGCGCTCCGACAGGCCTGACTGGCCCATCTCCGGCTCGATTCTGTTGGGAAAAATACTGAGAGGGGGGGGGGGGGGTGAATCGGTATTTACTGCATATTCAAAACTTTTACTTTTTCTTGCTTCTAAAACCCATACGCTACTTTCCTGAAACAGACTCGCGTATATATGCGGATACCCTTTATGAAACTCGCGTATACACAGATATCTAATTATGTCATTAGATCTTCACTTAAATCATTCCATCATTCATTCATTAGATGTTTTATAAATAGTAAACATGAACAGTAAGAATAGAGTAAACCATCACACAATGCATTACACATGAACACCAGGATTTTTAGGTGGAAACCCAAGTCGGGAGAAAACCACCGCTGCCGTTGCTCAGCCTTCAATATTTTATTATAGAGAAAACATCTTACAACATATGTGATGGTGCAGACTCCTAGCAGCACGCAGGCACCCGCCTGCGCTCGTTTACCAGCCTCTCCTGGAAGGGAGCTCCAACCCCCTGACTCATTTACCAGCCTCTCCTAGAAGGGAGCTATGACCCCCTGCTCTCGTTTACCAGCCTCACCTGGAAGGGGGCTACAACCCCCTGACTGAAGGCTACAACCCTCAGCACCTCTATGGACCACGTTTCATCAATTTTCACATTGGATCCAAAGCTTCCTTTAGGACACCACTTACATGTCACATTTCATCACATTTTCAGACTAGACCCTTTCCATATTTTTAAGCACAGTCAACCATGAAACAGATACATATAACTTACTGACAGGTATCAGTAAAACAGCAGAATAGATCAGACATTTCTTACCACAGACTTCAGGAAACCCTAGTTTGAATACGCGCTTTTCTTTCTCTGATGTCGCGTATATACGCGCTTCTGTCCACATCAACCAGCATATACTTCAGTACAAATTACAGAGCTAATTTTATTGCGCATACGTGCTTTCTCTTCATAGAAGCCGCGTATATACGCGCTTCCTCTTCGGCGAACTAGCGTATGGTTCTTCAAACTTTAAATGTCATTGCAATTCTTCACAATAGATCCATCACTTCAGATTTTTCCCTTTACCTCAGACAGATGTTCACCTAGATGTTCTCCTCATCACAGATCTAAGCCTTCCATGAAAAGATCTAGCAGATACAAGTACAATACAGATCTAGATCCCCTTCTTCATCACTCCTTCATCGGTGCATCATACATTCAGATTTTTCATTCAACTGTAACCCTTTCCATTCAGATATACTCCAGAGAGAAGTATTCATTCAAGCTCAGACATCTTGCACCCACACTCATCATTTTCACAATGAATTTCTTCTCCTTATATAGGTTTACCCTTTTTCAATACCATGAGCCAAAACCACATTACTTCCGATGGTATTCCTAGACCGAGTCATTTAGATGAATCATTACCTAATACAATGGGTCAATACCATGGTGGTTACCCCTGGTTTTGCGCTTTAAGAGCGATTTTTCCCATACGTGACTTGGCACGTTGATTTCCGCGTGCATACGCGACTTCCCCTAGGAAAATCCGCGTATGCCTAGAGACATACTCTTTTCATCAAGATTTAGCACATGCTAAATTCCTTTCTTCATTGCCTTCTGTACTCACTATAGATATATCAGATTTACTTCATCAAGAACATATTCTATCAAGCACAACTTCATCAAGAGGGTTGCCATTCCAGGACAACACTCAGCATCATATTTCTAACAAACATCATTTCATATCAGATTTACATCGTTTACCAAGTCCAACAGGTCAAGAATAACTTCATCAGGTGGTTCGCCATCAAGGACAACACATGTCAATAGTCGCATGTCTTCATCTTCATTTAGTGGGTTACCATCAAGGACAACACTCTACATCATATTGCCAACAATCTCCCCCTTTGGACTTGATGGAAACCATGATGGTGTTTGGTTACCACAACAGATAGGTAGATGAATACAATGACACCATGTCACATGCCCCATTTTTGACTTCATTCAAACACCACCATGTCACTCTCCCCCTTTGACATCAAGGGCAAAGGGTGGATCAAAACCAACATACTCACCCCCTATTCTCCGCATGTGGAAGAAGCGTTCTGCAGATCTGATATATACTGAAGTGACCAAGCTCCCCCTAAGTTCATGCTGAATCTTCAAACATATTTTCCAATGAAGTACATGACTTTATGAACTTCCTACCACCAAAGACTCATACTTACATCAGATATCCAACCGAGTGGATTTACATATGAGACTCAAGTACCCAACCAAGTGGGTTTACAAAATTTGACTCAGCTACCCAACCAAGTGGGTTTACAAATTTGACAAGTCCTTACATGACTGAATATTACAATTTTTACATCATGGATCTCAACTTGACCTTTTCATCAAACTATAAATATAACTTTAAGACCAACACCAGAAAGTCCTCAAGAAAGAGAACATATTTCAGAACCATCATAATGCCAACAATGCATTATACTCAGCAAAGCTAATGCTCCCCCTAAAACTGTGCATCCAAGCATCCTTTTCATATGACTAAGGCTCCCCCTTAGTTTGAGCATCCTGAACACTTTCACCAACAAATCATCAAGGCATCTTTATCAAAACATTAGAAACAGAATTATGAGAACTGGAACACCACCAGAGATACCAAACAGTATCAGAGATACCAGACAGCACTGCAGCTGTGCTGAAGAATGCTGAACCATCCAAAAAATTGTCAGCAACCAAACATACGCGGGTTTATGTGCAGGAACTCACGTACATACGCGACTGTGTTTCAGGAAACCCGCGTATCCCAAGCCATCTTCTAAAAT